>JAJKLA010000008.1:600000-1023706 GCA_022432515.1 Hypoxylon sp. NC0597 | reverse complement strand
GCCGTACTTGCCGTCCTGTTTCCCAGTTAATTCACTATTCTGTCACTTGTTAAAAGGGGAGGATTGCAGATGGAGAGAACCCCTTCCGAATTCACAAGCAGGCAAGTAAGGAACGAAAATAGCTGGAGGGCACTGACCTGGTGGACCGCTTTCACATTCTCCCAATATGCGCTATAGTCCTTTTGGTCATCGGGTGATGATGCCCGTGGCATATCGGCAGCTTCGGGGTCAGAAATGTAGAACTATTGCACGAAGACGTTAGAAACCATAAAAGATTATATCAGGCAAGGATATGTAAACCATTACATCAATATCCAATCAAGATCCGCACATTGGTGGCAAGGTAGAATCCTACAAACTAAAGTGCAATTTAAACATGCACAAGAAGAAGCGAGGAGAATTAACAAAGGGGAGAAAAGGTAGAGTAACATACTGTATCTTGCAGATCACGCGCCGGGTGCTGCTGAGGCACAAAGAGGGCATCAAAATTCCAGAAACCCGACTCGACGAACCTAGGAAAGAGGAACAAGTTAGTTAAAAGTTCACCAACGTTGTATTAATGGGATGAGCCTACTTGTCAGTGGGCATCTCCTCGAAACCCATCTCGAAGAATATTTGTCTAAACTCAGCCCGGACTTTGTTGAGTGGGTGCAAGGCACCTGATCGTTGGTCCGCCCCCGAAGCTCTGAAGTTGTAGGGTTTGAACGTGGCCGTCTTCCACGAACCCGTCGCAATCATATCCGCAGTTAGATCGGTAGCTTCCTCGGGGATCTTGAGGGCGAACTTGGGGCCTTTATGGATTCTGAAGCTGATGATCTTCTGCATCCTTATAAGTTTCCGCTTCTTTAGATCGGCAAGAAGTTTCGTGTCAGGGTATGTTCGCGTCTCCTTGATGGCTTGCATCTGCTCCTTGGTAACATCCCGTATCGAGTCCATCGCGGCTTTAAACTTGCCGTCTGCAGAAATGCGGGTCAGTATCAGCTATGGTACTTAATCTAAAACAGTGAGTCTATACACACCCTTAGTTTTGGATATCCACTTCTCTTTGAACGCCCTGCCCTGGCCGATCTTGACAACATTCTTGTCACCAATTGTCTTCTCCAAATCCTGAAGGGTAAGGCCGTCGACGGCGGCGCGCAGTGCTTCGAATACGCGGGCCTCATGGCTACCATTGGCAGCGATCTGTTCACCCTCGGGTTCTAGAATGGCCTCTTCCCGTTCTATGGTATCGTAGGTGACCATCTCACGCGAGGCCAATCGATCCAGGGCTGCCTTTACCTCGACGAAGCCAGCCGCCGGGAAGGCTTCGGCAGAGAGAAGCGGCGAGGATTTGTCGAGTGCGTGCAGGATCTGGCTGGTGAGATCCCCAAATGGGGAGGGGCTCACTGTGGAAGACGCCATGCTCAACTGCGAGAAAACCTTTGTCTTGTTTTCATACGTTGTTGTGCTGCGTGGTGCGTGCAAGAAGTACTAGAAATGAAGTTTGTTACGCTATATGGAGCTAGCGGGAACGCAAAGCTTGAGTCATAAGTTGTTAATTGCGAATTGGGTTCTAAGATTTTAAGATCACCCCTCCCCCTCCCCCTCCACCAAGAGAAAAAAAAAGGGTCTGCCTGTACCCCACTGTCAGGTACGTATCTAAATTAGGTATATACACAGTACAAAGTGATTCACCGCTTTCCTAAAATGAAATAAAGTTATCTAATCAGTAGTGGGGTCCTTCAATGTACTGTAGGAAGTTTGATCAAGTCAATAAACTTTTTTTTTTCTTAGTTACAATTATTTCACAATTCCGACTTACACACAATTTACTCTTACAAGAGATTTCATATTTCCAGATTCTTTCCTTGAGGAATTCAAACCTACTCTCGTCACATCTTTCTTCTTACTTGTACTAAGCCACAGGTTCCTCATAAAAAGCAGCTTTGCCGTATCTGGCACGGGTGCCGTCCGTATATAATTCTCTACATCCGTACCACGTCGCCAGGATGAAGTACGTGTTAGTCAGCGGCGGTGTCATCAGTGGTATTGGAAAGGGTATGATCTTTTTTTCCTTCAATATTTTTCTTTTTCCTTATTATTTTGGCGGATTTTCGTCTCAAATCATGATCAATGGACGTCTTCAAATTCATCCTGCTCTCAAACACATCATTTATATACCTCTACTCCTTCACCTTTACATTTATATCTAAGCCACAATAGCCAACCGCTAACCTAACGTCACAATAGGAATAATAGGTACGGGGAACATCAACAGTTTGTTTTGTTTTCTAGCCCGCTGATTTTTCGAAGCATCCTCTTCCGGACTTTTGCTGAAGACAACCGGGCTAAAAGTTACGGTATGAAAGCGCCTTGTTCCATGCGACCTTGTTACTTTAGACTAACCGCATTGGCTGTAGGCGATCAAAATTGATCCGTATCTGAACGTGGATGCTGGCACGTTAGGACCTCTTGAGTAAGTGAAATGTTTGGGGCAGTATAAAGATGGTGAAACTAATAAGAACATTCAATGAAGGCATGGGGAGTGTTTCGTCCTAAAGGTAATGCCCATGGATCCCTATATTCTACGATCCCAACCATACTAATAAAAATTAGGATGGAGGGGAATCCGATTTAGATCTCGGAAACTACGAACGATACCTCAACCTCAACCTCACCAATGAGAACAACATCACCACCGGCAAGATCTACAAGTATGTCAATCTGTCTCGCGCTTTCTGTGTTGCTCCGCACTGACATGGTCGCTAAAGGGCCGTTATTGAACGGGAACGGAAGGGTGATTATATAGGTCGAACCGTTCAGGTCGTACCTCACATTACAGATGCCATTCAGGACTGGATCCAACGGGTAGCAAAAATACCAGTCGACGATAGTGGCGAGGAGCCTGACGTCTGTATTAGTACGTATACTTGATCCTTGACGCGGTTACGGGTTCTAACCTATATTGCTTTGTAGTCGAATTAGTATGTTGTCACGACATCCATCACCAACTAGCCAGCCGACCATTCTCTGAGTATGGCCTTAGACTTTATGAATCTAACTTGCGCTTGGTAGGGTGGCACAGTTGGCGATATTGAGAGCATGCCCTTCGTTGAGGCGTTGACTCAATTCCGGTATAAGGTTGGCAAAGGAAACTTGGTGAACATCCACGTCTCCTATGTGCCCATCATTCACGGGGAGGAGAAAACCAAGCCTACACAGCATGCTATCAAGCAAATGCGAAGTGCAGGTTTAATACCGGACTTGGTTAGTACTCTATGATATATTTTGAGGTCTCTGGCTAATCGCTCTTATAGATCGCGTGTCGGTGCGAGCGTGCTCTAGATGAGGTTACGACGCAGAAGATTGCCCGAAGTTGCCAGGTCGAGTATGAGCAGGTCCTTACCGTTCGGGACATAGAGACCATTTATCAAGTCCCCCTCCTTCTCGAGGACCAGGGTTTACTTGATCGCCTACGCGAGGCCCTGATGCTGGACCAACTATCGCTCCCGCACACCATGGTCAATAAAGGGGCAAACTTGTGGCAACTGTGGAAGAAGACTGTTGTCTCGAAGCCATACTTGGAGCCGGTGAACATAGCCTTGGTTGGCAAGTATATCGCATTACCGGATAGTATGTTACTTTCCCGTTCCCTTATCCCACACACTCGAAATGCACCTGTGTCTAGTAGCCGAGTCACCAAGAAATTCGCCATGTGGCAAATGCTAAGATTGTATCACAGGTTATCTTTCCGTGATTAAGGCCCTGGAGCATTCGGCCATGCGATGTAACCGTAAGCTGAACCTGGCATGGATCGACGCGGAGCACCTTGAAGACGCTACTTTACAAAGTGACCCTACCACTTATCACAAGGCTTGGTCACAACTAACTGTCGCTTCTGGTTGTAAGTGATCTCCGTCATTCATTAACTAATAAACGCACTGTTACAGAGTCATCGATTAAAATCTTACTCTCGAGATATGGCTTTTATACCTTGCATGTTATTTATTTTTTTTAGTATGTTGGTGGCTAACTCAAGGTGCAGGTATCTGTCCAGGTGGATTTGGCGGTAGAGGTGTGCCAGGCATGGTTAAGGCTGCGAAGTGGGCTCGCGAATGTAAGATCCCTTACTTGGGCATCTGTCTTGGGATGCAGGTCGCTGTCATCGAAGCCGCCCAGAACCTATGCGGCTACAAGGACGCCGCTTCGGAAGAGTTCGATTTGAATTCCGAGCATCGTGTTGTCATCTTCATGCCAGAAGGGTCAAAAGAGATAATGGGGGGTACAATGCGACTCGGTACGAAGACGACATACTTCCAAGCCGGGAGCGAATGGAGCAAGCTCCGGGCCTTATATGGTGATGTCAGCACCATGGAAGAGCGACACCGGCATCGTTATGAAGTTAACCCTGATTATGTGGATGAGCTCGAGAAAGCTGGGCTTAATTTCATCGGCAAAGACGAAACAGGCAAACGGATGGAGGCAGTTGAGTTGAAGGATCATCCTTTTTTTGTGGGAGTCCAGGCACATCCCGAGTTCACTTCTCGTGTCCTCGCTCCGTCGCCTACATATCTTGGATTTGTGGCGGCGACTATAGGCTGCCTTGACCAGGTCATCCAGGAGATACGGCAGCAGAAGAAGCATGCGGACAAGCTTGTGAACGGAGTGGACGAAAGCGTCCATTTTTGATAGAACGAGTGATGCCAGGTGCGGGAAGGGGCCATTTACTTTATTTGTTTATTTTTCAATCCTTTGGCAATTAGTGGCTTAGGGTTCTATCTAGACGATATGGGTTTCGCTAGAGTCTGCCTCTTTCTACGGAGTTCAACTAGGGAAATGGTTAATCTCGGCTGTGTTCTGGCTTTGGGACCTAGAGTGGATAGTGAAATAAAAAAGAAAATTAGGGAATTGTCCCAAAATAAGTCTCAATTCAAATCTACCTAGGTAACGACCAACCTCTCATTTCATTGGGTGCGAATCGTCGACTTGAGCGGAATCCGATCTTGGCCGTGACTTGTTTTATGAGGCCTACGGGAAATTGCTTGCTATAAGAGCTGGTATAATTATATCATACTTTTATTTCTAACCTTGAATGCGACTCTGAGTCCAAGCCGATTCACGCGACGGGTGTAGGTAAAATAGAAGAAGGTATGGGGTAAGTACCTAAGTCTGTGAGACGAGACGGATGTGCAATAACCGATATAACGATATAACGGTTACTCTTTTAAGCCGTTAACTTTAAATTGTAAGTGATATTTAGGTAGATACTTAGGAGGAAGATAAGGTAGATACCATAACTCCAGACCCCCATACCCCCACATGACGTCCATCGTAAATTTTGGGTGTAAGATCTTAACTTTCGACATTGTCACCCGCGAATGCAGGTCTCTAGGCATCTATCCTTTGAAATATCTGGAGGGATTGAGAACCAGATCTTGAACATACAATGGCCAGCGGTAACAACGAAACTAGTGCGCTTCCTCTTTTTTCCTTTTTCCCTCTTTCTGATACCCCGCCCTCTCTGCTCTAGTCCTACTAATCGTTCTCGTGTCGGATAGTCAACCTTGACAGCCTGAGCGCCCAGCAACTTAGCCAGGTCAAGAAGCAGCTCGACGAAGAGCTCGAGCATCTTACATCGTCCTTTGCCCAGCTACATGCCGCGCAGTCCAAGTTTCGAGAATGCCTACGCTGCGTTCAAGACAAGAACAAGTCACCTACTCTTCGGGGTATGTTTGCACATAGTCGCCACGATGCTGCCGGAGACGAATTTGTACTAAGACAAAGTAGACAATAGCTCCATCCTCGTCCCACTTACCAATTCCCTCTACGTTCGTGGGACTCTGTCGACTGCGTCTCATGTCGTAGTAGACATTGGCACAGGCTTCTACGTCGAAAAGGTAATGATCGTGCACACCGTAAGATATATAAACTATGGAAATGCTAACCGTGATAATAGGAGATAAAATCTGCGGCCGAATTTTACGAATCCAAGGTGGGCGAAGTTGGAGCGAGCATTAAGGATCTTGAAGCTATTGTACAAGCCAAGACGAGCAACGTTCGTGTTGTTGAGGAAGGTATAGTCCATTTGTCGTTTGTCCTTGATACGGGTTTTTATGATATCGTTAGCTAACGGGCCTTTCTATTAGTTCTGAGACAAAAGATGGTTACCGGAGCCCAATGAAAATCGCCTTAGGAGACAGAGTTGTGTGAGTTAGCCTTGATAGCTCCTAGTACTCCTAATGTTATATATACGTCCCTAATACTAAGCTACCAGTGAATATACTGCGTCGACTTCTCCTTCATGGTGCAGCTCTTGAGGTTATTTGGTCAGACTATTCTAGAAAAAGGGCTCCAAGACATTGCGAATATCCCTTATTGTCTGTAGGAAGTTCGCGACCCTGTCAATGCCCTTAGTCGCCATGATATCATCTCCGCCTTCAAGTAGATACTGCAATTCGTCGCCCCAGACGATCCCAGCGGCATCGTCTTCTGAATCCCAATCCTCTCCGAAGACGCTCACTCCAAGGTCGATCGTCGGCATGTTCTGTGCACTCATCGAAGCGATGGTCTCCCATCGGTGGTTCACGGAAATTTGTACCACGTATGAAGTGGCTTTCCACTTGAAACGGTAGACTGTCTTCACCGCCACGTTTTTGAGATTACTTGCCACTATGCTGTTTGTTGGAAGTCTGACTCTTGGATAAACGTCGAGATCGTGAGGCCGATCTAGATTCTTCAACTCGATCTTGGCTTTTCCCAAGTACCGGGTGATATTAGGGAATGTCTTTGCATCCCTTTCCTCGTTGAAACCTTCAAGCTTCCAGTCAAGGCTCCTGACATCTTCGTTAGATATAATAACTTGCTAGGAAATCACCTTGTTCTGGACTTACTTTCCAACACTTAGGTTGAGGATGTCAAGATCTGGAAAATTGCTATCCACTCTACAGGCTGTCATATTTGACAGTTGATAAAAAACGTCGCCTCTACCTTGATGGGATTTGTCGGTGATGGATACGTTGAACTTGGCCAACCGAGAGTGCGCCTCAAAGGCATAATCTGGCAAGACATGTGCCGGGGAAGTCACCTGGTTGGTTGTGGGTAGAAATGGACTCCTAACATCGTTTCGAACGAAGTCCATCATCCTTCTGACAATTTCCTCGTTGCCAATCCTACTTAAGTGTTAGTTACGCCCAACAATATTGTCAATCTTGGAAGCCCAGGTACTGACGAGGTCTTTAGCCATGCAGAGGCTCGAGGATTCTTTATCATAGAGTAAAAGTCGTGGTAATCATAGATTTCCTTACCCTGTGGGTATGATTGCAGCATGCAATACCCCAGGTTGACTCTTAATGTCAGCGATAACGGAAGTCGACCAGCCTTCTTTAGTCCCCTATAGACACGGTTGCTCAGCTTTGTTTCATATTGCCGAAAGTTCTCCGGGAGTTCCGTGATAGTATCGGCGCCTAGTCCTGATTGTAATCTGGGTCGTGCTTCACCGGACTGTGTGATAATTAAGATGACCTGCGAATTGGGGTCGATTTGGGTGGGTGGCTCCTGGAAGATGCCCGATACCGCAAGGGGCTCATCGGAAATCAATTCGTCAGCTATGTCCTGTGCTGCGCCGATTAGCTCAGGAATGTTCTTTACAGGCGCAGTCAATTGCAGGTATGAGCCTTGACCGGTCTGTCGCAGCTCAAGCTTATAAGAGTCTTCCACTTGAGCTAGCTCTTTATGCACAGCCTCCACTACTCCGGAAGCCATGTCTTTGGTATGGGAAATGATGAAATTAACCTGAAATGATGGAAAACAAAGTGACCCATTAGCTAATATCGTCTCGGTGTAGCTAATGATGGGGTAACGTACCTGGGTCCGCTGATTACCACGAACACTGGTGTACGGGATTCTTGCGGCCTCACGCATAGCGCTGATAGGGTCTAAGCTAGGAAGACTAAGAGGGCCAGGCTGTGTGACTGTCTCAGTATGTTCCAACTGCACACTGGGGATAATAGTGGTGGCACGGGGTTGATCTGGCTTGGGACCGTTACCCGCCGAGTTGGGAACTGTTGGCTCAACAGATAGGCCAGCTGCACCAAGTAAGACTGGTGTTGCAGGTTGCTCACCAACGTTGGCTACCAGAATAGGGCAGGCTAGAAGTGCGGTTTCAGCGTTGTTGGAGTCGTCAAGGAGAAGATCTACTGATGATGTCGTGTTATATGCGCGATTGGTACCAGTCGCGGACTGAATGTCACTGGAAATTGAGTGAGCCACAAGGTTGGTCCTATCGTAGGAAGCCAGCTGCGCAATAATAAGGGGAGGGACATACATGTCTATCAACGAACCCATCGTGATGATCAGTGGCGGAAGTTCGCTTGGATGAAGGTGATATGAAGGGGGTATCAGATGTAAAATACGAAGACGAAGACGAACGAATAAGAGGGAAAGAGAAAAAAGCGAAATGTTGAAAGGCTAAAAGGTTGAGAGGTTGAGAAGTTGAGTGAATGATGCTTAATGCCAACCCTTGCGAGACTCGGGGATCTTTTCATCTCTACCGATATTGTTATGTTCCCATCCATGGATCACACTGAATGCGTTCTGGGATGCGGTATGGCGGATAATGGTGAGAAGTTTCGGGTAAGTCAGAAAGTTGGTATAGGTAGGAACTGACATCGAGTTGCTACATGTTTGGGAAACTATTAGGTACATGTATGTGACTCCAGCAGCAGCTGCCTTGAATTCTTAGCCTGTGTATTTTATGCCCCTTTTATGCCCTTTTTATTACATGTATGAGTAGGTGTATGAACTCTATTTTAATATATCTATGTACATACATGTACGTAGACCTGAGATCATATCTGTTACTGTAATTCAATCGAGGGGCTGAAGGGCAATTAAATTGGTACGTGTCACGTGACCTCGCGAAGTTGCATAACGCGTAGTTCGCGTCCTGTTCTTCATTTATCAGAGCGTTTACCTCATCTACTCCCATACTATGCGAGAGCATACATCCGACACTATACACCAATAAGTTGTTAGATAAGTGTGGTCACATTTCATCCAATGATAAACCGAGGTTTTCCCAACACTTTTTGCGCTCTTTCATTTCAACTGAATTTCATTTAATTCTCTTTAATTGACAAGACCAAATGGGTCGTCGCTCTTCGACTGTCGTTCCCGGAGTCGCTCGAGACGACTCGGACGATGAGCTTGGCATCGATGATCATCCTTGGGAGTGGATTTATCGACAAACACAGCCACCGAACTCAATAGCTAAGAGGAAGAGAAATGACCAGCAGGACATTATTGGCGCCCGTATGGGTACCTTTGAATGTTATGTTGGTGACTGTGTTCTCTTGAAGGCCGACGGCTCCAATGAGGCCTGGGTTGCAATTGTCACTGAATTCCGCGAGGAAGACGAGGATGGGGACAAGGCTGCAAATTTCCTGTGGTTTTCTACTGAGAAGGAGATTCGGAACAGTGATCGGAAAAGGACAGATTTTCTCCCGGTTTGTCATTGTTATATATCCGGTCCTCGTCCCATTTGGCTAATTGGTCTGAGCTTAGAATGAATTATATATTACCCCATCTTCTGATATCAATCCACTTGCTTCTATCAACGGTAAGGCTGTTGTCATGTCCCATCAGGAGTTCTTGCGGAAGTATCCAAGTGGCAAGGTTCCCCGTAACTCCTCGGGTTACAACAAGACATTTATCTGCAGGAGAGGATGCAATACGAGAACTTCCACTTACACAGACGAGTTTGTATGGGAAGATGTCTATTCTGGCCAAGAGGAGGATATTAGGGATTTGCTAGAGCTGGTTCGTAGCGGAACAAGGTCGACAAGGAAGCGCCACAACCACGACGCTTCTAATCACGAAGCAGACTACGACGCTACCAAACCAGAGCAGGATGATGACTATCACTCGGACAATGCTGCCCGACGAGCAGTGACTACGCCGCGGAAGAAACAGAAGACAACACGGGTGGTGACACCTTCTAATCGCAGGTGAGTACATACCTGTCTCATCAATCGTGCGCCTCAACATCTCTCGTCCGTTCAGTTGCGCTAATCTTGAGGACCAGGGTTGTGGTAAAAAGGGCGTTGGAATTTACGCCGCTTGCTACCCGTACACTTTCTCCTAGTCATCATCAGTCTTCGCCTTTTCAAATCGCAAGAGCACAATTACATGTGGCATCAGTGCCTACCAGCTTACCCTGCCGCGAATCTGAGTTCTCCCTAGTATACTCGCATCTCGAGGCGGCCATAACCGACGGGTCCGGCGCATGTATCTACATATCTGGCACGCCTGGAACCGGGAAGACCGCTACAGTGCGAGAAGTAGTATCAAAATTAGATGAGGCAGTGCGATCTGACGAACTGGACGACTTTATCTTTGTCGAAATCAATGGTATGAAGATAACTGATCCACATCAGTCATATGCTCTTCTTTGGGAGGCCTTGAAGGGACAGCGGGTCAGCCCGAGCCAGGCACTAGACCTCCTCGAGCGCGAGTTTAATAACCCGAGCCCTCGACGAGTCCCATGTGTCGTTTTGATGGATGAGCTCGATCAACTCGTTACCAAGAACCAGAGTGTCATGTATAACTTCTTCAACTGGCCTGGGCTGAGGCACTCTCGTCTTATTGTGCTAGCAGTGGCTAATACAATGGACCTCCCGGAAAGGACGCTCAGCAATAAAATCAGCAGCCGTCTAGGACTGACTCGTATCACCTTCCCGGGCTACAACCATGAACAACTGATGAAGATAATCCAGTCGCGGCTTGAAGGAGTGCCGGGCAATATTGTTGAGCCGGACGCCGTCCAATTTGCTAGCCGCAAGGTTGCCGCTGTGAGTGGCGACGCAAGACGCGCTCTTGATATCTGCCGGCGAGCCGTAGAGTTGGCTGAAGCCGATGTCAAGACTTCAGAACCTGACCCGGGGACCCCAAGCAAGAGGGCAAAAGCAAAAACGGGCGAAGCAGACAGAACCAAGAGCTCTAAAGGCAAGGTTACTATATCGACTGTGAAGCGAGCGATCAATGAAGCGACTACGAGCCCGCTGCAACAGTATTTACGCGCCCTTCCCTTTGCTTCCAAATTAGTTCTCGCGTCCCTGCTCGTGAGGAACGAGCGGACAGGCTTGCCTGATAGCACCTACGGTGACGTGATGGAGGAGATGAACCGCGCCCTCATATTGGATGCTGGAAGCCGGCGGGTTAATTTGCTCAAGCATACAACGGATAGAAATTCTAGGATGGATGTAACCACACGAAGGAGCGATATTAGGCCCGCTAGGGTAGCGGGCATTAGTTCCGCAGCTGTTGACTTGACTGGTGCTGGGATCATCATTCTTGAAGGTCAGCGAGCCGAAAGGCCAAGTAAGATCAGGCTTGCCGTGGGCGACGAAGAGATCAAACTTGCATTCCGAGATGACCCTGAAATTAGGGCGTTGGGTATAACATTCTAGTGTACAAGAGACGATACCAGAGCCCATGATTTAAAATGTGAATATTCCCCCTCCTTCTCCTCTCTCTCTCTCTCATTACCTATTCCCTTCGTGCCTACTGGGAATAATGCATAAACTTCTCTGTAGTAACTACGATGTATGCATAATGTTATCCTCCTTTCTAATACTTTTGCCTCCCCAGACTTGGCTTCCATTCAAGAGGGTGTGTTTCAGGCGTGGCCTTTTCATCTGGTTTCCAAATCTTGATGGTCTTATCTGCTTCACCAACGATAAGACGCATTCCTGTGCGGTCGAAAGTTGAGCTCATGATGCCAGCCTCGGCGTCCAAGGATCCTGGCTGAGCTATGGAGTCCAGAGCTTGGTACCGATGGCCCGACTTCCAGTCCCAGAAGCTCATGGACCCATTGTCTCCTCCGGAAAATAGGGTATCCTCGTTGAGGGCTAGAGAATTAATGATGGCATTGTGGCCTTCGAAGTTGCCCATGAAGGCACCCTCGGGGCATTTCCATTGTTTGATACTATTGGTACTTCCTGTGGCGAATGTGAACTCGGAGGGGTGTAGAGCCAGAGCGCGAACACCCTTCTTGTGGTGGGTGAGGACGCCCATTGTCTTGCCAGCAGCAAGGTCCCATAACCTGACAGTAGAGTCCAGGGAGGCGGTGATGACTTGTGGGTCAGCCTCTTGACACTTGAGGTCAGCGACCGTTCCCTTATGACCAGACAAAACGTGAATGTTGCTGCGCGTCCGCATATCCCAAACTCTAGCCACACCGTCTCGACCACCGGTTACGAGAACGTCCAGGGTAGGATGAAGCGACAAAGTATAGACGCCACTTAAGTGTCCGTGATAATGCCTGATGACCTTATTTGTTTCCAAGTCCCAGCACTTGACCATCTTGTCCTCGCCGCAGGAGAAGAGATAGGGATGTCGAGGGGATACGGCGAGACCCCGAACTGTGGATATATGACCAGTCAGGGTCAGTCTAAGGTTCCCCGTCGCCAGATCCCAGATCTTTATGGTTCGATCACCAGCGCCGCTAGCAAACCATTGGTTGTGTGGCTCAACAGCAAGAGCTCGAACCCAGCCCAAATGTCCTGAAATAACTCGCATAAGTTTCCAAGGCGGATGCCAGTCGGGTTTCACTTGATGCGTCACCTGGGCGCGGGCGACACTTAACGCTTGGGATGTCTTGGTATCTGATGCCTGTGTGGAGGTCGGCGGCTTGCGTAGATGGACCAGGGCATTGAATCCTGGCTGGTGCTGCTTGTCCGAGGATTGCGCGATGCCTTCAATTAGCTTCTGCGTCTTCTGGTCTTCAGGAGCGGCTGGAGGCTCGTTCGTAGCCAGTTTCTTTCCCTTTTTCCTAGTACTCATGGCGCTCGCTTGTTTCTGGGCAAGGACGGGAGGTAATTCTCGGACGTGTTGATATTCGGCGTGTAGACGAATGGACAGAGCATCCTTTTCGCGTTGCGATTCAGTCGCGTCTGTGGTCAACTTAATTTTCTTTCGCGCCGTCTCGCCGGATGGGTCTGCAAAGAGTGATTTAGACCGTCGAGCATTCTCAAGAAAGAGATTTTTGAAATCGTGATGAGCGACTTCCATTTTGTCGACGGCTATTGCGTAGATAGTAGGATCTTGTAGAAAGTCGTCTTCTTGATGGCGGGAAAGATTACGAATATTCAAAATGTTTAAGGTTGCATCTAAGATAATGTTAGGTACCTAAAGATTTCCTGCTAGATGAATATGTATTCCACTATTTGAGTAAACTACGTCAAAGTACACAGGTACCCACTCGTCTCCACGTACCTACATATAGATACCTACATAACATACACATGCATGTATTGAGTTTATGTACATTATGTACTCCATGTACACTACGTAACACTACATGTAGATACATGCACCCACTTTCCTCATTTGAAATACATTTAATAGAAGGCAAACCAGATGAGAACGACGTCGCATATTTATAGCATATTATAGAAGAGCAAAACCAACAAAAAAAAAACACGCCCACTTTCTTCTTAACAAAAGGAGAGCCAGACAGCTCTAGTTAGTTCTCTTGCTAGTATTCGACCGAGTTTAGGTAATAGGTCATATACGGTATTCTGCAACATGTCGTCCGATCAGTCAAAATACGCCATACACGCCGCTGCTCGTGAAGGCAAAGGTATAATCATCTACCCGTTACTGTATACCTCTCAAGAATTCCCTTTGCTGATCGGGTCCTGTTTATCCACAGTTACCGTTGTTGAGTCTCTGCTGAATGTAAGCTCTCGAAACCGCCTTGTCTTGCTCTATTCCGGGTGACTCAGAAGCTTCATAGGCAGACCCAAAGTTGTCTCGTCTCAAGGACGATGACGGCCGCCTTGCCATACACTGGGCCGCGTCTGCAAACAATCATGCTATCGTTTTGCTCTTAGCTCAGCAGAAGGACTTTGATCCAGATGTCGAAGTGAGTAGCAAAACCTTCGGCCTATACAAGGACATCAGTTTTGTGTGGCTGACGAGTCCGAAGGATGACAGCGGTTGGACGCCGTTAATGATTGCCGCGAGCGTGAAGGACGGCGATGCAGTCGTTGAGTTGTTGCTTTCAAGAGGCGCTGATGTGAACCAGAAGAGTAAGACTTAATGCTAAGTATTGCATCCGACTCATAGCAAGACTAACTCGAGGAAGATAATAATGGACAGGTGCGTTACCAAGAGGAGAACTGGGCTGTACCACAAAGTGGAACTGGACAGATTGTTGATGCTAGCATAGACGGCTCTTCACTTCGTCGCATCTAAAAATAACATCGAGGTAGCCCGCAAGCTCTTAGATCACAAACCGCCGGCATCTACACGAGTCAGGGACAAGCGCGGCCAATATCCGCTCCACCGAGCCGCAGCTGTGGGTTCTGTGCCTATGGTGAATCTGCTACTGCAAAATCGGAGCCCGCTCAACGCGACGGACAACGCAGGCTACACCGCTCTGCATCATGCAGTCGCTGAGGGCCACGGTTCGTTATCCTTCCACCAAATGTAAAATAGTAGTGAATAAATGGCTGACAAGAAACTAGGAGCTACCGCCGTTGCTTTGCTGAAAGCTGGTGCCGAGATTGACAAGCGAGACTCGGACGGATATCTGGCACTGGATCTTGCGCCCGATAAAGAGGTCCGCAAGTACATAGAGCGGGAGGCTGAAAACGAGGGAATTGACTTGTGAATCGGTGCTACAGAGGTTTGATTACGGGTCACTGTCTCCACGCGCGCGTCTCGTGATAGTTGTAATGTGTTGCTTCGTGCTCATACCCAAACTATTTAGGTATAACAAAGCCTACCCTACCTACTTAGCTGAACCATCGGCTCCTGTTTATTTGACGGTGCGTTCTACGAGTTCCCTGTACATGGCTTTAACATCATCTACGTCCGCACGCAACTCTTCTACCAGCTCGCTCTTTTCTCCGAGCATCTCCAGCGTAGTTTGGTATCTCTCGTTGATCTCTGCCACCTGCTTCTCTAACTCTTCAACTCTTTTCCTTGCTCCCTTGCCAGCTTCAACCTCCTTCATCAGTACAACGATCTCACCGCGGGCCTCATCCCGTTGACTCGATATCCTAGCGAGCTCCTCCTTGGTTGCTACCTTTTCACTCTCTAATCGACGGACAACGGCGCTCATTCTCTCAACCAGTTGTACTGATGGTCCCGCTGTCATAGTTGATACCGACATCATATCTTGCAACACGTGCTGGGGAGAGGCGGGCGTCTCGGAGTTATCGAAGACGTCATCCCTATCAATAGGATGGGTTGGGGGAGAAGCCAACATCTCTAACCCGCCGGACAAGGACGGCGGCGTCCCTGACTGTACCGAGGTCACAGGAAACATGGGAGATCTGATTAGGGGTAACGCTGATGTTCGCCTTCCAGACGATGGTCGATCACCAGGGCTCGGCTCACCGTTACTAGAGGGTGCCGAGGTCTTGCGAAGTCTTGTCGGGTAGTTCTGTAATCCAAGGAACTCGCCGCTAAAGGTTCTTTGCGGCGCTGTCAGTAAAGGAGATTCCGGACGGCTGATGCTACGAAAGGCAGTGGTTGGGACATCGTCCAACCAGTTCCGCCGGTCATGGTCCGTTCGTTCAGCCTTTTCTTCTTTCCAAGCTGCCCGTTGCCGCTCGAAGTCGGCTTTTGCCTCAGCTAACGCAGCCTCGGCTTCTTCAGCTCGTCTACGGAGGGATTCGAATTGTGATTGGTACGAAGACAGATCTTGTTGAACGCTGGGAAGTTGATTCCTTGCCTCTTCTAATTCCTCTTCCTGGCGTTTAGCTCGAGAGGCCTTATTTTGACATTAGTCTCTGTATTCGTTTCAAGTTGTGCGAGATACCTACCGTCTCCCGGGCCTTCCGCCTCATTTCTGATTCACGCCGCAATGCTTCGTCCCTCTCCTTCTCCAGGGCTGCAGCTTTTGCGATTAGAGATGCTTCTATTCCCTGCCAATTCTCACTAGCAATGGAATACTGTGTCTGGAGAGTTTCTATCTGGCGGAGTAGTTTAGCCTGCGCATCTCCTACAGCGCCTGACGACGCTTCTTCTGCCCGGACTCGAAGGGCTTCTAATTTGCTTTCGAGAATTTGGACTTCTCCTTTGAGTTCTAACTCCACAGCACGGAACCGCTCCGCAGCCCTATCGGCTTTTTCCTGTAGCTCTGTCGCCTGTAACTTAGCACGGTCGGCTATCAGCCCCTTCTCTACTTCCAGCGCTGCAACTGTGTCCTCTAGCTCTTTCACACGTTTTTCTCCTGCTTCTCTTAGCTGGTCATTCACTTTGGCCGCCATAGTTTTAGCACGATCCGATTCTTCTTGGAGCCTATCCTTGAGCTCAGATATTGCGTTGTCTTTCGAGGCAATTTCGGCCTTCAGCGTTTCTAATTCTCTCCTCAGTTGGCTTATCAACTTCTGTGATTCTGCGTTTGCCTTCTCGAGATCGCCTTGCTCGTTTAATTTTTTTCGTAAAGTACTGGACTCATTCTCCATCTTTTGACGCAAGAGTTTCTGTTCATTCAGTTCCTTTTCGGTTACTGCAAGCTGACCCCTTAGTTTCTTGATGATGCTTCGATGTTTCTGCTCTGTATTCGCGAGCTTCTGTCCTTCTTCCATCAACTGGGCAATTTGTTGCTCCTTCTCGGCGATCTTTTTCTCAGGACTTCCTGCTGGCGCAGCGGCAGCGGCGTTTCTTGCGGCCTCTGACGCCTGCCGAGCTAGATATTGCAGCTTGGCTTGCAGAGCATCAACTCTTTCCACGTGACTGTGAAGCTCTTCCTGATGTTGCGCATTAGTCTCCTCCAGGGATCTCTCTAAGTCTAAGATGCGTTGCTCGTATAAGATGGAAGGTGAGGAGATAGGATCAGAAACTGAGAGGTCAGTAGATGCTGCTATATTGATCTCGACCACAGGCGTGGTGGGCGTATCCCTAGCTCGAGCTTCGTTATCGGCCTGTCCATCGGTAGATGGAGTACCGGGCCTCACGGAAGCTCCGTCGCCCGGGATAGATGTGACAGGGTGGTTTGTCTTATCATCCTTCAAAGTATCCTTTTCCTCCACGCACGGTTGAGACTTCGTTGCGGGCACTGCAGTTGGAACATCGGAGCTGGTACGGGGACTCTGACTAGGTGAACCGATATCGGTGCTTCTTCTAGCAGGCGAGGAATCGGGCCTTTGAGCGGCATTCTTTGCGGCGACAGCTCGTGCTAGCCGCTCCTGCAATCTATCATTGGTAGATCTGGAAGGTGTCGCAGACCGGGTAGGTACGCTTCCGGCGGATGCTGTGGTAGACGAAGTCGACGGAGTCCTCGTTGGCCGTTGTGGCGTCGGCTGCTTTGCCGAATCTTCCTCGGCGAGGATATTATCAAGGCGAGCCTCGACACCTGCAACGGCCTGGGACAAGAAGGAGCCCCATCTTGACGACTTCTGGGGCGCTGACATGTCTAAGGCTGTCGAGCCCACGTTATAACGGGAGAAGAAATGATCCTTATTAGGCAGTTATGTCGCATGTAGTTCGTTCATCTGGCAGTTCTGGAGATGGAATCGGCGCATTGTACAGAAGCGTCTACTTTAACTGCTGACAGCTGACGTGTCACAGCAACAAGGTAATATAGACAAGTCCGACCTGCTGTCCTACCAAAGGTAGAATGTCTAGAATTTGAATTGCCTTCGCATTTGGGATTTTCTGTTGTTTGTTGGAGAAACAAACTAGATTGGTCGTGGTAGTATTCGACGTACGGGGCTACAGGTAATCTCGACGTTGCCATATACGAGGATGGAGTGACGAGTATTGGTCTTGCGCAAGTCCCGCGCAAGTTCTCGGGTGTTGAAAGGAGCTTATGATTCGGCTAGTAAAGCTTGGCAGGTATAATGCAGAGATAGCCAACCAGAGGAGCTATTTGTTTCGAACACACACCATGTGAGATGCTGGTCTAGCACAGCCAATACCAGATTGAAGACGCTCGTAAAGAGAAAGGGCCTAGGCGTCGTCAATAAAACAAATATTTGGAAGACTCCGCTGAATGGTAACGCTAAATTAGATCTTATCAGGTTAAAGGTGATAACCCTGTTATATGCATATGTACATATGTAGGTATGAGTACATATGTACATAGGTACAAACATGTACAAATATCAGTAGGCATCATTCTTCATCGGGAAAGCTCTCTCATGTTGTTATGTACGGTACTGTATATATACCGTATAAGGTTAGATACACCTTTGGTAGGCATGTGGGTAGGTACGATTCGACGCTATGTATGTTAGATACCTTACCTCCTCCCGGTGCTACCGGAGTGCCGGAACACCACTTATTAACACACACTTATTAGACACTGCGTGGCTTACACAAAACCCTTCAGTTTTTTTTTTATATTCCGTCTTCTTCCAGCCATCCTGGGGACATACCTGTTAACCTATGCCGAAGTTCGTCATATAATAAGGCTACACCCGGTCTTTAACGCATCTCAGATAATAAGTCAGTTACCTACCTCTAAATCATGACCATACGGACCCTCTTAGAAGCCTTGAGCTTCCCATACCATGAACCCCGGCACGGCTTTTGGGGTGAGAAAACATCCACCTTAAATTTTTGCGAAGAAGTAAGTAAAGTATGCACTCGCTCGCTAGTCGTCATGAATAAGATACTAATTACCAAAACCCAGGACTATGTCATGAGCTATTACTGTGCCGAAGTCTGCAATGTAGGCTTTTACTACTTCTTACTATCTATTGCCTCTTCTCTTCGTTATTTACGGCCCTGTTCTGTCCAGGCCCAGTCGTGCAAAGCTTACATATGAGGAGCGCGAAAAGGCTAATTCGTTGTGTGTTACTTCGATGTTAGACGATCACCAATGCCCTCTTCGTATGGCTAGGCTATAAGGGCATCCGGGACTGCATCAGACACTCACATCCTCCCATTTTCCTTGTAACCTTTGCTGGATATATCGTGGTTGGCCTAGGGTCAACTTTCTTCCATGCTTCTCTCAAGTGTAAGCCTGCACGCGAATGACGATGCCGTATCAATATTGTCTGGTGCAAACTTATCCCAGTCTCTCTGAGGCCATGACCATCTAACGTCCAGCAGATCCAATGCAACTCGTGGACGAACTGGCGATGATCTACACAACGTGCTTCATGTGTTTCGCTACGTTTTCGTACGGGAGATCTACTCGGTTCTCTGCCATCCTCGGCACCGGTCTTGTCGGCCTTGCTTGGTTCATTACTGTTCGCCTTCCCTCGTCGCCGTCCGTTCAGCCGCAGCGAGTGCTAACAACGGACACCAGGCGAGGTATTACAAAACCAAGGACCCCCAGTTCCACCAAGATGCATACGCAGTTTTGACCGCTATTGTGGTGTTTTCCAACATGTGGATTATGGAGCGAATACTCCGGCCGGCTCTAAAGAAGAGAGAAGAGAGTAGAAAGGGAGTTCGCACCCCGAACAGGCCGAGACTGCCGACGACCAATGAGATGATGAAGCAGATGTGGGTCATGGTTGCGACAGGTAAGCAGCCAACATTGGCTTGATTGGCGGCTATGTTAATAAGTCGGGTCCTCTACAGGTCTCAGTGTATTTCTAGGCGGATATTTGATCTGGAATTTGGATAACATGTACTGCAGCACTATTCGACAGTGGCGACATCGAGTCCAGCTCCCCTGGGCTGTTGTGCTTGAAGGTCATGCTTGGTGGCACCTCAGTATGTCACTTTCCGTGTTGTTGCTTTTTTTCCCTTTCCCTTTCTTTTAGTGGTTTAGAGGGGATTACTAACACTAGAATGTTTGGTTCCAGTGACCGGAATAGGTGGTAAGTTGTCATTCCTAACATTCTTGAGACTCGGTAGACACTAGAGCGTGACCCTGTTCTAACTAGCACGGGTGCTACCACAGCATACTTCTATATTATTTGGCGCATTTGGATCCACCGCTGCTTAGATGGGAACGAGGACGAATTTCGACTTCATTGGCCCTCGATACTTAGAGTGCCAGAGATAGTCGCCGTACAGGATATACCGGACAAGAAATGGCAATAGAAAGCTTGTCTCCATAATTCGGATGTCTATTGCTTGTACGCTTCCGTATCTTGGGATCGGCAGCTAGACGCCTTCCAGCAATAAACGGCGTTCTTGTAGAAATAGAGGCTAACTGGTTAGACGGTATACCCTATTAGCGACTTGCAGACTAGGTACCTAATGTATCGGATTATAGAGCTTTTATTTATTTTCGTAGTGAAAAGGCGGCGCTATGAATGTCTTCGTAGATTGGCTTATAAGTAACAATTACATCGTTACATCGATAATATGATAGATGGATGGATGGATGGTACATCACACTGTATTGATACCAGTAGCAACAAATTACCTAAGGTATAATATGTGCCTATCGCACACACCCACACACAACATGAAGCATAACGCACACACTGTGCGGGAGTCTCCACATCGGGACCGGACCCCTCTACGCCTCAATCCCTCTCCTCCTCCTGTCTGAAGTCACATGCTCAAATATTATTCGGTACAATCCGATCTCATCTTTTAGCACAGTTCAGCCCAGGTTGGGAGGAGTCGAGATAACCATCAAGTTAAGGGGATAATGTCAATTTCAAACGAAGCACTACAGAAGGTACGCATGCTTAATTATCTATTATACGAAGAGAATCATGACAACTTATGAAACTTTGAAAAATCTAGCTGCTGCGGGAGGTTGAGACGCAGGCCATCGCCGCGCAGCAACAAATCTCCCTCGTTAGGACTCAGCAAGCATCCAAGCAGCGCGAGTTACGAATGGCTCAGTTGACGCGCACCGAGATATCCTCACTGCCAGCAGACACTAATGTTTATGAAGGGGTCGGCAAGATGTACGTTCCCCTTCTCGTCCTTGTCCTTACCTTTTTATTTCGCCGTACCTGATCTCCGTAGGTTCGTTGCTCTTCCCGTTTCCGACATGAAGAATAAACTAGACGCCCAGATCAAGGAGGTGGAGGGTGAGGTGGATGGGCTGGGGAAGCGCCTGCATTACCTCGAGGTTTCGCAGAAGAACAGCAAGGACCAAATCGATCGCATGCTTAGAGGCGCCTCCTAACATCGGTCGGCCCGGAATGACCTTATTGTACATAGAAGCCTACTCATTACACGATCTGGCTTGTTGGGGATATGGCTGTCACTTGCCAGCGGCTCCTCAAACCGAACGGCTAGAGGTGCGCTCATCGGAATGATCTTTATGAGAGAGGCCTTCACCGAATCATTGATATGTTGGTGTATGTTTGCCTATCGTACGCTAGAGGAGGCTACTTGTGAAACATGTCTACTCATGAATCCGGAGACAAAGAAGGGAGAGATAGCGTGGTATGGAAGGAATTTAAGCCTGGTAGATGTTTAGGGGCTAGCTACACATGTAGGTAGCAGTACATACGAAAGTACGTTCTTTAGGTACATACTCTGCCACTATATAACATACATACATGTAGATATGCAGTATATGTACACTATAATTAAGTCACGCTCTGCACTTCTTGAGATGGTTTAAATCTTCGGAGTGTCCTAAAAGAGAAAAGGGGGAAAAAGAAAAAAAAATAAGAAAAGAAAAGCATTATTGACTCTATATAATAATATGTGTCTATTAATAGAGAATGAGTATGTACGATACGTAAGATAGTTGACATAAGGTATGTCCCTCCTCCATCAGTCAAGTCATCTTTTTTGCCATGACCCCACCTTCAGCCCATCGACAAGGGACTATAAATCATCTCATTAGCTAACCTGTCAAACTAACCAATATATTAACGAATGAGATTCGCTCAATTTTAGCCCCCAAAGGTGGATTAGTATCGGTGAAGGTACCTAGCTCATGACGAACGGTACCTAGACAAACCCTATGGATCGGGTACCTCAATTCGAGCAAGTGATGGGACATGACAATTTCGCAAGGTACCTGAGCCCGCATGATAGCGCCGGGAGTGACTTGTTTCGACAAGAAAAGCCAACGTGTTGGCTAACAAGATATTTTCGGGAGCAACTTTGTGCGCCGGCTTTTATTAAGTATCACCTCCTTGTAGGCACGGTACTCGCAGTAGATTGGTTCTCACGACCGGCGCCAGATGTGGCCTAATATAGCATATATGTAGCGAATACCTACTTATAATTCACTAGATATGTAGGCCTGGGTTATCCAACATGATAAATCAAGACGCTTTCCCCCCCGCCTTCGTAAGTAGATGTAAGCGCGGCTGGTTTTGCTGACTCTTAACGATTCCCTCCCACCCACTCTGGTTTGCTCTTCTCTTTCTTTTCCTCTTTCTCTTCCTCTCCCACTTCATTCACCATACGTACCATCAATCAGTATTTGTGAGACGTTACCTTCATTCCATCAGGTAGACGGATATAAGAGATAACTAGATCACTTTCCGGTCTCTGACCGCCACCTCTCGAATCGCTGGATCAAGATGAGTAGATATAATTCCTATTCGGATGAGGACTCGGACCTCGATATCCGTGTTAGACACCGACACTCCTCCTCCCCTCACCCACCTCCTATTGCGCATTATGTTGAGCCGCGTGGGCCGCCGCGGCCCCGTTACTATGAGTCTGGCCCACGCTTCGAGGACCGTTATCTCGTCCCGACAAATGAGCGCACTGTTGTAACTACTAGGCACTCTCGCTCTCACTCGCGCGATCGCCGTCCTAGCCCATCGGGAGCGAACGCCCCTCCACCGGCGCCCATTATCATTAAGAACAACATTAACAACTACTCCGACTCGGACTCGGCATCTGGCTCGGACTCCGACCACGATTCGGCAAGGAGGTCCCGGTCTCACCGTCGCGCGCATTCTCGTGCTTCATCGGGCTACTCGCGCGACCATGATCGTGACCGATTAGCGTTGGAGCATGTGCGCCACGACTACGAGAAGGAGATCGAGGCCAAGCGTAAGGAGTATGAGAAGGAGCTCGCGAACAAAAGGCGCGAGTACGAACTCGAGCAGGCCCGAAAGGAGCTTCAAGAACTTAAACTAGCCGCTCAAATCGAGCAAGAAGAAAAACGCCGAAACCGGACTATCCAGGAAGAGCACGACTTGCGCGAAGCTAAGAAGGAGCTTGACGAGATTAGGAAAGCCAAGGAGCGTGACGAGTACGAGCGCCGCGTGAAGCAGAAGCTGGAGCTCCAACGACTCAAGGAAGAGGAAGCTGCCCTCGAGGAGAAGAAGCGTCGCGACAAAGAGGCTAGGGACGCCATTGAGAAATACAAGAAGGAAGAGGCTGAACGGAAGGCCAAGGAGAAGGCCGAGGCGGAAGCCCGCGAGAAGGAATACAAGGCCAAGATGCAAGAGCAGCTGCTCAAGTCCGGCCTTAGCGAGAAGGAGATCAATGCCATTCTCGCCGGACAGAAGATCAAGAAAGAGAAAGAGAAGGAGAAGGAGAAGGAGAAGGAGAAGGAAGTGAAAGCGATCGAAGAGGCGCCGCGACCTGTCTACACGCGTATGGCGAGACGACACCTTTCACTAGAGACCCTTAGAGCCTACAACATCGACTTCCAACTCGACCCCGTGAGTAGATATCATCCCCATGCCTTCCGATATGGTCTAACTCTATAATCTAGGATCCCGACTATGTCTTGATCACACGGTGGGTGGACGAACCAGAGCAAGACATGCTCTGGAGACATACCAAGATCATCCGAGAGAGGAGGTCCTCTGGGGACAGAAAGCTCATCAGTACGTACCCGAGCGCATTTCTCTTATGCATATTTCTCGATGATAAATGCTAAAATTAGATGCTGTAGTGTCCTTCGAAGAGAAAGATAGGAGAAAGCACCATCATCATCTCGAACCCGAATTCGAATTTGTCCGCAAGAAGGAGCGTAGACGGAGCCGTTCTCCTTCTTTGTTAATGTACTTGGCTGGGGCAAAGCCGGCATAATGTGGGAGGTTTCGGTATGGGAAGGTGATGACCGCTGCGATTAGCAGTTGATGAACAGATTTATGCCATTTTTCTCTACTCCCCGGGGCAACAAGCAACGTAACGATCATAGGCGAGAATTAATACCCATACTAAACTTAGAGAGTTGTCCACATCAAAATCTTCATGAGAAGTGCTTTGTGAGTAGAGTCTTGTCCCTAACCCTGATTGGAGTTGGGTTGGTAATTACATATGATCTTTCTTCCGTTGCCATGTGGGCTATGCTCTTCGGATCAATTCTTCGTACACCATCCAAGCTAATGCGGAACTCATCGCTTTGCGCGTCATACGCAGAGCGAGGCCATCGTAAAGAGACCGTATACCTTCCTCCACCACCATCTTGCGACAAGCCTGAACCATGTTTCGATACTCGCGTGGTTGCAGCTGTATACGCGTCTTGACAGCGTCGAACGGGTTCGATATAAAAGAGCATGTTGCGCCAGCAAGCGCCCCGGATATGAAGTTTATGGTAGCGGATACTGAACTGCCCATGCTCGCCCTAGATTGTGCGTGTGCGTGAGTGCCCGAGTTAGGGAAATGCAAGGAACTGAGTCGCTTCTTAAATTGTTCGTATGAAAGAACGTAGAGACCAGCATAGGGAGCATCTCGAATGGCGGTTGCACCAAAGCCGGCAAAGAATCCAGGGAGGCGTTCTGCCTTATATATATCCTTTGCGGCGCCGGCAATTGACTTGTACGAATATAGGCTTGACTCGTAGCGAACCTTGATGACGGTCAGAGGCATCAATATGAAACCCGCAAAAGCTCGAGCAACAGCTCCGGCTATAAGATTGGCGGTATTAGAAAGTTTCGGAAGAGAAGAAGAGGACTGGCGGGCATCGACGACCGGCACTGTAGCGAATGGCAAAGCCGTTGCGCGTTGCCGAATAACGTTTAAAGTGGTGAAATAGATAGCAGATCCGAGGCCCGTTCGTAGGGCTGAGGGGACGGTACCCCGCCAGAATGCTGTTAATGCATTCGGAGACTTGGCGATGTCTCTAACGGCGGCTCTGATAGAGTGCGAACCCGACTGTTGAACGCGCGTCTTGAGTAGATCGAATGGTTGTAGAAGCACAGCGCTTAATGTGCCAGAGCCAAGACCAGCCACGAAATGGAAGGCTATACGCAAAGAATACGAGGTAGTCAGTGTCTCGTCGCAACATCAATTGGGAGTTTGAAGTCATATTTGCTTACCCGACGACGACTTGCTTGTGCTTGTCTTCTGCGACATCGTAAAGTGAACGAAATGATGAATCCTGCCGAAGCGGAGGATTCGCCTTATTGCAAGCCCATGTGCTTTATGGACTTGTCCCTCTCTTCCTGCTCGATTCGACCTTTAAATGCCCACATGGCATAAAGGAGGGGCCAGGGAACAAGATGTGATGGGCAATGATTGCATGATGTGTATGTAGTAGATGTAGATTTGAGGTGGAAAAAAAAGCCCAGAAATTTATGATGTAACTTCGGTATGTAGGTACGTATCTCTTCGACCCATGGATTCGGCAGCCTCGGGTAAGTACCAGTCAAATCGATTCCACGGACCGGGACCCCACTAGCCCTTCACGTCATTTCAACATTGAACCCTACATACATGTACATACCTACATGTATACATATACCACGGGCAGGTAGGAACGAGTAACAAAAATACATGAACTACATGTATGTGCATAATGTAGATTACATGCATAAAAGGCTATGTAGCCTTGCCAGCCTTATGCATGCATCCCCTCCGTACTGAAATCTATGTCTGATTTGTATGGTATAAGGGGAAGCGAAGGCTTATCAAGCCGGCAAATAGTCATCGACAGGAAGACCCTCCTATGTAATGATTCCGGACAAGTCAGCAATAGATAATCTCTGGGTATATAGAATCATAAGTGCCCAAGAAGCCATGATTCCGAAGTAAAATCTATTAATACGCTTGGTAAACGGGTGCTCATGCCTTGATGAAGTCTGGGGCGCCCTTATCTTTGCCCCCAACGATTGATTCCAATCGGCCAGCCATGAGCCGATGTCGCTTCACTACTTCGACCCATTCGTCTTCCGCTTCTTCTCCGACATCAATAGTGGCCAGCAGGATCCCAAAGTCTCCCCCAAGACGCCCAAGACTCCCAGCACAGTACAAAACTTGTGTCAGGAGACTATCACGGGATGGTTGGTCTTTGACGGTCGGCAGGTAGATCCGCAGGGTCTCCATTAACATCTCTATTAGGTGAAATGGGAATGTTGATAATGCAGAAGGTACAGGCTGTAAAGGATCACAGTCACCCGTCCTAGGGGTTGCTTCATTCGTCGGTACGGGGAATATACTCCTAAACATGGAGACGATGGCGAAACTCTGTTCCCTGAATATCTCTATGTACCGTTTAAGGTAACGTTCGGTTTGCTGACCCCCAGACCATGAGCTCCCCACAGGTTTTTGCTGCTGCCGCGTCCTTTCCTGCTCCGCCAGCTCACGAAGTGGTTCTAAAGCAGCGAGCATATTGACAAGTGTTGACAGACGACATACGAGGAACAAAGCCCCCAGTCCTCCGCCGTTACCAGCAGCACCAGCAGAATCTAGATCGGGTACCACCCGCCGAAGCCAACTAGTTGTTCTCAAGGCAGAAGCTAGCTTGAGCCCAGGGGTTCGCAAGCTCATTATTAAGTTTTTAGCCATAGCCTGCATAGCCTCGTCGGCCTGGGTAGACACGGACGTCACTAGAGGCGAGTCAGCATACAAGCCATGTAGCCGACGGGTGTGAGCGTTCAGATCTAGCGCGGATGCATAGTTGGTTGCTGGGGCAGAAGAGCCTGTGGATATGGCACTAGAAAGTAAGGTAGGAAGGTCAAGCACGTCAACTAGGCGTTCAACATTTCTCGACAATAAAAGAGCCCGCTTCCGAGCGTTGAGGATTTCATTATCCCCGGATTTGTTATAAGTAGATGAGAAACGGACAGCCTCATTATCTAACTTGGGTATAGCATTCGTTAGGTCATTAGTTGATGCCGCTAGAGCGGGAAGCGTGGTCCGGAGATGGGAGTGGTTCGCGGCGGAGTTAATGATAGATTTGTGAGAGCGCTTGGAAAGCGCCTGTAGAGATAAGAGTAGTGAGTGGGAAGATTGTGCTAGAGATTGGTGTTCGGAACTTTCTATTTGAGATAGGGGCATCGAAGCCAGAGTGGACAAATATTCGAGGGCGACAGGGTCTGTTGTATAAGCCTTGTCGTTAGAACGAGGATCTGCCGAGCCAGGCGGCTTCAACAATTCGTGAAACAAATCAGCCATGCTATCTGGAAGGTGTATTAACTTGATGATGACATGAGATAATTGATTGTCTGAGAACTTGGTGCGGCTTAATTCCTGTGATATTCCCTGTGATATTCCCTCGTTTGAACTGAACTAAGTCTAAAGTTCGTTTTCTAAGGGTTGCAGCACAGGTCGCAAGGTCACAGGTCGCAGGTCCCATCGTGTAAGCCACATATGCTTGCATTCAATTAACGAAGTATCTATTTATAGAATCCATCGAGATATCGATATAGCTAGGTATGTATATGCATTGGCATTGCACCTTCTGCGTCACTACCCAACAACCCCAGGATTCGCATGTGGCCTATTACCCATTTGGTGCTTAGCGCGTACAAGTTGTTGGGGTTTTAGATGTACACTACCTACATAGTGTAGGTACATACATAATGTAAGCATCTTCAACCTGAAGTTCAAATACCTACATAATCAATATGTGACGGTAAAAGTTGTACCTCATTAAACCTTAGGTTTATTAACGAAAGAGGGTTCAAGTCCGGACCGGACCATTAAAAAGAGGAACTCGCGCAACAAAATCCTTTAATCACTACACTCTCACGCATACAACTTTCGAATGTAAAACTCCCCCCCGCTTGGAGCAAATTCAGTCTACAGCAGACATCTACAGCCGACATCTACAGCCCTAGTCTGCTGACCTCTTGCTGCCTGAATCAAGGTGTTAGTTATTCGTGCAGGTGCCATGTAGTTACAACACATGGAGAGTCATATGCACCTAGGGTACTCTTAGTGTAGGTAGGTCATTAGCTCTGAGTTGTGAATCCACCGCCAGCTGACTGCCACGATTCTTAGTTTATATATTCTTCCGCTGCTTCGTTATCAACCCATTCTATCCGACTACTTTACCACCTTCAACTGTAGGTACGGATATCCATCTACCTTCTGTTACATACATAGACTAGAAGTCCTCTCCTCAGGGTACTAAATAGCCCGAATACATTCGCTTCCGTAGTATACACGAAAAGAACGAAAGTAGAAAGAAAAGAAGGGAAAAAAAAAACAAGAGAAGGGAAACGGACAAACGACAACGATGAGGGACCCGTTCCCTATCCCGCCCATTCCCGCCCTTAGTAAGGCTGTCCAACCATGGGCTGACCACTTCGGGCTGCCGACGCTGCCGCTGCATATCCACGAGGTAGTCTTGATGGCTGTTTTCTATCACTTCATCGGCAGCGTCGTTTCTCCCATCCTATCGAGTCGACTCTTTCCCACCCAGTACTCAGCCCTCTCACGTAGCAGAAAGCTGAACTGGGACGTCCATGTCGTGTCACTGGTACAGAGCACCACAATCAATGCCCTTGCACTATGGGTTATGTTTGTGGATGACGAACGTCGGAACATGGATTGGCAAGAACGCATCTGGGGATACACCGGTGGTGCGGCTATGATCCAAGCCCTTGCCGCGGGCTATTTCCTCTGGGATCTCATCATGACCGCCTCGCACATCAATATTTTCGGCCTTGGCATGCTCGCGCATGCCATCAGTGCCCTTTTAGTCTATTCTTTTGGCTTCGTAAGTCGCCACCATTTCGAGAAGAAGTTTGAAGTCGCGAGACTGACTTTAGCAACAGCGGCCATTTGTCAACTATTATAGTTGTAACTTCATCTTATGGGAGCTATCCTCGCCTTTCCTCAACATCCACTGGTTTTTTGACAAGCTGGGCATGACTGGGTCACGCGCCCAGCTGTACAACGGGTTGATGCTCATCTTCACATTTTTCTCTTGCCGTCTTGTCTGGGGCACGTACCAGTCTTTCTTGGTCGCCCGCGACTTATGGACGGGCTTGCATTCGGTGCCTACCGTTCTAGCCACCTTACCACCTGAGGAGACAGCGACCTTCCCTTCCCAGTATGCCAACACCATGAAATACGTGTCCGGCTCGACCAGCATTCCGGTATGGCTTGCTGGTATATATATTGGCGCCAATCTGACCCTAAATTCGTTGAACTTCTACTGGTTCTTTAAGATGATTGATGCCGTCCGTAAACGATTCGACCCCAAAGAGAAGGAGGTCAGGGTCAAGGAGAAGGCTGTGCAGGATCAAGCTATTACCACTGGAATTCAACTAGATGGTACCGAGCTGAAGACTCGTCTGCGCCGTGGCACCTTACTAGATGGAGAGGAAGAAGACGAGCCTCCCCCGATCTAAGATCTCTGTTGGAGGGGCGGGGGAAATCCCGGAATCCCTGAAGAGGTTTCTTCGTTTGTTGTATTGCCTGTAGAAAAGCCCAACGCATTATCTATCGGCTTCTCTCAGTCATAATATGCCCACACTAGACAAGTGGTGGTACAACTATCTTAAATCTAAGGCATGATAAGTTTTGACGGCGTTACTGAGCGCAAGAATTCTATAGGAAAGCGGGTGACTCGGTCGGGATTACCGTGCCCATATCTGAGCCATGAAGCATTCGTACGAGCGTGATTGACGTGACAGAATAATTCAATGTTAGTTTGTAAAGTAGTAGCCCTGGAACAACTTAATCCTAAATTACACTGTGAGTTATGTTGCTTCTAAATAGACAATAATTCCCTATATACTTTTTATATTTTCGTAACCCGAGGCTTTTTAATGTGTGATCATTCAATTTACTAGTGAACTTCCATGCTCACGGCCCACGTAACCAATCTAATCATGGCAAAGCAAGTCGATATGAGTAGTTACGTGGTATGTATAGAATTAGCGATGTTGATCGACAGGATATAGGCGTCCGTTCCAGCATACCGATGTAGATAGCTAGGGGGCTATATGTATATATAGAAAGGCCATACATTCTCACAAGTAACCGTGTCCAAGCACCATCTACATTCCGTTTCACTACATGGCCTTTTCTTCCTGGTTCTTCCACGTGCAGCGCTTAACCTCAAAACTCTGTGAAAGCTTTCGGATACGATCTGTCTCAATATTAAGTAGCATCTGACTACTTAAGGTAGATACATTGCGGGCGATGCGGGAGGCAGAGACACGGAAGTATAGTGCAGGGAGCAATGACGCTGACGCCATGCTCCAATCCATTAATCCCATCACTCGCGTCAGAATTGTCTGACGTCAATCTTATACAACGCCTAGTTGACTAGAGCGTTCCTATACAATATGGCTAGGCCTTTAGAAGCCAAATGGATTCTGAGGGGCTATGAAATGTCAGCTGAGAACCGTCAGGAGAGCCGAAGAGCACTTACTTGCTTGTGCGAGGTTCGCACGACGTCCGGTTGGCTGGGGAGCGATCTTATCGGTAACACCGAAACGTACGGGTGGCGGTGGGCCGGTCTTCTGGGGTAGGAGAGGAGCTGGAGAGGGCTGTTGAGCAGCAGGATTGTTCGTACCAGTGTTAAAGCCTTGATTAAACCCACCAAAGCCAGTAGGCTGCGGCTGCATCGTTGGCATACCAGTACGTTGAGGCTCCAATGCAGGGGGGAGGAACGAGTTAATCCCAGTCTGCTGCGGGAATTGCTGAGGCGGTTGGAAACCCCCTGGAAATCCAGTAGGTTGGTTTTGAATCGGTGAGAATTGCTGGGGTCGAGGATCTGTAAAGGGGCTTTGTGTTTGTGGAACTCCGGTCATCTGGGGTTGCACGAATTGACCGGGTCCAAATCCGGGTTGAGGTTGCATGCCGGCATTTGCATTGAAAGGCATCATACCCTGGCCCGTCGGCTGCGGCTGAAAACTTCCCAAGTACTGTTGCTGCAACCGTTGTTGACTGAGGTCGTTCAAACTTTGTCCTGGGGGTGCGATACCCGTCATTTGGGGTTGTAGTGGCGGAGGCGCGAAGCCGCTAGGTTGTGCTGAGAGCGGTGCGGATAACGGTCGCGACGGTGGCGGCGGTGGCATCAAGGCACCCTGATTTCCAGCAATCTGAGGTGGAAGTGGCCTTTGTCGGTTTCCAAGGCCAAGGTTGAGAGGCTGAGGTGGAGCAGCTGGTGCCACCGGCGCAGGTTGAAGACCCGTCTGCTGTGGCGGAATGCCCGTGAAGAAAGACGGCGTGGCACCTTGAGGTTGTGCCTGTTGTGGTTGAGGCTGCGGTTGCGGTAATGGTGGTGGCTGAGTCACCGCTGGTGAAGTAGTGGTTTGCTGTGCCTTAACTGGTTCCAGTGGAGCTGTCAGGAGGGAAAGGTCTTGCATGGCCTGCGTTGGCGGTCGCTGAGGTTCAACAGCTGCTGATGATTTTGATTCCGGAGCCGGTGTTGGTTTTGGCTCCGGCTGAGGCTGCCTAGCTGGCTTTACATCCCAAGCGTCATCGTCGAATCCACCACTGTTACTCTTCTCCACAGTCTTTGGGCGAGTCGCTACCGGAGAAGAAGTTTCTGAGCTCTGCGCACTATTGTCCTTTTGCTGGGAGAAAGCCTTAGGATCTACGCTATCACTCGTCTGGACAGCTGGAGCAGGGCGACCTTTCCGGGTGTTGTTTCGGAGCGTTCCACCGGGCCCTGAAAAAAGACCACCGGAGCCGCTATCCTCCTCGTCTCCAGCAAAGCCAACATTCCTCTTCTTACCGTCGCGGCCGAATTTCTTATCCAAATAGCGCATGACTTTGATTATATCGCCCTCTCGGAGGCCAAGATTGCGGAGGACGCTAGCGTCCACGTCGGGTAAAACACTCTCATCCATAGAATCTTTGGCGAAGGCTTGAGCGTAACGCTCACAGAGGCCAACAGCCACATCACAAGATAGAAAGAATTGAAACCAATCATAGTCTGGTTTCGGCGGTTCAATGGAGGCGCCGACTTTGCTGCTAGACTCTCTGTTTGCATTGGCTTTCGAGGATTTCGCGCGCTTGACTTCCGATAGAGGCTTGTCCTCGTCTAGAGACACTCCCATGATACGCTCGACGTATTCAATGTCTTCGATCGACATTTTCGCTACAGGTACGGCAATTTTGACACCGTTCATCTTGTGGAGGTTGATCTTTCCGTCCTTCAGACCAAGGAATTGGGCTTCGACGCTAAAGGACTTGGATCGGTCTGTCCAAGTTCGCACCTTGGTCGGATCCGGTTCTGGTATTTAGTTAGCATCGTCGATGCGACGAAGTCAGTTGCGAGTAACTTACTAGGCTTAGATGAGCTTGAACGGCTGCCTTCTGCTCGGCCGTTTTCACGTCGGTTTCGCTGTTGCCCAAAAGTGTTACCATTATCCCTGACTGACAAACTACTACGTCTCTCAGGCAAAAGCATGCCAGGCCCTACCTCTGCTGCTCTCTGGTCTCTCTTGACGGCTTCTTTGGTCAAGCGCTCCTCTTCTAATCGATTCTGGGCCACTGTAGACCTTCCAGCATTGATACCCGTTGACGCCGGCGATAAGATCGTCTCGGTAACTTCAATGTAGCTGCTCGGGACTACTCCTTCCTTTCCGTTCTTGAGGCGTCGGACTTGCCACCATTCTTCGCTCTTGCTGTCGTCAATGATTATAACCTCGTCTCCTACAGAAACGGTGACCTCGTCGTCTCCCTGGGCCATGAAGTCATAAAGAATCTGCCCCCTCTTTTGCCCACCTTGGCCAGTCCCAGCCATGATAACTTCCCGCAAGCCTTCAGCCCGTACGGCCCCAGACAGCTCGCCAAGGGCACTGACGATCTCCTCAGCGGTATCCTTGGCGCCCGCATGGAAATCTATACTCTTGCTTGGCCGAACAAGTTCTAGGAACACGTGCTTGCCTTCTCGAGAGTAATGAGTCATTTTATCAGCAGTCCACTCCTGGGTTGGTCCGTCCTGGGCATGTTCAGGAGCGATTAGAATAACCCCCGTTTTTAGATTTACGCCGAGCGTTGTCGGCATTTTCTTTTTTTTGCCCATTATAGATACCATCTCATTGATGTTGTATAGGTGAAAACCGCCTGGTGCGATACGGCCCGACTGTGGAGGATGAGACTCGTCGTCATAATCACGACGACTGGAAGTGCGCTGCGGAGGGGCCGACATAGCAGGCCGGCTATTTGGCAAAGTTGATTGGGACTGCGGCCGCGCCGGTAGAGCCGGGCTTGGTTCGTTATCGGATTCCTCCGATAAATATTGCTGACGAGGAGGTACAGTAATAGGAGGAGGCGTCGGCGCGCGGGCGGCTGGGCCCCTACCTGACATCACATCAGCCAGGGCAGCGGCAGGACCTGCCGGCGCTGCCGGGGCGGCCACTGACCTTACTGACGAATTCCTGTCTGGAAGAGGCGGGCTCTGGGGAGCTTCTGGCTCAGTCGGGGCAGCAGGTCGCGCAGGAAGCGACGGGGGCGCAGGCACGGGTACAGATACGGGTTCGGGTGTAGGCTCTGATTCTGGCTCTGGCCCAGGTTCAGGCACAGGTGCAGGTGTAGGTTCAGTCCTCCGAGCCGTAGTCGTTGCGACATTCATCTCAATATAGTTCGCCGGGACAAACCCATAATCGTCTTCGTATCCGACAAGAATCCAGTCGGGGTCCGACGTGTCGAAGACTTGTAACTGAGCGTCCTCGGGAAATGACAACTCTTCGTCTGTTTGTCGGGTATACTCATACAATGAACGGGCTTGACCTACGGGTTGCGCCTGCAAAAGATCAGCATTCTCTTCCTCGATGGCAAGCAAACCCATTTATGGTAATTTACACATACCTCTTCCACATAGTTATTAGGTATCAGGCCGACCGGTTCATCTTCATCATCGGCGCCAGCCTTCTTCTTGGCTTTCCACCAATCATCTTCCTCGCTCTTTTCCAACACATATAGAACATCGCCCTCACTTATTGAAAGCTCTCCTTCCGATTGTGGCGCATAATCATATATGGCCTTATAGACACCGAGGAATCCCATGGTGGACAATATTAAAAATGGGGGGAGGGACGCGGCCTCGAAGTACGTTGTGCAGCCAATAGGTCGACTGTAGAAGTCCTAAATGCCCACAGACAAGTTTAGGGTGAGGACGGTAGGCGATCGTGCGGTAAAAGAAAGGGGGGAACTCGAGAAGACAGAGCTTTGCGAAAGCCCGAGGTCCAAGAGAAACAGGATGCCGATAGAAGTAGGGAAAGTACAGCGTGACGTTGTGAGTTATCGTAGAAACGGAGATTAACAGAATCAGAGTAGCTCTCCCTTCAAATGATGATTAAACGTTGTGGCCGAGCCAAAGTAGTGGTAACAAGGTGCGCAAGGACAACAAGAGGTTCCCCTGGTCTTATCGCTGGGAGATGGCCATACACGAACATATTATGGATACCTTATTTAAAGCTGTGCTGTCCCAGACGCAGCGGGGAGCTTCATAAAGCGTCACTCGGGATCTCTCGAGGCTTGAAAGTTCCAAGTAAGTAGCACCACGTGAAGCACTCGTCAGGGCGCAGAACCATCGTAATCGGACTGAGGCGGAATTGGATCGTTTAAGCAGGTAGGACCAGAATTACTAAACGCGCTAAATTAGATGCCTACGTCGTAGATGGGTAAGTACGGGTACCAAAACCTAACCGTGCAAAGTACCTACATGTAGGTTAGGCACACTCCCGTATCTGATAATTACATATATGCAAGTACTATACATTATTACGTAAAGGCACTTTTCAAGTCATGGGCTAATTACTATGTAACTAAAGGTTTTGCAAGTATATGTATCCATGAGTGACATAAACTACATGTAGGTACAATATTAAAAGTAAAATTAAACTGTGCATGTAGTAATCGTCATTTCAAGGTTATTTGGTAGAATGTACATATAACATTAATTCTACATACATTATGTACATAATATAATGTTGATCTACATTCCTTCGGTACCTTACCTGAGGCACTACATCATATACATACATAGGTACATACATGTAGGTAATTACCTACATAAGCAGATAAGGTAGAAACCATTGATCTTAAGGTTTTACGGTGCCTCTAGCAACTGCCAAAATGGCGCTATGCCGTCCCAAAATCAATATTAATTCTTAACCAAAGGTAAAATAAATAACAGCAATTCCACTTAGATGAAATATCATATGCATCTAGTCAGAATTATATTATGTTGTTAGTCTAGGGCAAATACGTAGTCCAAAAAAAAGGAGGGTTGAAAAAGCTAGCTCGGCTCCTCTCTCCCAGCGGTCTTCTTGGGAGTACCGCGGGCGGAACTTGCATCGTCACTTTCATGCATCGAGCTGCGGTGCATACTGCCATGTCTCGAGGCTCTCGCCATCATACCTGGGATATACCTGGGCTCGTGTCCCGAAAGATGAGTCTCACGGAGGCCTTCTGTAGGCCACGGTTCTCGATGTGTTATGCCGAGCGGAGATCCCGAAGAGGGAAATTGTCCACCGGCGGGAGCATCGAGGTGAGGGCTGCTGGTTTCAGCTTGAGAGCTCGGACGCGGTAGCCGGCCATCCGCATTTGCTATATTGAGGTAGGAGTGAGACTTGGAATCTCCCGCCGTGAGTCCGCTAGCTAGGTTCGTCTTGAGGGACGACGTCGGCGACGGCGGATTGTGAGTTGAGGCGGCTGCCGGGTGGTGCTCAAGCACTTCATGCAGTTCGGTCGTAGATGTATAACTCGAGATCCTACTAAGTCAGCGTGATGCAAGTACAAGAACAAGAAGGTGTCTATGTGCTACTCACATGCGATGCTCTTCGACCCAGGTATGGTATCTGAATTCTTCTCTCCGATCTGGTACGTTGGTCTTCACCATACTGTTTCCATCCTTCCCTGGTAGATTGAATTTTTCCCCTAGCCACTGTTGCTTAATAGAGTATTCGTAACCGCTCTGCTTCACCGAATTCTTGGCCAGCTCGCACATATCTACCGGACTTAATTTGTAGATTTGCGCCGCTACGGCGTATTCTTCCATCAGCGGCTCCTTGGTGAAAGCAAACTGAAGAGGGTCATCGGTAGAAAGCGACACGTTCAAGCCACGCCTGAAATACTGGTGAAACGGGTTCCTCTCATAGGCTAGGAAAAGTGCGTTGTTGCTGAGCGGCGACATGGCGATACCGATTTGCTCAAGGTAAAAGATATATTGCAAGAGAGGAACCTTTCTCAAAAGTAACCCATGGCTGATGCTATGGCTGCATAACAAAGCAACAGCCAGGTGCTCGCTATCACCTGCTTCTCCGCAATGTGGTCGAAGCAGAAACGTGTTGAAGCCACGCTGGCGACGCCAAAAGTTGAGTGAGGTCATGTTGGCAAAGAGATAGTAAATCCAATAACTATACGGGGGGTTTTGCTTAGAACTCCACTCTTTCGGTACAGGGAATTTCTTGTAAAGCCGTCGCTCGACCTTGCTCTCATCGTCCACACTATCAAAGCCAATAACCCGCTGCAAAAATATGTGAAGCTTCGGGTGGCTTTCCGGATTCTTGGTCACTTCAAAGAGTGGCTGGAAGACGTTTTTGACGATTTGTTCAAACGACTCCATCAAACCAGTGGCCTTGAAGACGTCATACAGTCGTGGGATTTGTATGAGCCAACGGACATTATGCGAAAACAGCTTGTTATCAACCACCCAGGCAGCAAGCTTGTCCCATTCGTCTAGAGACCTCCCGTAAATTGAGATGCGCCATTCGACCATTTGATATTTACTAGACTCGAGGTCGGAAATGACCTCCTTTGTGATTTCTGCTAAGTACCGACCCTGGATGAAGTTATCTGTCTTAAGGAAAATAGTCCGCAATCTCGATTCACCAATGGGGTTGTACTTAAGATTAAACTTGTCGAAGCGATGGAAGGAATCGGTGTGTGCCTGTATTATAGTCAATTTATCTCCTTCCTCCAAAAGAAAATGCCGATGACGTGAGGTGTTGACTTACATGCATATCCAGAGTGTCGATACTTAGGTCGTATGCGGTCAGGTTGATACTCTCAAACACTTCCCTAAGTGTGAGGTTCTTGCCGTCCCGAAAGAGCACGTATTCGTCTGGACATTTCTTCATCTTGCTTTTAATGAATCGCAAGAGATGCTTCTGGTTCATGCAAGCAGAATGATGGACATGCGTGTCGACCTTCCTTACATTGTAGAAATCTCGATGAGGGACCCTCTTAGTATCTGCAGTCTCTTGGTATTCATTCAGGAGGACGTAGAGGTTGAATTTGCCCTCCAGGTATTGAAGCCGCCGGAACGCAAAACTCTTGCTTGGCCCGTCGGACGAAGTAGACAAGATTTCTTCAAGATCCATGTAGAAATCCTTAATCGTAGGAACGCCTACCACTGGTGTGTTGGCCTGGCACGCAGCATCATTTTCGTATACCTGGTAAACACCATTATCATCTAGGCGAAATACGAGCTCGCTCCCCTGAGGAAGGGGCAAGAGATCCGCCATATCAAAATCCTCTCCGATATCGTGACCGGGTTTGCGTCTCCTAGGTGTCCTCTTAGGTTCGGCGTCCGCGGTCGTGGTACCAGGGTCACCGGGACGTTGTGGGCCAACTGGAGCCGGCAGAATGGTGCTATTGCTCATACTATTATTCCCAGTATTCGGACCATGGCTATCCTGATTTATATGGGCTTCCACCCAGGCAGGTTCAGGTGGAGGAGGATATATGTCCCAACTCGGGTCGTCCTTGGGGTTGTCACCGTCTCGTTGCAAAGACAAGCGGATATATCTGTGACGGATATCTAGGATCTTCTGTATGTTTTGGAAAATGGTGCTCAGTTCAGCTACGACGTGCGGGTCATTGCTACCAAATCCGCTAGCGATATTTGATGATCCCCCCTCTGGTAGTCCCATATTGGGCTGCGGGCTCATTCCAGGCCGGTCCTGATGAATATCGTCTCGTGGATGACTGGTTGGTTGGGTGCCGACATACCCTCCTAAAGACGGCCGTGTGGCTGTCCGTGGAGCGGTATCAAGACTGCGAGAACCAGTAGAAGAGCCGGCAATATGAGGAAAGTTGTAGCTCTGCGCAGCCGGAGGCAGAGAAGTAGAGCTTGGAGTGGCGGCCAAGTTGGAATGAGGATGAGTAGCCGATGTCTCACGAGCCAGCTTGGGAGCCGCTAGGCCAGCAGAGGCTATAGGACTGCCATGAGGAGTGGCTTGGTGAGACTGGCTCCAGTTGCTCCCCTCCGTTTTCAATTGATCCAGCTGGCTTCTCTGGTAGAAGAGTTTGGCATCGGTTTGGATTGACTGTCGCTCGGCTACAGCATCGTGGAATGTAGTTTTCCTGGGACGATCTCGCAGCAGCATGCCGTCTTCCAGTGAGGGCGAGGATGTACCTTCTGCGTCTCCTGGTACGCCTATTCCTTCATTGTCCTTCTGGCCACCCGAGTCGGACTGATGTTCCGGACTATCAGGTTCCGAGTCACTCTCTACGGCATGTGCGGCAGCATCAGAGCCATCCGAGTCGAAATCGAGTGCCTGATGCGTAGTTGGGATATTGGGCGAAGTTGGACGGAATGTTGCTGTGCTAGCATCGTTAGCTAGTGGTATAGAATGGACTACCGCAAATACGGCGGATGGATGATTTGATAAATAGGATGATTGACTAACAAGACATATTTTACTGGCACCGTCGAGTGAGCAGCAAGCTCGTTGTACCTCTATAAGCCTCGTCCGGTGAGGTCTAAATGTTTGGAGAGAATACGAGTTAGTAGTAGAGCTTATGGTTCCTCCAGCGGTGCTTCTCTTTGTGAGCCGTGAAATTAGTTAGGTAGCAAGTATAGATGATTTTAAGTATTATCTACCATAAACGAGGAGGGGGTTGCTGATGTAACATGAAGTTTTTCGATTTCGAGATTCACTATCGCGATTTGATGCCTATCCCATATATCTTACCTCAGGTACAATACCTTCAATGTTATACCTCAGGTACTAACGCATGTATGTACCGTCTGCTCTAGTAGTTCCGTGCCTGGTTTGTCCAATTGAATCTTAGGTACACCAGAGTCACACATGCAATGTGTATTTTACTCGTTAGGTCAAAGGAGGGGCACGAGGGGGTGATGTAAGGTTCCATCCAAGCTGATAAGATACAGGTACCGCGAGAGAGTAGGTACTGTATACATGGGTTACATACATATCCAGTACCGATGTATGTAAGGTACCCGGGGGTAGCCCTGTTACCCAACACATCATCTAGTACGAAGGTAGGGACGATCCCTGCAGCTACCATACATATGTACCTACCTACATACATACATATACCTTCATTATATGTATATGTATCGTTAGACATGTATACGTATACTTACATATATGTAAAACTCGGATCACAACTAGAGGCCTGCCAAGATAACTATGTACATATGTAGGTACATATACATATATATCTATATTTACTTATACATACGTTAATTTCTACAATGTGTTAATGGCACTGTTTAGTATAATGACAATGTGACATAGTTGCCATTGTCGGTGTTCTTTTACTTGGGACAGATCAAGTCTATTTAATGCATAACGTCATCAGTATACTTAGATTGTAGTCTTCACTTCGCATAGCTGAACACATTAGAAAGGTAACGCGCCTCCTCGGCGATAATACTACTTCATATTGACCATTCCGTGAAGAAAGCAAGGGCAAGGCCTAACGCCTCGACGTATCTGGCTGACTATCCTGCTTTCCCACTGCCCGTCTTCGGCTTAGGCGCTGGTTTTTTCTTGGAATCTAATGAGTATAGACCACCCGCAGAGAAGACTACGATAGCCCCTATCAGCGTTCCTGTTGCCAACCGATTTCCGAAAAGCCATATACTCAATAGTAAGCTAACCAGCTTGCGAATGTTGAGCACAATCGTGACAGTCAGTGCAGAAGATGCTGCCGCCAAGAGATTGACACCGCGGATGCAAGCATATTGGGTTAGCACGTTGAGTATCAGGTACGCTACCTGGCTCGGAACGTATATTCCTTCGATTTTTTCCCGCACTGTGGCTGGGAGAGTCGAGAGATTAACCTGCTCAGTTAGGCGCGGAAGCGGGAGCGGCTTGCTTTTGGTCAACCGCATGAACTGGTTGATTAGGGATCGTGAAAACGGCAGGAAGAGCGGAAGTGATAGCAAATGAGAATAAAATAGATTCTCTTTCCAGTGCGGCCCGTATTTCCTGTATGTCTCTTCGGTATATAATCCCATAATGGCTGATAAAATCTGTGCGATCAAGAGAACCGCGAGGCCGGTGCTGAATTTAGGAACATCGTCTCCAGAGTCCTCAGTGGGCGTTTCCTTCTTCGTAGTTAGTTACAGACGTTGGAAGGAATAATAAAAGATTCTTGCCTTAGACTGAGCGTCCGACCACGCGGCCGTGACAACGCCAACTGTGAGCAAGAGAACGGCGATCACCTGGATGCGAGAATATCGCTTCCCATATAGGCTGCCGGCGATCATGGTCGTAATGCTACCGCCGGACCGCAGAATGATGTGAACTGGCACAGAGATGTCATAGCTGAACGCGTGGTTATTCAATACATTAATGCTGAAGAAAAGCACAATGTTGATCAACCAGCGGCGGATCGGAACTCGATTTGGCTTGAGAAAAAATGGCGGGCGTGTAATATCGAACTGGGAAATGTACCCTGTGACGGCGACGAAGAGGAATTGCACAAAGGTTAGAAGCGTTCCTGGATGCGAGAGTCGTGAGTCGTTAGTCTGATTCTCGTGTAAATTCCTCTCTAGTATGATTGCATTGCCATACCACTCGCTGGTTCAACTCTGACGACACACGTATTAGTCCGGAAAGTGGGCGAGAACCTGAATGTAACTTGCAGGAGCTTACTTGATTATGGCCTCAAGAGCGAAGACCTACGCGGTTCCTTACGCATTAGTTCCCCTCTATAATGCTAATAAATTAGGTAGTTGGGATTCGTTTGACCTCACATTCGAGCAGCAGCCGCCGAATATCAGGCTGAGCATTGCCCCCACGGCCAGCCATTGCGGGATAGTCTCGATGAAAATGCGACCGGCGAGTCCCATGAGTTTGGAGAAGGTCGGACGTTGATCGTCTATGCCGTATAATTCAGCCTTCTCGAGGGAAGGGCCAGCGTTGATGACCTTGGGGATCATGGTGGCGCCATTTCGCGAAGCAGCGTGCGATTCTCGCAAGGTCTGGCGTCTTCGCGGCGCCGATCGACTCGTCATCGAGTTTGAGTATGTGGACGGAAGGAATAGAATTGGGGTGGTAATGACGCGAGAGAAAGAGAGGTAGGGAGGGAGAGAGATAGATAATTGTTTCTGAGGTTGCGGTAACTTGTCAGTTGTTCCCGGCTATTTCAGATCTAGATCGGTTGTGCAAGGGGAGAGATCCCTACCAGGAGCGGGATAAGTTATCCGCTGCTATGGCAATTCCTTGCATCTATTTGACGGTTGCCTTAGGAAACAAGCAGACATCAGTTTGAGTTATTATGCGTGTCCAATAGTTGTGGCTTGACGATTTCATAGGCACCTGGGCGTTAGAACTGACAGGTTTCACTGTACGCAGGTATTTCGTCGCAATCTGACCGGAAGAAGGTCGTATCCAGGTATTCAGGTAACCTAAGCTTTTTTACGTCCGGCGGCTTATCCAAAATGGGTACTTCTTAGACCCACTTAATGCGTTAGGTTACCTTATTTTTGGTAGCAGGTATATAGATGTACATAATGTACTGCTAGGATACATCTTAGCGCACTAGGGTAGGTGCCTAACGGCTCCGATAGGTATTAATTTTGAAGGTAATCGCTGCGTACATGTATGCACCTTACCTAACTGGCCTCATCTCATATCGTAGACCTTTCGTAATTATGTAGGTACATATGTATGTCTCGATTAGAAAAGCTCGTGCAAAGTTTGTATACAATATGAATATATTGATGTACATACCTAGTAAAGATGAGGTCGACAACAAGTATGGATATCTTACTTCAATGGCCACATAGGTATTCTTTGTTAGTTGTCTCAATACTTGGGATGCTTTATAGCCACGGAAGGTTAGTTCCGTAGGTATTTAATTTCATAACCTTAGCCTTGGGCAAAACGTCCTCGTCACAAAGCTTCCTTACATAAATGCCTATTTTGGGGTTGATTGTTCTCACCTCTGTTAGGGTTCTTTACCTTGGGAATCAATATCCATATACGAGACTAGGCCGATCCAAATTGTCTTTTATTTTCGTAGATAGAGAAATCTGGATACTTCGTCTCGACTCGTATTGATGCGTTCCTAGGCGACGTCATTGAATACATAGGATGTAACTTCACTAGACTTTCACCAAATGTTGCCAATCAGAGTCATGTATGTTTCAATTCTCGTTTGTCTTGAGCCCCGTCTTCGGGTCTTTAGTCCGCCTTGTAGAGTCTATGCCATAATATTGACCCCGTGTCCGCCGACTGAAGAAGCAATCGGCTCCTTATAGGATTCCATTGCTGAATCCATGCTCTAGTTCTCCGAACATGTCTTAATACGATCCCCACTGCCTGGAACTTTAGGCTTGGGATAAAGTCAACCTCCCGTATGCATCTTTTGTGTCGTAAACCCAACGTTTTTCTCATTTACAAGGCATCCATTTTCCGTTGGGCAAGCCAGCGGTCCAAGCCACAAATACTACGAGTAGTAATCTACGTCCCAAAGGACCACGCAACTATCAAGAAGACCACTGGCAACGATGACGCACACCTCTACCCAAATTCGAGTCGGGAAGGTCTTTCCGCAGATCAGGAGTGCCTGGCTACGAAATGCCCGGCCGCTACCGGAGAGCGCGTTTGTGCACCTAGAGGGCAGAAAAGACGAATAACTACATCGTGTCAGCCACTATAGACAACTTAGAGGTTTAAGGGCGTGGAACTCACGTTATTCGTCGCAGCAATCGCGATGCTGTCCTCAAATGGGTGCCAGCTCATATGCAAGATCTTCTTGTTGAAGTCAATCTGATCCGCATCCGTCTCCTTCCGCATTCTCTGTCCTTGGCCTGCTCCAGCCGCCGGACTACCCGCACGCGAACCGCCTTTCTTACCACCGTTGGTCGCTGTGGGACTGGTCGACGAATTAATAGGCGTCGGAATACCAACCTTCTTCGCTTTGAAGGCCGATTTGTCTGCTTGTAAGACGACTTCAATCTCCTTGTCAGGATCCGACGGGTAGATCATGAAGTTATTATTGTAACTTCCAGTCATGACGTTCTTTGCATCGCCCGAGAAGACCACTTCGAACTTGTCAAAGATGCTATCATTCTCATAGGTATCACAGAGTCTCGGGCGCAGGTGTTCGTGAATAGGTATAGTCTTGACTGGTTGGCGCTCCATGTTGACGTCCCAAATCTTGACGGTAAGATAGTCTCGAGATAAGATATATCTGCCATCGTATGAGAAACGCACGTCTGAAATGGAGGAGATGATCTCAGAAAAGAAGGATCTGGACGACGGGTCCTCTTCTTGCTCGAAAACTACACAATAATGTTAGCTTAGCAGGCCATTACCACGGCTAAAGAGTGGATGGGGCCATACGCTTCGCATGCTGGTCGCAAAGGGCACTTTCTCGCATGTCTGCTAGCTTAATGGTGCCCTTTGAGCTTGCATACATAAACCAGTTGCAACTAATGGGGTGGAACTCGGCAGCAGTAATGACCTCGGTCAACTCCTCCATGTTTGCGGGTTTAATATCAACAATATTGAAGCTCTGGTCCTGAATATTCAGATTCCAGAGGTTGATCCGCAGATCATCGCTGCTTATGAAGGTCTCTCCGTCGCTATTGACCGAGATGCTGTTGATGTGGTAAGCATGGGCGTTCGCGTACGTACGTCGGGGGACCGCAGCAACAACAGTATCGTGATGAGTCAGTCGCGGGAGTTTCAACTCGCCGGCATTCTTGAAGTGCGACTGAGGAATAGGTCTGGGGGTCCCCCCTCCTACTCCAGCTATATTGCCCGGTGTTAGATCGTGCGATAGGTTGTTCTCAGCTACCACCTTCAACGACTTCTCAAAAACTTTCCATAGCTTAATCGTCTTGTCATTCGTGGAGAGCAAATAATGAGAGGCATTCTGACGGCGACACCACTTAATCTTGTTGATTTTCTCTTCGATCTCGAGTGACTTCAGGTAGTCAAATTCGGGCTCGTGTGACTGAAATTCGGTATGGAACTTGTATTCACAGGTTTTTTTCTACGATCAGAATTAGCCCCGGTTGCTCTTACAAGAACCACGACTCCTCGGAGTTATCAACTAACCGTCTCGTTCCTCTCGAACAAAACCACTCGGCCGCCCTTGTCTCCTGTCGCTAGATAGTTGCCAGTATGATCGAACTCAACAGTCGATATGATGTCGGCTAGAATACGTGTCAGTAGAAGGATGCACCTAACTTCGACCCGTGAAGAGAACGGCTAAGGGAAGTTGGAGGTTTAAGTTTAGAGGAGTTCCAAGAGCCCAGAGGACTAAAATTAGAAAACAATGAACATACCCTCAGTAATATCCTCGACATCTCCCTTATCACCGAAGCACCTAAAAGTAGGCAGCAGGGTTAGCAAACTTGCCAAGAAGCGAATAAACTCTAGGCATAAAGAACTAAAGCTAGAGGGGTACGTTGCTATGCGAAATGTGATAATGGCGGCAAGGCTTTCGATTCGCCGAGAGAAATATGTGACAAGTTCTTCGTATAACTTACTGGGTGAACTTCCAGGTGGGGGAGTTTGAATCTCCTTCGACCATATTCGTGATGGACGTCGGGGTGAAGCTACCTAAGCTCCGACCCGTCTTTTGGTCTAAGTACAGAGTGTGTAGTGGGTAGCTGGATTAATGTATCCCAGCCGCGACTAGCTAGAGCCCGGCGATGGATATGTTGGTTCGCGCTTTGAGATGGTGATGGGTCGGAAACTGCTGCGAAATACGTTGCGGCTAATGAAGATGCGTAGGCTACAACGTGCGGAAAAGGCAGTTCAAAGGGTCGGGTCGAGAGCGGCGGGGCGTTGTATGTAATGGCGGAGTTGGTAATGGTAGGAGATGAGAGAGGGCTTAGGCGTGCACTGGCTTCCAACGACTCTGCGGTCGGTGGGATGAAGGAACGAGTCGAGTTGATATTGGTAGTTCAATCAAGAGGCCATGCACAAAGGGTGGAAGTTGTCGGAACCACCCGCGGGTTATCAAGAGGGGCTGAGGATTTGAAGAAAAAATAAAGAATACACGACCAGCTGCAAAATGACGGCAAGGCGTAGTCGTGGCCGTGGTGAGTGATGTGATGTGATGCGAGATGGTAGGTCCTAGCCGTAGTACGTTATGCGCAAGGGTCTGGGTCAGATTTGGGGAGAAGTGGGAAGGTGATTGATTGATGGTCGTCGATGCGTGTGGTCGGTTTATGTCAGTGCGGGCTTGCCGGTTTTGGTGCACGCGGGTACCTGGGTACCAAGGCAACTACGATCCAAGTACCTGTACCACAGACTTTTTCCTTTAATGTTCCTAAGGCTCTTTTTATGCTATCCTTGAATATGTACATATACGCACATGCATTTAACATGAACAGATACATGTACATAAGATAATCTCATTCTCAAAAGTATGTCTGTAAATCAGTATCGTCCCAACTTGCCTTTATATTGTTATATTCATTGAACTTCAGCCGTCATAGTTAGGTATATATGTGTAAGTTATTTGTGTGCATGCACAATGACAGAGCGTAGGTGAACAAAGGCAATAAAATTATCTGTATGGATATAACTCGCCCCCATGCAAGTACTAACAATGTACATGTTCGGTTACATCAATTGTCAAAGAGCCTCGAGAGAACTCGACAATAATAAGTCTGTATGTAGTGACCACCACATCACTTGAAAACAGGTTTAAGCACCTCATATTCTATGATATAGCTATGGTAAGAATTATGTGCGTGTAGTCAGGTACAATTAATTATGATGCTCATAAAAAGAAGGAGATACGGCATGTATATAAACGAAGCATGTCATACTTCATATGTACATTATATAGTCTAAGACGGGGCAACTGCATACATACATACATACATAATCTACTATGCACTACGCGTACCTTCTACGTACATACCTACATACATTGTATATACCTTAGGTACCTACAAAGCAAGACGGTTCGCCTCACCTTAAAGTTTTATACCCCATCATACATATCAACTCATTGTCCCGCATCACTCTAGCCATGTACATAATGTAGCAAATGTATGCAAAATGTAAGAAATGGACTAGCTTTTCCATGGCTAAAATAGGAAGCTATCGCACGTGGCACGACTTATAACCCTTAAATACCAACTACATATGTAGGTAGGTATACTACTTAAATACGTGGTCAGGCTTCAAATTACAATCCTATAAGTGTTGTCCATGTTAACACGAACATTTAGGTGCATATATAATTTTTGAGCTAGCCATGTGCCTTATGTGCTTATTTGAACCTGAACGAATGAACCGCTAAGTATTTGCAAGGTGTAACGAGTGCATGTATGCCTGTCTAGCGCTTTGTTTTTTTATACCTACTGTACCTAAGGAACTTAGTCATCACATGCCAATACGAGGTAAGAACAGAGGACCCTCGATTTAAGGTTAAACAGTTTGGAACTACATCATACCTACATATCTACATATACTTCTATCCATCCTCTACGTTTTCAAAGCCGAGTATTGCCGACCTCGTCATCTGTTAACCAGTAGTATAGTATGTGAGGCATCCGACTTTCGATATTCGACATTTGTAACTAAACATGCAACTCCGGCCTCATCCCTTCCTAGATTCTACTTGCACTTTGCCTTCCTAACTATGGGATGTTCTTAAATATTATTCCCACCCATCGTGTTTTCGTTTAATCCCTCCTAAGCTTACATTGTCGTAGTTTATCACCATGATGATTCTCGAGTCGCATGTGTAAGAACAAAGACAATCGTGATGGAGCAAGGCAAGAGCAAGAGCGAAAGGCAAATATCGGAGGACGACAAAGGCAAAGGTGTCGCGACCCAGTTGGACAATTTATCGCCTTCGTCAGCTTGGGAAAATGGCCGTCGCGGCTCTGTTGATGGCGCTTCGCCTCCAGTCTCGGTCACGTCGCGGCTAGGAGCCTCGGCGAGTAGATTAGCTGGCAACATGCTACGGCATCCCAACAGTGCCCATATAGCCGATGCCTTGCCTTCAAGTAAGGCTGAATCGTCCGGAGCTGCTCGGGGCGGGGTCGTTAATGAGACGTCGACTTACAAATGCGGCCTCACCCCTGCACCATTTGATGGCACGTTCAAGGCTACACAGACTAGGGGACAACACACCCCTGGAGAATTAAACTTTTCCTCATTTCTAGATAGTACAAGAACGCTAGATTTGATGGAACCCGCGAACCTCGACAGACAAGGTCATGAGCAAAGCGATGATCTCCAGCTTGGGCGGATGTCTCAGAATGCAGCAATTATGGTGACAGATGGTATGGACGTGGTTGACCTCCTTGATTCAGGATACGATCAAGTCGAGGATACACCTGTTTTCTTGACGGACGATGAACGAATAGCATTACGGCATCGCCTTTTCGAAAGCGGTGAAACCTCAAGACACCCCTCCCCAAGGGAACAATGGGAAGATATTCTGAACTTCTTTCCCGAAATCAAATCGAATGGAAACGGCATACAGGAATATGCCAACTTGCTCGGTACATCCGATCCAGAAGAAGCTAGGAATATTTGGATCAACCAGTGGCAGCATGTTCTTTCAAGTTACACCGACGAAGTCTGGGGAGACCTCAGTCCTCTGGTAAAGATGGCCCGGGAGGAGCTTACTAGTCTCTCAAAATCTCGTGAAGCTTCACCCTCAAAACCGAAAGCGCTTCGGAGACTACAGCAGATTCTCTATCATGTTCGTGGCGATTAATATTAGGGCCCGAGCTTACATATACTTTTTTAAGATGTAGATGACGGATGCTGAATATTTGCCTCTGAGCTCCGCCAACCCGAAGGGGATACGGCACACACGGGACATGCAGGACACGCAGGACACGCAGGACACACAGGAATGGAGGCGAACATTGTCGAGGAAGCACTATGTTATAAATACGTGTTCAAATCCCTTAGCTTTCCCTTGTAAGGACAAATTACATACACGCAAAAGTCTTGGGTGGCGATGGTAAAGGGGTTGCATAGTATGTAGGTCTATTCCATTACGCCTCGGTTTTATGTATGTACCTAATGTATGTCGAAAATTGCTAAATACATGTAGTCCATATGTAATGGGAGCTTTCTCAAGGATTGCCTTTCTGACCCAATGGGACCTTGACTGATTGGATGACCAGCGATACGGGGTGGACCAAGAGATCCGGTTTTTTTGGAGGCTTGTACAGTACCTCTCTGCGTGTAGTACATGTACATATATGTAGTGATGCCCAGGCAAAACCCACAATAGATACCTGAAATAGTCATGCATGAGGTACAGTACCTAGGCTACGCATAAAAATGCAATAACACGTCTGGTATGTGCCATGCATGTGTAGGTACACTTTTAGCACTTGACGTTTCCATATTTTTCAATGCCTCGTCCAGCTTTTACACCCACTGGGACTGCGACACATCAAACAACTCATTTTTTTTTCTTTTAGAGTCGAGTTCTCTCTCCAACTTACCTCGTTTACCATACCGTGTAGTGTCGTGCGATCACTTTGTGCTTTCTTCGCCTAGAGCCCGCCTTGTCGGTTGCGCCCGCGATCCTTGTTGACGGTACCTAGATAAACCGGTTAGCCGAATCAACAGCACTGGTTGCCGGCGAACAGAATTACAAGCGAAAGAGGAACAAAAGTCAACTACTGTCGAGTATATCATTCCAGAGCTCAAGCGAGAGCTATCCATCTTCAAGATGGCGGCACTAGGAGATGACCTGTTGCGGGTTGTAAACCAGCTACAAGATCTAGTTTTCAATACTATTGGTACAGATTCTCTGGACTTGCCTCAAATCGTATGTCAAGCGGCTTCCAAGCTCCCTTATCTCCTTGGTTCTGGATCGGTACTTGGACGGCTACTTACATTTGCTGCCACCATAGGTTGTCGTCGGCTCCCAGTCTGCGGGCAAATCTTCGGTACTCGAGAATATTGTTGGCCGTGATTTCTTGCCTCGAGGAAGCGGCATCGTAACTCGCCGTCCCCTAATCCTACAACTAATCAACGTTGAAGAGGATCCGTCGGAACCAGATCTACATGCTGCTTATAGGAATCCTACTCAAGCACGCCGTTCTGAATGGGCAGAGTTTCATCATATACCCGGTCGAAGGTTTACTGATTTTGGAGATGTTAAGCGCGAGATCGAGAATGAGACCTCCCGCGTAGCCGGTAATAACAAGGGCATTAACAGGCAGCCTATTAATTTAAAAATCTACTCTCCGCATGTTCTCAACTTAACTCTCGTTGATCTACCAGGACTGACAAAGGTATGCCGGCCCTACTGAGAAGATTCCAAAGGACTCGCATTTGGTGGCTTACTCGCGTGCGATAGGTTCCCATTGGCGATCAACCAGCCGACATCGAGAAGCAGACTCGAACTCTCATCTCAGAATACATTGCCAAGCCTAACAGCATCATTCTTGCTGTCTCTCCTGCAAACGTCGACATCGTCAACTCAGAGGCTCTAAAGCTTGCCAGGCATGTTGATCCCCTGGGCCGCCGGACGATTGGTGTTCTCACCAAGGTAGACTTGATGGATCACGGCACCAATGCATTGGATATCCTTTCCGGCCGAGTCTACCCGCTAAAGCTTGGCTTCATTGGAGTGGTAAATCGATCTCAGCAGGATATTCAAGGGAATCGACCAATGGACGAAGCTCTCAAAGCAGAGGCTGAGTTTTTCCGACATCACCCTGCCTATCGAAATATCTCGATGCGTTGCGGAACTCAATACCTAGCCAAGACCCTGAATCAAACTCTCATGTCACACATTCGGGAGCGCTTACCAGATATTAAGGCCCGTCTCAACACTCTAATGGGCCAGACTCAGCAGGAGCTTGCGAGCTATGGTGACATGCACTTCAGCGGAAAGGAACATCGAGGGTCTATGATTCTCCAGCTCATGACCCGATTTGCCACATCCTTCATCTCGTCTATTGATGGTACCTCTACAGAAATCTCAACAAAGGAGCTATCTGGAGGTGCACGGATCTACTACATCTTTAATTCAGTATTTGGCAGCGCATTGGAGTCAATCGACCCTACCTCCAACCTGTCCGCTCTTGATATCAGAACTGCCATTCGCAACTCTACCGGGCCCCGTCCAAGCTTATTTGTGCCAGAAATGGCTTTCGACCTGCTTGTCAAGCCTCAAATCAAGCTCCTAGAACTCCCTAGTCAGCGATGCGTTGAGCTGGTATATGAGGAATTAATCAAGATATGTCACACGTGCGGTTCAACAGAGCTCTCCCGATACCCTAGACTCCAAGCCAAGCTCATAGAAGTCGTATCGGACCTTCTGAGAGAGCGGCTTGGACCAGCATCGTCTTACGTGGAATCTCTGATCGCTATCCAGCGAGCCTACATTAATACGAATCATCCCAATTTCCTAGGAGCAGCCGCCGCCATGAGCCACGTGGTCAGCAATAAGCAAGAGAGGGAAAGGAAGAAGTTGATCCAAGAGGAGCGGGATCGACGAGAAAAAAAGCGGCTGAAAGAACTTGGGGCCAACGGGACGGAGACTCCGGAGGATGAAGAAGACCCCATCCATGACAGGAACGATGCTCCTCAATCACGGAAACAGGCCGTGAAAGGATCTCGGAGTATGTCCCCTGCGGTTCGCGAGAACGGAACTGCAAGCATTGCCGCCACCATGAATGGTGTGCGTTCGAACTCGCCCAACCGGTTCAATCCACAAGCAATTGGAAATGCTCGTGATTCATTCTTGAATTACTTCTTTGGCAAAGACGGTGTACCGCCATCTTCAGCAGCCGGAGCTCCTTCTTCACTTCCACGCCATGTCAGCCAGGGCGTCGAACCCACCTTCAGCCAGAGCATTCGACGAGGTGAAGACAAGTTGACTCATCGACCTGCACTATCTTCATCACTAGCACGTGAGGAGGTAGAGAGCCCCAAAACTGCTGTATTTGGTTTCGGACCACAATCGGTAAGCTGCTATTCAAAACCTTTATTTTTGTTCCGACTGACCAGTAAGCCACAGGGTGACAACGTGGAACCCGCTCTCAGCGACCGCGAGGCAATGGAAACAGAGCTCATCAGGGCACTGATATCCTCATATTTTAACATTGTCCGCGAATCTATTGCGGACCAAGTTCCTAAGGCTGTTATGCACTTACTTGTCAACCATTGCAAGGATGTCGTACAAAACAGGCTTGTTAGTGAACTTTACAAAGAAGCTCTTTTTGAAGAGCTCCTCTATGAAGACGACGGCGTCAAAAAGGAGCGCGAGAAGTGCGAGAAGCTGCTACAAACTTACCGAGAAGCAGCTAAGATAATTGGTGAAGTGTTATAATAGAGTACACGACTCACCTTGTATTAGAAATCGGGGAGATCTCACCTGGAAAAGGATTGGGGGGTTTTCACGTATAGAGAGTGCGATATCTGACTTGCTATCTGTACGATTAGTCGAGGGCCACCGACCAAGGGCCAGTCTCGCCTCATGTTCTCTGGGATGGATCGTTGATTTGCTCGGCATGTCCCGACATGAGCGGACGGGGCCGAGCCGGTATACTCAAAGGCGCACATTTGTACATACAACGCAATCGTGCTACTCTTCCGTGTCTAGTATATCCACCAGCGTCACTCACAATAACTTACGTCTTCGGTAGTTTGCGCGGTATACGCTAGCCTAGGCTTTGGTATTGTCGCCACGCAGTATTAATCAGTACTCATGTGTAAATCCTACGAGTTGAATACCTTAGCTTCAGAAATGTTTCTGCAATATCATAAACCCATATGGGTGAATAAGAAGTCAAGTAATGTATATATCACTCTTGGAGCGTCCTGAATCGTAAGGTGAATGGTTCGTCTTTTCGGAACGCCCTCTTGTCTGTTTGAAAGGGGAATTACACTATGCTGCTTCTCTTAGTTGGGGGTATCGTCATCCCTATTCTCTCCATTGTATGCTTTAGTTCTAGCAAGCCATAGCCTTCAACTTGTTTATCTAAATCCCAGTCTCTGCTAATTTCTTTGCCAGCGCGTCAACTTCATCGTCCTTGAGCTGGACTGTAGGCTCTTCTTGCGCCTCCTCAGCTTCCTTGACTAACTTCTCGGCCTTCTCTTCGGGGGAAACCTCCTCCTCTTCTTCTTCCTCCTCCTCCTCCTCTGAGTCGAGCTCCTCGAGGTCACTTAAGCTATCGACGCCCCAGGCATCCTCGTCAACAATGTCCCCACCATGCTTCTCCTTTCGCTCGTCTAGGAGCTCTTGTAGAGCCACGATGTGTTCGTCATCCTCCGAAAATTTGTTGCCATTTAGTTCAATCCTCCTTAGTGCCGGTAAGCCATCCTTCGCTGCGGAGGCAAACCCCTTGACTCCTATGGAGGTAATGTCGTTGTACTGCAAGCGAAGCGTCTCTAATTTCCGGTTCTGGCCCTTAGCAAGAGCGTTGGCAAGGAGGACACCACCCTTAGCACTAAGAAGAGAGTCGCCAATGCCGAGTTCTTGTATATCCGCCCAGAGCGGGACGACCTTTGCGAGTGCTCTCGCCCCCTTGATGGTGAAGGTGTTGTCTTGCAAATCCAGAACCTGAAGCTTGGTGGCGTGGTTCAAACCTGCGGTAAGTAATTGCTCGATTCCTTCCTGTCGAATACCATTCTGGACCATCTTTACTTCTTTGACCTTGTTATGTAGGCTGAAGGCCTTAGCCCAAGCAAGCATGCTGCCATTTTCCAATCGGTTACGGCCACAGATGACGGTCTCAAGGTCGGGGACTTCCTGTCCGGCCTTTCTAGCTGCTTCCTTCTTTGCGTGAAGTTCTGACAGCGCGTCAGCGATGAGTATGCCAGCATGGGGCCCTAGTCCGTTGTTGTTGAGGTACAGGTGCTGAAGAGGGACATGGTTGGATAAGAAAGCAACCAAGGGCGCCTGGGTGTTGAGGCCGAAGGCGTTATCGTTCAGGTTGATGGTATGAAGGTTTGGTAAGTTGAGGATAGAGGTGAGCAGAGAGGATAGCGCTTCGGGGATCTCGTTAAGTAGACGACCAGTGAATATGTCAGCCAGGTTCGCGACCTGAACAAATTGCAAAGGAAAACCCCATAGGTTAGCAATGTCTCTCTTCATCCTAAGGAAGCACACGCTACAACTTTATGCAAGCCTTACCTTTAGGGACTTCTTTGTGGCTAAAACCTCTCCCAGAAGTTTGCAGGCCTCGACGCCCAAGGTGTTCCCAAGAATGCGCACTTCTTCAACGTCGTCCATAGCCCGTAACGGGCCTATGTGCGCCTCAAGATCCTCCGCTGTATCCAGCTTCAGGACTCTCCCTTCGAGAGAAAAGACCTTATCGGGCGCAGCCATCTTGTGACAGGAGTCGGAAGCGCAAGAAAGCGACAAAATCTAAAACCGTTGCTTTGTTGATGTTGGGATCTGTGTAATATGTAACAACAAAGAAAAAGGACATACCTGTTAATCTCCAAGGTGGGGGAGGGGCATTATGTACTTGGGTACGTGCAATTTAAATTTCCGTGGCGGGCGTGCACGGTTGTCGCAAGCTTGAAGGCAACATGAACTGGCTTGGGACTTGTCGGGTCCACGGTGGCTATAGGTGAGAAACCGATGGCGCTGTTATTACCCACTAGAATAGTGTAAAGTATCCACTAATATCAATTTTTATAGTGTACCTACATAGGTACCTACGTATACCTACATGTTAGTACATTGTATGTAGGTACATGTACATACATAATACCGATTTGCTTTAGCCCAATATCGAAAATAAACCTTAAGGTTAACCTTGATCCAACTCCCAGCCAGCCAGCCAGCCAGCCAGCCAGTTTGCATCGCATCGCGACTCTAGTCTTGACATCCACCCTCCTTATACGCGCATTTCTCGATTTTCTCAGCTTCTCTCTCCAGATAATCAGTTGCTGATTCATTACCTCATTTCATGTTCGGGTGTATTTAGTCTTGCCTATTCATCTGCATGACAAGACGCGTTCAACAGCTCATCTTTCTAGTACTGTATTCCCCATGCTTTTTTCAACGCCTTATCCTATCACGGGATATTTCTAGTTGACACCTTACTTATCCTGCCAATTTGATTCCACCAGTATACTGGCAACGTATTCTTTTATTATCCTCTTCTCATCCTTACAATTCTCTGAAGGAGCCACATTTTCACTCGAAAGTGTGACGAGTCTTGAGAGAACGCCCAATCAATAGCTATTTTCTGAGCCAAATCACCTCGACGTTCCTAGACAAGTGTTCACTGGTCTCTCTCTATGGCTTGCTGTTTAATATACTGCACTAAATAGAATCTCATATTGACCACCAGCTGTCGATTCCCTTTTTTTTCTAACGGGAGGAAACTGTCGCTTATCTTCAGCTGTTCCGGCGGGAAGAATGGATGTTACTAAAAGACTTGACAGCTTCGTCAAGGCTTCGGTTAATTCACAAACAGGGGCAAATCACCTTAATCCACCTCTACTGTCAACCGAAGATGACGAAATTCCCCTCGATTCTAGTAGTGAAGAGTCACAATCTTCCGACGTCTCAATGTCCGACTCGGAAGACGAGGGTGAGCGTAACTCATTAATCTCGACTGGTTATGAACACATTCACATCCAACCCCCATTGTCGGCCCCCTCAGCAGCTGCTGTTACCTGCTACCGGCAAATCCAGGACATCTCTAAGAAACGGAAGCCCCTTGAAGGGGTAGATCCATTACCCTATACAGCTGTATCAACTAAAAAGGTGAAGGTAGATGAGGGTCATGATCAACCAGCATCCGCAGCTATTTGTCTGTCAGACAAATCCCTCCTCCCCCCCGAGATCTGGCATCGTATCCTTTCTTTCGTTCCACCAAGAGCGTTGGCTAATTTGTTGTGTATCAACAAATTATTCAACGTATATCTCGATCCCTCGTCTCGCTACCAGTGTAAATTTCCACCATCCCCATCGCGAACCTCTATTCCACTGTTGAAATCTGATGCCATATGGCAGCTTTCAAGGAGGCGATTCTGGCCCAGGATGCCAGCTCCGCTGCAGCAAAAGACAGAGCTTGACATGTGGCGCCTTGCTTGTGGGAAAAGATGCCAGATTTGCGGCATAGCAGATATGGCTTCACTAGACTCGTCTGATACACGCCATTGTAAGAGTCAGCCGGTTTGGGCGTTTGCTATTCGGAGTTGCGGTTCCTGTCTCGTAGAGAAGACGATCAGTGTATGTGCCTGATGTACTAAGTTTGAGTTGAGGAGATTTTGTCTCACTGTTTGAATAGGAAGTTAACTTGCTACTTTCTTCATCGGTACCCTCCTTGTTGAGGTCAGCACTGCCTTTTGTGCTAATCACTAGTGAGATGGACACGATATCGCCGGATGTGCTACAGAAGGGATTTGTCCAATCAGATTTACAGGTCACTAAGATATACCTATCCGAACACGTGGAGGATTTAAAGAAAGAATTTGCCTCAGTCGAATCGATGGGCCGTGCAACAGCCGAGGAGTGGTTGAAAGGCTTAGAAGCTCGGGGACAGGAGTCACTTAATGATTCAATGCGATGGGAGAAGTGGGCATCAATCGGTGGCGTTGCCCAGATACACACTCAACTGTCTCCGGATAATGCTCCGGGCGTTGTTGCAAGCGGTAAGGGGCTGTTTTTAGCAGATGTGTCCTCGTTGGCTCCTACATCACGATCAAGTTCGAGAGCCTTGCTTGGAGAACATTCGCCCGATTCACACCATATTACTCCTATCGCAACATCTCAAGTCACACATTCCTCTCCTGCCACTTCAACGCGTAAGTGGCCGTCGTTCAATTCCCCTACATGAAAGCTAACTTGGCACTGGTAGAAAACGATTACTGTGGTCAGATGCCGCCATATTTACAACATGGAGTTCAATATAACGCCCCTCGGGTTAGAACTCGCGAAGAAGCCCTGGAACTTAAGGCTGCGCGCCGTGCAGAAATTGAGCGACGCGCTATAGAGCTCGATCCACCGTTGCCAGCTAACATATTAGCACGTATTCCGTCTTTCCAAGCAGCTATCCAGATAATCTCGCCTCTTGATGATAAGGCGTGGGATTTGCTCAAGCCTCGCTTACTTGCACAAAGGGCAGACGCAGAGCAACTTGAGAAACGTGAACGAGAAAATACCCCCCAGCCACTCGTTACCCAAGATCGATCTGAAGAACGGCGCCACGCCGATGAGAATAGTGTAGCAACCAAGCAGCTCATCGACAAGACTTGGGATGATCTTCAGGCACCGCTGCGGGCACTAATCTCTGCATATGCTGATGAGATCATCCGGGAGAGCTGGAATGATGGGCGTAAGGTCGATATTGAGAATAGCCCGCAATTTGCCGCAGAGGTTCTCATACACGTCCGCAGAAGATTCTACGCGGAAATTGCAAAAGAGGCTGCTGAGACACGTGCTGCAGGCAAAGTACCCGTTGAAGATCCACCGGAAGGCCCGTTTACACGAAAGCTCACGCTCGAGAACATGAAATGGCTGTTTGATGTAAAGATAAAGCCTCACACAGAGTCTTATAGAAAGGATCTCTTCTTCTGCAACGGTTGTGAGGTCAATTACAAGGCGTTTGGGTTCGAGGGGGTTATTCAACACTATGCCGCCAAGCATACAAATGTTCTTAGCCTAGGAAGCGTCGTGGTCCATTGGCGGGCTGAATGGCCAGAAACTTCGCCATTCAGGCCCGACCCTCGCGCCGTCAAGATTGTCCACCCACCAACTGGGTTGTCGTACGGAGCCTTACAGTCCCAAAATCACGCTGCCGCTTACTCGTCAGCTTCAAACCCAGTACCATTTCAGCCACCTCCGTACCTTGCTGCGCCTCCATCTGTCTCTAGACATTCGTTGTATGGACTAACAACGCCACAGCCAGTGCCATACTTGAAGGGGAGTCTCTACACCCCGGGACAACATGAATACAGCACTCAGTATTCTCATCCTTCACCATATCCTTACCCTAATTCACATCTGTTCTTTCCTTCCGGAATCCACACCGGGCCTTCAAGTTATTCTACCACAACGGGCACCTATTATGGCCACAATCACAATGCATACCAGAGTAACTCCCAAGCCCATTTCGAAACTCACCCTCGCAGCTCGTGTGCCGATATATACAACGCTCAACTTGAATACTTGGCACGAAGTTCGCGCGACCTATGGTCCTCCACGGCTAGCTTAAAAGAGCTCCCAGGAGAGATCAGAGTGTGCGTTGTTATTCATCATGTTGTGCAAAGATTCCGATCCAGGTTCTCTGACAGTCCAACGCTGAATCTGTTCAACGATGGACTTTCAAATAATAAGGAGATGCGACCGGTGCGCAATGTCAACGGGCTCACGTGCAAGGCGTGTCATCTCGGCCTTGGTGGTGGAATACCAACCGATCAGTATTTCAGGACGTATTCCTTGCCACAGCTAGTCAACCATTTTTGCCAAAGCCACTTAAATCAGCGGCAGACACCGAATATGCCCTCCCTCGATTGGACTGTTACCATGGTACATACGCCAAATCTGTCTGTCTTGGCCAATCTCCACAACCTGGCGAATATGGATAGTCAGAAATATTTACTCATTACCGATGCTTTTCCTCAAGCACGGTATCCTAATGGCTACCTCCAAGGAGCGCCCACTATTAGCCCCCCTAGTGCCCAAGCCGATATTAGCATTTCTCGCGAACAGCTGATTTATAGCGCACCAGCTTCGCAGTCTGCTTCTCTGTACGACGCATCCATAGCTACCTACGACTCAATTACACCCAGCACACGAGTGAATATATTTGGTCAGCAACTAGGTCACAATCTGTCCACGGTGTCAAGTACTCCTACTTCGACAGGCCATCAAATGTTCCAACCGAGTGATTCGGGTCGAGAGTCATCAGAACTCCGGCAGGGGCCAAATGTGACAAAGCCAAAGAGGCAAAAGGGAAATTCTACGAAGGACAATCGAGCTACGTCAGGCCAAAGCTTCAGGAATCGTAAGGCTAGTAGGCCGGCTGCGTTAACTGGAATCAAATCGCAGAAACCCAGCGATGAAGACCTAGTTGCTGAAGAAGACCGCCGCCAGGAAGAGGAGATTCGGGCAATGTGGGCCGCAGATCGTAAAGAGGCGGCCCGACTTGCTTCGAGAACCAAGCATCCAATTTCAACAGAAGGACCTGGCATCTCAACTGCGACACTGGAAGTAGAGCGCCCGAGAAGTTATCATAGCCATACGTCTCAACTCGCCGGGTCACCAATGCATTTAGCTCGGGTTCAGGGTTATCAGCAACCTGTAGAAGTCCGGGAACATGAAGAAGATGATTTGATGGCTGATTTAGAAACTCAACTAAATCAACAGCAAGTATTACCCGGAGATTTTGAATATCAGTCGATGCCTACTCGTGATATTCAACATGGGAGGCAGCCTTTCTTCGAGAAGCACGTTAGCTCTCATCCTTATGACCGATTCCACTCAGTGCGTGCCGCATATTCTCGACATGAACCTGGGCCTCATTTTGATAGATATGGAGAAGGCAGTCCTGGCCCTCGTTCGGTCGATATGACCCATGGATCCATGCGGGCTCAGGCAACGCCAGATGACGAGTTATACGGCCGGTCTCCTCACCAGGAATATCACCGCACATATAACGATGAATCTAGAGCACAGCGGCCTCCCTCCCACTATACTGGAGCTTATGAGCTTGTCCGAGTTGGGGATTCTGCGGGTGGATATTTCATTAGACAGCCGATCAGGCTTGAGCGGGAACCTGCATATGTCCCGTTTCATCACGCCCATGCTTTTTATGGAGATCCTGCGCCCCAACACAGGATGTTTGAAAACAACAGCTACTCAAGCAGCCAGATAAGATATGAATCTGCTTCGAGAACCGAGACTCCTGTGCGACAACTCGCGTATGAAGCTACCGCCGGGCCAGAAGGTGCAGCAAAGACACCTTATGAAGAACCTTTGAATGATGATCTTGCTGGCTTAGAAGATTACGATCCAAGATTCCCAGCCGCTGTGCCGAGCTCCAGCACTACTCGGCGTGTCCGGTACCAATAAACGTGATTTATGGAAGGGGTGATGTGGTATAGGTGGTTCTCGGTGCTGGGAGGCATGAGTGTTGATATATTTCCAATATCATCATTCTTTCATCGACACAAAAACGCGGGTTATTACAATGCTGTCTCGTATTCTGTACGACAATAATTAGATAGACTAGGACCTTAGAAATATATTTGCGTTTCATATCAATGATAAGAATACTGGTGAAATTGCCAGTATCTAGGCCTCGGCCTGACGTGTGTGTGCATGTCATACCTCTATAATACGTTGTTACAATTAACAGTCTAATTGGATTCCTTTACCGAAGCAGTATGGACTATGGCTGTTATGGTGGTTTACCATTGCTGAAATACATGCTGCTAATCCTAGCTGTAACCACTGTAACCACGCCATAGTCCATCATCACCTAACCATCATTGGTCTCAAAGCATTCTTCTCTCTTTTAATAATCAACTATCCGCCCTCTCAACTAGAGTGAATCGAATCCCGATTCCGTCACATCGTTCTCCAAAGCATCCATCCCCTGGATCCCATCCGGAACCTGGAGCCAATCACACAGATTGCGGCCCGCCTCCAAAACCTGCCGCAGCGCCTCCTCGTCCGCCATATTCCACTCGTCATAATCGCCTAGCGCAACCGTTTCCGCCCAGCACAAGATCCGGCCCATGTTCTCGACGGCCGCGCGCTCAACATTAAGGACATCGAGTCTGTCACGCTGCGACCCAGCCCAGAGCATGGTACAGATGCTGCTGATGTTGTTGAGGAGTGAGTTTGAGGAAAGGGGAATAGGGCTGCGGGCGATATTTTGGGTGTGGGTATTCCAGGTGTTATCAATATTGATATTTATGCCACTTCTGGTATTGCTGGTCTCCGCTTTCAGCTGGTCGGGTGGGATGCCATGGGGCGAATTACTCACTCTTGCTCGACGATTCACAAGGTGCGAATCTAGGAACGTCTTCGTCGACCGTAGGCAGATGTCATGCACGGCGTGGACAGCGGTGCAGATGCGCTGTGTTCTCTCGGGGTTGCCACTGTGGATGCTGAGGGTCCGACTATCAATGCCGAATATGTCGGCGGGCGAACAAGGGTCCGTGGAAGATGTGATGTCTTGAGCTAGTGGTATAGGAAAATATTCCTGGGGAGAGCCATTCGAAGCTGTACTGCTGACACATTGAGGATCCGCATTAGTTGTGGGTAGATGTGAAGGATGGTATGTAGGTCCAGAATGGTAATGTCTTGCCATGGTTCCCATCGGAAGTCCAGCGGAATTAACGTTCAGGGTACCGGTTTGGTAGTGACAAGCCGAGCAAGGACGATATGTAGAACCGTAACTGTCACAGCATGGGACCCCGTCTTGTAGTATATTTTGATACTCATTAGAGACCTGGGTATTCGGGAATGTAGCACGTCTATTTCCCTGAGTAGGCTCGGGCAATATGTAATCTATTGCCTCCCAAGGAGCATGAGTTGTTGCGAGGGACTCGCGTGGCCGGCTAATGCCAGGCGCGCTTGGCTCTGTAGATTCCATAGTTAGGATATCCGGCGTGGATGAAGAGACAGATGAACCTTGAGCCTTTTGGTAGATGAAATTACTTGGTGATGTCGCTGATTTTGGCATGGTCAAGTTGCAGAAAATACTGGAGTAGAAGGCTAAGCGAGCGTTTTGCGACTATTAATAGCACGGAAAGCTTAGAGACGGTAGAAGTAGCTAAACCACAGGCTTCCGGCAACTTACATAACTAAGAACTCTTGAAATAAGAGTCATTTCGGGCAGGTACAAGAACAGAAGTAAGGAGAAACGCTACGCAACGCGGACAAAAAGGCAACAAATAGTTTGAGACACTTCGAATTGATCCTGATGTTTATCATTTTTAACCTATGTGTGCCAGATGACAACCCTTCCATCAACACCGCTTGCTTTTCATATTGTTAGCTTCTCAACGGGACCACAAGTTAAGTCCTCGAAAGAAAGAAGAAATACTTACTGCTGAACTTTGTTACGTGTCCGTCATTGGACTCGTAAACGCGGACCGTCGAGATAGTGTTCTGATGAACAGTTTTTAGCTGAGTGTCATCTTTGACCTTGCCTTTCAAGTCCATCTGACGGAACATGTTCAAGGCGGACTCTTCTCGAGTGTCCCCTAAGCCGGGTCTTCCCTTAGATTCTAGCGTGCCGCTCAGCTGCCACCCAGAAGCGTCACCTCTAAATCTAAACGCCTCACAGTCGTACCCAGCTGCGATGATCTCGCTTTCGCCATTCCAAATCAGGCTCATAAAAGGTAGAAGTTGGGTGTTGACGCTGATGACAGCTCTTGGTGGCTGTTCAGGACCTGTAGGATAGACGATGGTGATGCTGCTATCATGGGCAGCGAAAGCGAGAGCGTCGCCGCTCGGGGAGAAAGCGACAGAGTGTACCCATCCAGCAGAGTTGTTAAGAAATTCGCCACAGACAGTGTTAAAAGGTAGACGCTCACCCCAGACGCTAGGTTCAGGACGAGCGTCAACGCCTTTGATGTAGCTTGAGAAGACTCTTGCATGGGCGTCGGTAGAGCCGGCGGCAAGTAGCACCGAGTTAGGATGCCAGTTGACGGTAGTAATGGTACTTCGAATGGGCTTCTTCAGATGCTTAGAGACCCACCAGTCATTCTCTTCCTCAAAGTAACAGATAGCAATGACCCGATCGCCAGATCCAACAGCGAACTTGGTCTCAGATGGAGACCAACGAACGAAAGTGGCTGCCCGAGCAATTCTAAGAAGCACCAGAGTAGGCTTGTATCCATTAGGCGAAGGTTCCCAGACTAGAGCATTGCGATCTATGAGAAAATATTAGAATATACTTATGAGGGAATTTACATGGTAGATGGGAGTAAATAGACCTTGAGAACATGTGACGATTCGACCGCTACCCGGAGCAATGTCGACGCCAGTAATGGTTTTGTCGTGACCTTTCAGTTCGTCCTTCAACTTGAAAGCATTGCCAACTTTACCATATAGCTCGATGGTAGTATCCTTGGCTACGGCCAAGGTCTTGCGATCAGCGGAAAAAGAATGGTCAGCGATAGGGCGGTGGAAGAGGTGATGAACCTCGGGGGCAGCCATGGTAATAACGTCTTTTCCCTTCCGGGACCCTCCTCCTTTATTTATTTTTTTCCTTTTCTTCTTCTTCGTTTTCTTAACACTAGTGATAGGAGTATATCTCTCTACTATCACGTCAGACCTGGTGTTAAGATTTCTTGTAGGATGGAGAATGAGAAAGGAGGTGTATATGTTCCATGGAGAGTTGCTAAGTGGGCTCCAGGTGGGCTGTGCAGTAGTGCGTCACTATCTAATCAAGCCACAAATATCCCACCAATTGTGGCGTGAACTAGGGATTAGAGTGGTCCTTCAGTTGGATCTGTGGCTTGCCTGCATGGGTACCTTTGGTTAGGTACCTAGTCTCAATGTACCCGCCGAGATATTGTACCTAGTAATTGGATTTTACAACATCCAAACGCTGTCACAGCCTGCACCCCTCCAGCCTCTACCAGGTGATGAGAGACAATGAGATTAGGACCGCGACAAGAGTAACAATTGCGCGTCACATATATTAGACTCGCCTTTTCATCATGGCTACTACCACCACAGCTGCAAGAGGGCAACCCTCGAAGGCTGGCGGCAAGGTAGCTCCCATCCCCCCAAACCAGACGTTAGTTCTCGCGATTCTATACTACATCTAAGTAGTTCCAGCTAATGTCGTGCACAGGCTCTATGTTAAGAACATACCGTCGAATAAGATCAACAAGGCAGATATCAAGACAGCACTTTATATGCTCTTCTCGACCTACGGACCTGTGCTTGATGTTGTGGCTTTGAAAACCATGAAGATGCGCGGACAGGCTCACATTGTCTTTCGCGATATCCAGGCTGCAACTCAAGCGATGAGATCCTTGGAAGGTTTTAAATTTCTAGGCTACGAACTAGTACGTAACATGTTGAGTTTCATGGCTCTTTATGTTTATGTTGAATCTATCTAACCTTTGTTGGCTTGGCAGCACATCGAGTACGCGAAATCTAAGTCGGATATGATCGCGAAACTGGATGGTACATACAAGCTCCCCGGTTCCGCCGCTACCGCCAATGTCGAGATGACGGAAGCCCAACAAAGCATATTCAACGCTCCGGCGCCTGGAACCACCAGCGCAGCGGCACCAGCTGCTTCCGCTCCTCCTGGCCTGCCTGCGAAACCCCCCCAGAGTTCTGATCACGCCATGACGGATGCGAAGAGCCCCGATACTCGTGGACAAAAGCGGCCTCGGGACGAAGAGGAGGAAGAAGAAGAGAGTGACGAAGATGTGGCGATGGAGGAGGACAGCGATGACGAGTGAAGGTCTGCTACTTCATTGCCTGTCAAATGAACACTTTACGAGAAAGCCTCCCTCCCGATTATCAGGTTGTAGGCCTTGTTCGTTGCTCTTATTATGGGCTCGCCTCAAGCCTCATCCTGCGCTGACGGTGGCCATCTGCTGCGGGACCCAGAGTCCGACAGATCCTCCCACCAGACCAATCCATACCATAAGATAGTCTTCTTTGGAGCAGTCAAATCCGGCCATGGCATCCCCAAGGACGCATGGATGCACGAAGAACGAAGGGACTCCGGTGATGGGGTGATGCTATAGACATCACGTTAGTTATAAGGTAGACATTAATATACCCGGCATGAGAACAACCAATTGACTCATTAGATAGCGCAAAAGGTTTTACTTACATCGATTGAGATGCCGCCTACGGGGCCCACCTGTCGAAGTTGGCTTTTGAACTGGTCAGGGACAAGGCGCCGGAAAACGGTATCCATGTCGAATGCCGGTTCATTAGCCGGTAGGCTGTGTAAACTGAACCAGAGGCAAGGCGCACGATATGTCGGATGGTGGTGGATCTCATACTTGACGTGAGCGACTTGAAATGTTGGCCTCTTGGAAAGGGCCTCCTACAAGTATATTAGTCATCGGTCTTCTCCTTGTTCGATATTCGGCTAACCTTGTCTGAATCTTCCATCTCAACCATTACGTCGTCGGCAGTCAGTTCCATACTTGATTCCTGATCGGCCAGGGAAATGTCGCTCATCTTAGTTGCTAAATCACTGATGGCTGTCGTTCCATCATCTAAAGGTCGTGTGATCTGTAGGAAGGTAGTATGGCCGGGGCCGTTCTCAAACGACAACTCTAGTGCTGTATGAACATGGAGGCGCCATTTCTTTCGTAGGGGGCCCAGCGTAGCACGGCTGTACCTCCTATCAAGGTAGTGACATACTTCAGCGAATTCCTCCTTAGTGAGATGAGGGTAGCACCTGTAGGTTAAACGGTTGATGTTGGACTGGTCCATATTCGGCAATAAAGTAGTTGTCGCTGCTGCTATAGTGATCTGCTATCTCAAGAATGGAATATCGTCTATCAATGGTCAGTAATGATGTACAACAACATAGACAATTCTTTTCACATGTGTCATACGCACGTACGCGAATTCAGTATGTAGATCTAGACTTGGCGATAGAATCAAAATATTCCTTGTCTTCCAGGTCGGATTTAGAGACTAGGAAGTCTCTTGGCTGGTAAATCTGGAGGATAGCGATTCTGAAGTGGGATGGATTTCGTAGAATGAGGCCTGGAGAGAGATACTTCTTTGGTGACGATAAATAGTGTGTACATGAAGTTTCTTGGGTAAAGCTTCAAGACGGATTAGGTAGACTTACAAGACTGGATATCTACATACATATGTATGTATATGAGTATGTAGTTCGAATACGTGCATATAAATACCTAAAAGTAGGTACTACCTGCATGTACCTAATGTTAGGCAGGAAAAATGGGTGGAGGCCAAGGATAAAGTTAAAAGTACATGTACTTATCGGATAGGCGGCAAGAGCCCAGGGCCGGCAGCAATTAATACACTGGAAATCCCTGCATTTTACCACATGTGGAAGTCGGTACACGTTGTACCTCGAACTGGCCGAGTGTCCTCAATTGGTAGGTACTTGCCTCCATCTATGAACACATATGTATGTATTTTAATATTTGTAGATAGTTTATCTCTCGCCTAGGAAATTCTTCCTAAGCGCGCCTTTGCTTTGGGATGAGAATTCCAAAGGCCGCTCACGAAGATAAGACTACCATATAGAAACAGAAATGCGCTTATTATTTTTCTCGACTCCTTAGAATTATCGAGTACCGCAGCCTTACGTGCTGGGTGTGCTTCGTAATCCCGCGATCTATACGATTTCCCGTCGTCTTCCCAAACAAGTCTCGCTCCCACATAAATCGACTACTAATGCCCTCCCTTTGTCACTGCTACGCCTCCTTGCTCCATGAACGTTCGCGACCCTTTTGGTCTCCATCGAAAGAGCGCTCTTTCCATCCTTAGAACCACAGCGTCGCGAGCTGCTGTCGACCTCACCGAACGCGCCGTCGAGGCCAGCATCCATGCTATTGAGAAAGGCAAACAAGCCGTTGACGACTTTGACATGTCATTTACCGTCCCTAAAAATGTTCCCTCTTTTGGAAACCCACAGAGGATAGTGGAGGACCGTGTCTGGGGCAACACTGCAGTTACTTCACGAGGCGGAAAAGCTGCGTCACATCCTAATAAAACCGGAGGAATACTTGGAGGAATGCAAGATCGAGTTGGAAGCTTGTTCGATGATCGGAATACTCTCCCTATGTATAAGGACAAGCCATACGCATATCCACCATCCCAACGAGCCAGGCCCATCTGGCGGAGAAAGCGCACACTCGTCTTCATCCTGCTGTTACTGTCGCTTCTATACTACTTTGGCGCATTCGGCAGCCATCATGATACTGCGGTCTCCTCCACGCCCATATGGGCTTGGCTTAAGGCTGGCTCTGAGTCCGGCAAAATTGCTGATTGGTCTAAGAGGAGAGAGCGCGTCGTTGAAGCCTTCACCTTAAGCTGGGATGCCTACGAAAGATATGCGTGGGGTAAGAGATAAGAGATTTGGCTTCAACTTGTCGGATACGGTCTAGGATGGTATATGCTAACTCCTCTTTAGGCTATGATCAATTCCACCCGATATCTAAGAAGGGCGAGCAGATGGCTCCTAAAGGAATGGGCTGGATCATCGTGGATGCGCTAGATACCATGATCCTTATGAACCTCACTTCCCGGGTTAGTCATGCGAGGCAGTGGATTTCGACATCCTTAACATATGACCAAGATCAGGACGTCAACACCTTCGAAACGACGATCCGTATGCTAGGTGGCCTTCTCTCGGCCCATTATATCTCTAATGAATTCCCTCAACTAGCGCCGCTGGCCGAGGATGATCCAGGTGCTCCCGGAGAGGACCTTTATCTCGAGAAGGCAAAGGATCTAGCTGACCGAATTGTGTCTGCCTTTGATTCCCCATCTGGCGTGCCTTATGCGAGTGTCAACATTGGGAAATACGAAGGTCTACCAGCTCATGACGAGGGTGGCGCATCATCTACTGCTGAAACGACTACCTTGCAGCTCGAGTTCAAATACCTTGCTAAGTTGACTGGCGAGAAGTACTTCTGGGATAAAGCCGAGAAAGTAATGGAAGTCGTCGATAGTAATGGGGCTGAGGATGGTCTAGTGCCCATTTATATCAATGCCAATGATGGTACTTTCAGAGGCCACAACATCCGGTTAGGAAGCCGAGGAGACTCTTACTACGAGTACCTCATCAAGCAATACTTGCAAACGAACAAGCAAGAGTCTGTATATTTGGAGATGTGGGATGAGTCTCTTCGAGGAGTCCGTAAACACCTCGTTACCTATACGGAACCCTCCGGTTTCACCATCATTGGAGAGCGTCCTGATGGCTTGAAGGGACCTTTGTCGCCTAAGATGGACCACTTGGTCTGCTTCATGCCGGGAACAATCGCCCTTGCTGTCACAGGTGGATTAACAGAAGCAGAAGCTAGGAAACTACCAACATGGACTAAGAAGGACGAGGCGGACATGAAGTTGGCGAGGGAGCTAATGCAAACCTGTTGGGGCATGTACAAATGGATGGCGACCGGACTGGCGGCTGAAATAACCTATTTCAATATCGCTAGTCCACCTCTCCCGGAATCTGCTCCCCACAACCCACCAGCTGATTTCGACCCGGATCCCGAGGCGGAGTGGCGGAAGGATTTTACGGTCCATGTTCAGGATACTCATAATCTGCAGCGACCGGAGACTGTAGAGAGTCTCTTCTACATGTGGAGGATCACTGGTGATATCAAGTACCGAGAATGGGGATGGGAGATGTTTAAATCGTTTATGAACCACACGGCTGTGCAAGACGGTGGAGGATTTACGAGTCTTTCGAATGCCAACAAGGTACCGCCGGTAATGCGGGACAACATGGAAAGTTTTTGGCTGGTAAGTTCCCTTTTCCTGTCTAGGAGTTATGTCTTCTAACCAGGTTTTCCCATCAGGCGGAAACATTGAAATACTTCTATCTCCTCTTCTCGCCAAACGATCTTCTCCCCTTAGATAAGATTGTCATCAATACGGAAGCACATCCTCTTCCGCGGTTCGACATGGGTCAGCTGTTCTCAACAGGCTGGAAGCGGAAACCTCGAGATGCTGATGGAAAAATCATTAAATGAGTTGCGAGATAACCAGCATCTGCATTGCATATTTCATCTCTACCTAGTTTGGTAGCATCATTGGCGTAATGTGATTTCTGGGGGATCGTTTTTCTTGTCGTTTTGCCGCATAGTATATAGGACGGTCCAAAAATAAAATGTGTACAAACCTCTCATTCTATTACACTTCCAATACCGCTACTCGAGATGGCAGATAATGACCTGATACTTGTGAGAACCAGCAGTACCTATGTACATATGTAATTATTTACATTAGGTACTTACGTACTTATTCGTTGAAGATCCATACGACATTAGTACATGTTGCGGTAAGTTTTAAGGCGGCATAAGACGTGGGCCAGATCTACGATGTACCTTATGTACATATGTACATGTGTATGTAGGTCATGTCGTCAGATTCGATCTATGAAAGTGGTTCCTGTACGTTATCTATTCGCCGTTTCCCATTGGCTGATTGGGGCAATCAAGATTGCTATAGTACATAATGTTATACCAGGCAGGTAAGGTACCCATTATGTAACAAGGGTCAACTGGTAGTACAGTTAGCTCGCGTGGCCGATAAGCTACATACCCTGAACTTCGTCTTCCCCCGCGGACCCGGTTAGACTTTGTAACTCTGTATGCTTCATCTTATTGACATCTATATTTTCTTAGACTGCAGATTATTAGCCATCCCATAAGCATTTTGTTCTCCAATCCAACTCTTATATTCTTACAATTCCCTTTCCGATTGCCAACAGGCATTTGCCCCGCCCTGGAGGCGGATTCCCAATGATACCATCATGTCACCGTCCAGTCACGATATCGAGATGAATATCTTTCCTATCAAAGAGGATTCCCTCGCACAGGGAAGCAGCTACACAATGCGCGAGCCCCTATACGAAGAAACAAATCCCCCACGATTCTTCGACCGCTTAGTCGACGGGTTCCGACGGGACCCTACCCAGCGCATCACGCCTGAAGATCCTCTGGACGAAATCCACGCCGCCGAGGCCGCTCAGTTACACCGACCTATACTGGCCAGCAGAGGATCACAATCGTCACATTACTACGATGTGCGGCTCGCTAATTTGCAAACCGCACAATCGCACCTCGCGAGGAAGCTGAAAGGTCGCCATCTTCAGATGATTGCTATAGGTGGTTCCATAGGTACTTAAACCTCCATACCAGACCGTCTGTGAGACGAAGAGCCACACTGACTCGATGTCAACAAAAGGGACTGGCTTGTTTGTAGCTTCAGGTCGCGCACTTGAGGTTGGTGGCCCGGCCTCGTTGTTGCTCGCTTATTTCTTCATCGGATGCATGCTGTATTGCACCGTTCAAGCCCTCGGCGAACTTGCCGTCTGTTTTCCAGTCGCAGGATCCTTCTCCGCCTACTCGACACGCTTTTTGGACCCTTCGTGGGGGTTTGCTATGGGCTGGAAGTAAGCACAATTCCCTTCATTCTTCTCGTGCTTCCGCCCTAATCATGACTGAAACGACTTACGCCATCTGCTACTTAGTTACGCATTACAATGGCTGGTTGCGCTACCGCTCGAGATCATCGCGGCTTCTATAACTATCACATACTGGAATCCAGATCTAAACAAAGCCATCTTCGTTACCATATTTTTGTTTGCTGTTGTCGCCATTAATCTATTTGGCGTCAAGGGCTATGGTGAGGCCGAATTCATCTTCGCCATTGTAAAAGTTATTGCTGTCATTGGTTTCATGTAAGACCCTTTAGAGCTAGTGATCCGTGTAATACGGATGGAGTTCATCACTAACTTTGTTTGCCACTCAAGCTTGCTAGGAATTGTCCTAAATATCGGAGGTGTGCCAGGTGGCGGCTATATAGGGGGGTTATACTGGAGGGACCCTGGCGCCTTTCATAATGGCTTCAAGGGTCTCTGTAGCGTTTTTGTCACAGCTGCCTTTGCCTTCGCCGGGACAGAATTGGTTGGGCTCGCCGCCGCCGAAACGGCAAACCCTCGCAAATCTCTCCCAACGGCTATCAAACAGGTCTTTTGGCGGATAACTTTGTTTTATATCGTGGCCTTGTTTCTCATTGGCTTGCTCGTGCCGTATGACGATCCACGCCTGCTCATTCCGGGGTCGGCTTCTGCGGCGGCGTCTCCTTTCGTCATCGCTATCGAGAACGCAGGTATCGAGGTCCTGCCATCGGTCATGAACGTTGTTATCTTGATCGCCGTTCTATCCGTCGGAAACTCGTCCGTTTTCGGTTCCTCGAGAACCCTTGCCGCATTAGCCGATCAGAATCAGGCGCCGAAGATCTTATCATACGTCGACCGCCGGGGACGACCCTTGGTTTCGATCATTATCGCGTCCTCAATGGGCCTCCTGGCGTACCTTGCTGATCTCAACGAGCAAGGCGTCGTGTTAGACTGGCTCGTCGCTATCTCCGGATTATCCTCCATCTTCACCTGGGCGTCCATCTGTCTCGCTCACATCCGGTTCCGCAAAGCCTGGGCGCAGAAAGGCCATAGCTTACGCGAGCTTGCCTTCAAGTCACAGTGCGGGGTTTTCGGCTCGTACCTAGGCTTCTTCTTCAACGTTTTAGTGCTCGTGGCCCAGTTCTGGGTCGGCGCGTGGCCTGTCGACTGGGAGGCGCAGAGTTCTAGCGAGCTCGCTAAGAACTTCTTCCTGCAGTACATGGCCGTGCCAGTCGTAATCATCTCCTACCTCGCGCACCGCTCCTGGGCTCGCACCAGCTTCATCAAAATTGCCGATATGGATGTCGATACCGGACGCCGAGATTTCAACTTACCAATCCTGCTCGCACAAGAGGCGGAGGAGAGGAGGGGTTGGCCGAAGTGGAAGAGAGTGTACAAATTTTTGTGTTGAAAGATCCATCCCTTTGTCCCGCATTCCTAGCTCGTAGCCACTTGGTTGGGACGTGGCGTTGGCTTGGAAGCAGGGAGGACGCTAGAAGGCCTAGATCATTGGAGAGGGTGAACTTGCTTTTTTGATTAACATGTACGATACAAGACTATGGAAGCGAGGCGTTCGGTCACTATATTTATCTGGAACTAGGTTCGGCCTTTGGTATTTCGTTTGTTAACGAGGTTGTAGTTACTCTCAGTTGGACACGTTAAAGGCAGAGGCTCCTAGGCCGGTGGAAGGTTACGGCTGGGTCTTGGTATACAACGCCGGCATAGAAAGTAGAGGCTCGTGGAATGCATAGTCATCAGAATATACAGCCTAGTATAGTCGAATTAGAATCATTGACCACCGGAAAACACTATTGCAGATGACTAAACGCAAAACCGAGTATCAATGCAAAGACTGCAAATTCCTGCTGATTTGTTGCTTGGTCGAATTCTAAGACAGGCGAAGTGAAAAAGAAAAATAGCTATATGCGGGTCAATAGAATATACATGGAGAAGAGACGATTGTACAGCCGGACTCAAGCGAACTGCAACAGACTCGTACATCCGCTTAGACAAGTCGAATCATCGTACCGTTTATTCCACCACATGTTACAACGACACCATAACAAATCCTACTGTACGGCTGAGTAAGGCCTAGTCCACATGAGGGCCTTATAGTCAAACAAACTTCGGAAGCCAGTCGCCTCTGTCCAGAGTATATCCTATGGTTTCCCGCCTCGCACAGACACACAGAAAATATATCTCTCTCTGGCATTCTTCTTCTCGTAATTCATAAGCGACATCGAGGCATTTTCATTCATAATGGGTAGGAATGTTCATGTTATTACCGTCCGGTTTAGAACGTCCCTCAGCGTCGAGGGTTATGTTGGGTCGCCTAGAAATCCCAGTTAAAACCTCCGGAGTTTGCCGCCGTAGCCTTTCTTCTAGGCGCGGGCTTGGGAGTCTGTGTATCATCTACATCGCCGAATAGCCAGTCGCGGTTGGAGCCCTTGCCGCCTCCCATTCCGTCGCCACCAATGTGAATACCTCGCTCATCATCGGTTCCAGAGCGCTGCGCGATAGGCTTGTTCTCCTTTTGCACAGGGGACTGATCATACGATGACCAGTTTGCGTCCATCATCTTGACAACTTTCTTCCGGTCTTCGCCAACCGCAGGCTTGGATTTAGGTTTCTGAGCAGGTGAATCGTCCGTCATATCCCAATGGGCTTCAAAATCTCGACCGCGGTCCTTCAAATTCGTAATGGTTCCCAGAGGTCGGGGCTCGTCACCAGGGGTTGTCTCTTCCCCTTCCTCACTGTACAGGTTGTTCTTATACAAGCCCAGACCATTATTATGGGTTGCGCCACGAGGGCGTGTAGCGCGAGGCTCGCCATTGGGACCATCGTCGACAAACTCAAAATGTGTCTCGGCATCACGACGAGGCTTGGGAGCGACTGGCTTGCGCTCGGGGCTTTCCTGCACTTCGTCATCTTCAGTTCCCCAGTGACGCACGTTCTGCTTCTGCAAGACCTTGGATGGCTTCGCTTTGTGTGGGGTAACAAAATCATCGAAAGACCACTGACTGCCGTGCTTGGTCTTTTTGGGAGTTGGATCGGCTGGTCGAGGGGCATCTTGAGGTTCATTAGAGCCATCATCGAAGTCGAAGTGGCTGTACTTCTTCGGGTTGGGACGGATAAAGCGACTAGGAGACGCGACCGCCTCGGGCAAATTATTCTCTTCTAAAGTTTCCTCTTCCTCAAACAGACGGCTTGGTTGGAATTTCTTCTCAACTCCAGCTTTAGGAGCGACTGCCTTGCTCGGCGACTCGGATCGTTCACGACTAGGACTTTCCACTGGTTCGTCTCCCAAGATCTCGGCGAAGTCGCGTTGTCGCGGTCGAGCTCCACCTCTAGGAGAGATGACGGCAGCTATGCTCCCGTCCATTTCCTCGCGAGGGGCGAACAATGCAAGTGAAGCGTGAGGGTCGCGAAGCGCGTTAGTCGAGTTGCCACGAGAGCGAACAGCCAGATCGTAAGGGTCTTGGCTGGAGCTGGCATCGCTGGATGACTTTGCGGAGGTTTCAATCAACCTGATTTGTTCTTTGCTGTCACGAATAGGCCAGTTGCGGCCTGATTTACCGATGACATCAAGTTGTTTGAGTAGGGAACCCTGATCCCAGGCCTGGCGAACCTGCTGGATCTTACCATTGTTGAAGGTGACAATGTGCACCTAAGTCCCGTATTAATCAACTCGTACGTCTGGGTCATGTAAAGCAGCAATAACTTACAATGGGAAGATAGACGGTACGGTCAGCTAAGAAGTTGTCATCAAGACCGGGTAGATAAGGTCCGCCGCTGGTGACGAATTCAAGGACGGTGTCGACTTCGGCAGCAATAGCATTCTGGCCCTCGACAACAGAGAGGAACTCTTGCTTCTTTTTCTTTAGTTGCTTAGCCGAGGTGTTGAAGTGTTTGATTATGTCGGTAGAACCTCTATAGCTAGTTGTGCTGGTGATGTAATTAAGGGTAGCATCATCAGCCAGCTGTGACGAGTTCGGCGCAGCGAGGAACTGTTTATATAGGGCCGCCAGCGCCATGATGGTGTATGTTTGGCTAGCCGACGCGCACGTTTTGGAATATATGTGTGTGTGACTAGAACGTGTTTGCGCGATGCGTGTCTTTTGTAGCAAATGCAAACAGCCGAGGTGGATTATAGCCAGGAGAAAAGATTACAACACCTCGAGCCGATGAGGAAATGTTTTGGGAGATGGAAAAAAAGACGGGTAGGTTGGAAAGGGGAGGAACTAGAAAAATAATGTTTCGCGTCACTAGGCAGACAATGGACTGGGATACTAGGATAAAGAAATGCGATTACGGGTAAGAACTGGTGAGGAGTGCTTATTTACCTAGGTAGGGTGCTTGCTGTACCTACCGAGAAGGCTGTATGCTGTATCTAGGAAATAATTAAAAGGAAGGAACATGAGACACACTTTATCGCCTCTGTTTACGTCCACAAACCCTGTCTGGCACCTCTAGCCTGCTGTACCTGCTTCCCCCTGGTAACGCTAACCTGAAGTTTATTATTATTATTGTTATTGTTATTATTCTAACCTTTCAATTTGTTTACTATCAAGTCCCTCGATTCGTTTGCAAACTTTTGATACTTTACAATTGTACGTCCCATGCTAATTGTAGTCTTAAGGTAGTACCAGCCGTAGGGATGAAGACTGGGACAAAATGTTATATACCTGGACAACAAGGTTGAAGGGGGCTACATGAACGGAGGAGAATACGAAGGCAGTCACTCGCTGCTTCGACTACCTACAAATACATGATTCCTTAACAAGAACGAATCCCCAGCTTAGAAGCAACAAGTAAGGACACTTGAGAGGGATCTGTCGTTGTATTGATTCTCGTTAATTCATGCCCCGGAGATTTAATTAGTGGGGCGAGGGGTTCAGGAGTTCTTAACAAAAGCCCCCACTGTAACTTTTATCCCCAAGTTGCATGTAGCTACATACATATGTATAGGCACATATATGATACTACCAACCTACATACAAATGTGCTTATACGCCTTAGGGGGATTATCTAGCACAACTATTTAAGTTGATTAAAGAATGAGTCGCACGTTGAAAAGTTTCACGAAGTAAAAAGATAAACCACTGCTGTTTTATTTTTCTATTAAATAGTTATTAAATAATAATATTATTTAATAAATATATATAATCTTTTAAGATATAAAACGTTAAATAATATACATGTTTTACATATATAATACTTATTAATTTATGCTTAATAAAGTATTTCTTTATATAAAATTATATAATAAAGTATAAATAATAATATAAATAAAAAATTAATAAAAATATAACTTTTTTTTAATAAAATATAAATAAACTTTTTATTTTATATTTTTAATTTTTAAAATATTTAAAAAATAAAAATGCTTATATATATATTTAAAATAATCTTTAATTTTTAAGTTATTTATTAATATTATTTAATTATTTTTTTTTAATTTTTTTAATGTAACTTTTACCCCTTAAAATTATAATATATTTATTTTTTTCTTTATTTTTTTATCTTTAAATTTAAATCTTTTTAACTTAATTATTAAAGTAATTAAATAAATAATAAAAAGAAATAATTTTTAATTAAATTTAATTAAAAAATTATTTAAAAATATTATTAATTAAGTTTAAAACATTATTATATATTAATTTAAATATAACTTTAATAATTTATTAAAATAATATTAACTTAATATATTATTTATTATTTTTTTTAATAATAAAGTTATATACTTTTAAAACTAACATTAAAAAGCTTTTAATTAACGTTTAAACTTATTATAAAATAAAAAAATTAAAATATATACATTAAAAAAATATATTAAATATATATTATTAAAAATAACTTAAAAAATAAGTTATACGTAAAAGCAAATTTAATTAATTTTATTTAAACCTTTAACATTATAAAAATATAATTATTTACTTTTTAAACTTAATAAAAAAATATTTTATAAATTAAATAAATAACTTAAAAATAATTTATTATATAAAAAAGTTATATAACTTAATATAAAATAATTTATCTTTAAATTTAAGTTTATTAAATATAAAGTTATAAACATAATTATAAAAACTTTTAACTTTAATTATAAAATATAAAAAAAAACTTTAAAGCTTATATAATATATAAAACGTTTAAAAAAAGCTTAAGTTAAAAATATATTTAAATAATAACTTAATTTATAATAATAAATAAATAAATATATAGTTTTTTTTAATAAAATTTAAGTTATATATAATAATTAATAAAAAAAATAAGTTATTATATATAATATAAAAAATTTTAATAATTAAGCTTTATTATAATAATATAATTATATAAAATAAATATTTTAAAGCTTTATTTATAACATAAAAAAAAGTTTTTAATATATATAATTAAAAAAATATAAAAAAGTTAATTTAAATAATTATTATAAAGTTATATTATTTTTAATTAATAAATTTATTTAATAATTATAATAATAATAAAAAGAAAATAATCTTAAACTTTTCTTTATATATAATAATATTTTAACTTATAAAACTTATAATATAAAAGTTATAATTAAAGCTTTAAAAATTAATATTTTAATGTAATTATTATATAACTTTAATTTAAACTTTATTAAAAATATATAATATTAAATAAAGTTATAATTAAAGTTATATTATAATTTAAATATATTTAAGCTTAATAAGTTATATAAAGCTTTTTAAAAAGCTTAAAAAATTATTTTTAAAAAATATTTATACGCTTTAATAATTAATATATTAAAAAGATTAAAAATAATAATTAATATTAATAAAAATAAAATAAACTTTTAAATTATATATATTTATTAATAATTTATATAAAACAAAATATAAATATAATATATATTTAATTAAAATTATTATTATAAGTTTTTATATTTATTTAACGTTTTATATTTTAAAAAATTATATATATTATTTTTTTATACTTTAAAAAAATAATAACGTATTTAAATTAAACCGATTTTTAAATATAATAATATAAAATAACATTTATATATTTTTAAAAAAACATATTTTATTTTTTATAAAGATTATATATGTTTTAAAAGTAAAAAAGTAATAAAGCATTTATAATTTAAACATAATAAAAATATATTTTAAAAATATTAATTTTATAATATATATTAAGCATTACTTATATAAATATAATGCTTTTTTTTATATATAATAAATAAAACTTTTAATTAAAAACGTATATATATATATACGAAACATTATCTTTATTTAAATAAGTTATTAATTTTAATAAAAGTTATTTAAATTTAAAGTTTTATTATTATTATTCGTTTAAAAATATTATTTTATTATTAATATTTTTTAATTATTTCTTTAATTTATTTTATATTTATTTTTAATAAATATATAATTTTTATTAAATAATTAAACGAATAGTTTAAATATAATAAAAAATAAAATATTTTTTTATAATATTATAACGGCCGTAATATACTTTTATATATTTACGAGGTAAAAAATTATACATTATAATTATACTTAATATTATTTTTTACGAGCTTTTAATTTTTTTATTAACTTAATTATACGTATTAAATAACAATTAATAGTTTTATATAAATAATAATTTTTAATTTTTCTTTACTTATTTTTTATTTTAACTTTATTTGATTTTTTTTTAACATTTTTTTAAATAATATGCTTTTTAATTAAAAACTTATAACTTTATAATATCGTTAATCTCGAAACTTTAATTTTATCTTTTATAATTCGCATATATATTTAACATTAATTATATTTATTAACTAAAGTTAATTATATTAAAAAAATATCGAAAGTAATTATTAAAGTTAATTCTAATATATATACAACATTAATTATTTTATATAATCGACTTAATGACTTTTTCATGTAATTAAAAGATAACCAATGAGCAACCGCATATTATTCAAACGAAAATAACATACATATGCAATGCAGTATGTTTTCATTAATCAACAAGTACATACGCGTACATACATACCTTAATGAGTTTAGTGGATGTTCGTAGTTGAGCCACAACTGGCAAGATGTGGCAAAGCACCGAACTACCCGAGCCCGGGCCCCTAATAATATTGAGACGATTTGTGGCCACTACCATAGTATGTAGGTACATGTAGGTACATATGTAAGCAAAGCTACGTAGGTGGATACTTGTTCCAATACTAGAGCAGCTACGAAGTGGAAGGTCGCTACGTACAATATGGATCCCTGAAATGTCCGCGCGGCGCATTTGGAAAGCTGAGACTCAAATACATCCTAACAACTGACGACTGATGACACTTAAATCATATGCGATGCTCAATATTCAACATCAATCCATCTACTGCTGAGGGGAGAAAACTTACCAAATTTCTTTAGAAGATAAAGGGAAAAAACGCTCTATATCATACTATCCTGTCTAAAGCTCTATTTGGATCCTACTTAATAGCATCGAGCTCCCCATCTAGATCTCTTCAGTTGCGCCGTTCGACGCCCTCTCTTATCTACTCCCGGCGCACAAAGCAATTACATTGTCATGATCTCCACGTTGACGCCAATAAGTACGCAACCATGAGGGCTTGGGGAGCTTTCGGGGCGCCAGCCTCGCTATGGTCAGCTATCTGGCTTCTGACATCCCTCTTATGGACTGCCTCGACTGTCTACGCGAAGAACGGCCCGACCATCGTCGTTAAAGAATTCGAGAACCCTCCGAACAGCCTAAACTACTTTAAGGGAAGCAACGTTGTCCTTTTCCAAGAGGCGTATGGGCATACAGTTTGGCGATCAACCGATGAAGGCACAACTTGGTCCAAGGCCGAAGGCATCGAGCACGACAAGGCGGCAGCCTTGGTTATGCATGAATACGATCCCAATCGCGCTTATGTCTTAACTCGTGGTAATGTCCACTGGAAGACTGACGATCAAGGAGAAACATGGAAGACCTTCTTCACTGACGCATACACGAGTAATTTCATGGATGCCATGGGGAGGTGGATGAGCTTCCATGCCGACGATCCGGACAGGATACTTTTCACCGGTATGGATTGCCCATTTCCGGATCTCTGCGAAGAGGTCGTCATGTACACCACCGATGGCTTCGAAAGCGATGCAAAATTTTTGCGAGGGAACACTCAGGGCTGTTGGTGGGCCAAATCTTCGCCACTTTTCACTACAGGCCAGGATGATCTGGACAAACAGAGAATCCTGTGCATCGTCAGAGGTGGCATCTTTTCTCCCCAGGAGGATAATCGCCTCCTGATTTCCGACAATTTCTTCAGCGCCAAAGATGCCGATGGAGTCATTCAAGAGTTTGAGCCGAACCTTAACGGCGATAGCTCCGTCCAAGGTATTGTGAGCATAGTCGAAGTCAAGAAATATCTTCTAGTAGCTGTCACCTCCCGTAATACGGCTGAGATGGCTTTATTCGTGACTGGCGACACACTGAAGTGGCACCGTGCCGTTTTCCCTCATGATCACCCTCTACTCGAAGCCTCGTACACCGTCTTGGAAAGCACCAACTATAGTATCCAAATCGACGTTAGGACGAGCAGACGGTTATCCAATCCAATGGGAACACTACTGACTAGCAATTCAAATGGCACATATTTCACTAGGAATGTCGAGCATACCAACCGGAACCTCGACTCGTTTGTCGATTTCGAGAAAGTATCCAACATCCAAGGCATTTTCCTAGTCAACCAAGTGGACAATTGGGAAGAGGTAGAGGAAGGCAAGGCACAGAAAAAGGTCAAGACCAAGATTACTTTTGACGATGGGAGAACTTTTGAGTCTGTCAAGACTGGCGACGAAGAAATCCATCTACATTCTGTCACAGAAATGAACAATGTTGGCCCCGTATTTTCAAGCCCTGCTCCAGGTCTCGTGATGGGCAATGGCAATCATGGTAATCATCTCAAAGGCTACTGGGAATCACGTCTTTACATATCGGATGATGCTGGGCGAACGTGGATCGAAGGACCCAAGGGCCCCCACAAGTACGAGTTCGGCGACCAGGGATCTATTCTCCTTGCTGTTAGAGATAGCGAAGAGGCTGACGTAAAAGAAATCGAATACTCCCTTGACCACGGTAAAAGTTGGGAGACCGCTGAGTTACCCGACGGCCTGAGCATCTCTCCTTGGACATTGTTAACTACTCAAGACTCAACTAGCCTGAAATTTCTGCTTACCGCTCGGAAAGGGTCAAGGGCATCGCCGACCGGGTTTTACGTCTTTTCCATTGACTTCGAGGGACTTCATGAGGATACGTGCAAGGAAAGCGACATGGAGGACTGGTTTGCGCTCGTAGACGATGATGGCAAGCCAAGCTGCGTAATGGGCCACACGCAGAAGTATCGTCGGCGGAAGAAGGACGCGCAGTGCTTCATCAAGAAAGAGTTCAAGGATCCGGTTCCTGAATTCTCTCCGTGCGACTGCACAGATGCTGACTTCGAATGTGACTTCAATTTTGTGCGAGATGGCGACGAATGCAAACCAGCCGGTCCCATCATCGCCCCAGAGGGTGTTTGTAAAGGGGATAATCCGGGTGCCACATTTATGGGCTCATCTGGCTGGCGTCTTATTCCCGGAAACGAATGCAAACGTACGGGAGGTGATCAGAAAGACAAACAGAAAGAGTGGAAGTGCTCGGACGCCCATAAGTCACCGAACACACCTGGCAGTACTGAAGTCGAGCACACTCAAACGCCTTTCGAGGGTGATTTTGATCGGTTTGATAAGCACTACCTCGAGCGTGGCGAATTAGATGAAGGGGATAGCGAAACTATAATTGCCAGGCCATATAAAGCTCTCACTTTGAAAGCGGGCGATATTTACATCACACATGATCACGGCAAGAATTGGACGAAACCCAAGCTACCTGGAAATGAGGGAATATACGCAATCGTCACTCATCCTTATGTCAAGGATATGGCCTTCCTCTTGACACGGGAAAAGAAAGTCTTCTACACCGTCGATCGAGGCCGGACTTTTGACTACTTCGAACCTCGAGACGAACCAGATACCTCCCTGGAGAGGGCGCCACTTTCATTTCATCCAGATCGACCGGACTGGCTGATATGGCATGGGAAGAAGTGCCGCAGCAAGAATGACTGCTACCTCGAAGCTTCTCTCTCCACGGACCGTGGCGACAACTGGGAAACGATCAAGCGTCACGTAGTGAGGTGCGAGTTCACGGGCTCGTCTGCGTACAGATTCCGGAACACGACGCAAATAATCTGTCTAGCGAGGGCGCGTGAGGATAACGAAGACAACAACCCTCTGCAGCTCCTGTATAGTGACGAGTTCCCGAAATATAAGATGAGCGTGGCTTTAGAGAATGTTAGCAACTTTGCGACCATGGCGGAGTTCATTGTTGTAGCTACCGAAAATCGAACGGAGGGAACACTCAATGCGTATGCTAGTTTGAATGGACGGGATTACGCACCCGCCCACTTCCCGTATAACTTCCAGGTTCCCCATACGAATGCATATACGGTCCTGGACAGTTCAACACACGCTGTGAATTTGTTTGTTGTAACAGAGGAGGAAGAAAATCACCGTTACGGATCGATACTTAAGAGCAATTCGAATGGAACATCCTACGTCCTAAGCATTGCGGGAGTCAATTGCGACAAAGCCTACTTCGTAGATTTCGAGAAGATGCTCGGCTTAGAAGGCGTTGTACTGGTTAACACGGTTGAGAATAAGGGCAGTGACTCGGAGCCGAAGAGACTTCAGACGAGAATTAGCCACAACGATGGGGCCGAGTGGGGATTTCTACCGCCTCCCGAACGAGATGTCGAGGGCAAGGAGTTCAGCTGCTATAGTAAAACCGGCGACGAGTCCTGCGCCCTCCATATTCACGGCTATACTGAACGGGCCGATCATGGTAAGACGTATTCATCAGAATCGGCGGTTGGCATCATGTTTGGCGTTGGCAACGTCGGGCCTATTCTCGGGGATCCCAAAGATGCCGACACTTACATGACTACCGACGCTGGGCTCAGCTGGAAGATGGTCAAAAAGGGGATCTGGACGTGGTCTTTTGGTGACCAGGGATCTATTGTGGTTCTCGCGCAGAGAAATACGCGTACCAAAACGATATCCTACTCGCTCGATCGGGGTGACACATGGACGGAGTATCCCTTCTCGGATACTGATGTTGTCATCACCGATATCACGACTCTCAGGTCGGGTTCATCTAGGAACTTTCTCCTCTGGGGACATCAGGGCGACAAGCTTTTCACTGTGAATATCGACTTCTCGGGCTTAGCGAGTGAGCCTTGCAAGGACGATGACGACCGCGATAAGTCTGACTACGAATTATGGTCGCCAGAGCATCCATTGCAGCCAAATGGCTGCTTGTTTGGGCACAAGAACTACTACCTACGTAAAAAGAAGGACAGGAAATGCTACAACGGCTATAAGCTTCGACATCTGTATAATGTCGAGAACTGCGAGTGTACTAGGCAAGACTTCGAATGGTAAGTTTAAAGAGAGGATAGGATCGTTGTACGAGTTGCTCGCTGAGTGCTAATTGTAATACTAGTGACTACAACTTCGAGTTGGATAACCACGGCCACTGTACTCTCGTCGAGGGTCTCCAACCCCTTGACCCTGAACAAGTCTGCAAGGAGAACCCCGATGAATTCGAGTACTATGAACCTAGCGGTTTCCGCCGAATCCCCTTGACGACTTGCAAGGGAGGCTTCGAAGCTGACAAAGTACGCACGTCTCACCCATGCCCAGGCCATGAGGAGGAATTCGAAAGAAAGCGTGGCGTCTCGGGCGTCGCCCTATTCTTTGCTATCGTCCTTCCGATCATCTTCGCATCGCTGGTCGGCTGGTGGGTCTACCGCAACTGGCGAGGCAATTTCGGACAGATCCGCCTTGGTGAGCAGAGCGGTCTGGACAGTGACTCGCCACTTGTCAAGTACCCTGTGGTGGCTGTATCTGCAGTCGTAGCGGTGATCGGCGCGATGCCCCTCCTAATAGGGGCCCTATGGCGCAACGTAAGCTCCACGATAGACAGATTTAAGAGCCGAGACAGCGGTGGACGGTACAGCTGGCTACGTGGAAGCCAGCGGAGGTACACAACACGGGACAGCTTTGCCCGAGGTAGAGGCGACTACGCGATCGTGGATGAAGACGAAGGCGAGCTTCTAGGGGATGACAGCGATGAGGAGGTGTGAATGATCGGGGAACCATCATCCTTCGTATCATCTCTAGTGTAGGATGGAGATTTGAATGTACTAGCAACTCGGGCAACTTGGGGAGGCGCACCGGCAGGGTTTAGGAAAATCATGATGATCTAGGTGGCGGTACAGGTAAAGGAGGACCTAGTCAAGATCGTTGACACAGCATCATCTGCAATTAGTCACCATAGCAAGTACGGCGGGAAGAGACAGCTCTGGATTTCTTTTTCTGAGTAACAGCATGATTATTGCGGATGTAAGTAAGGCTTATGGTATTAAGGGAGGCTTGCTTGCGCAAGCTTGTATAACTGGCGGTGGAATTGTATCACTTCCCCTCGTTGGCAAGATTGTTCCATCTATGAACCGGACAGCCCAGTAGCTACGCCGGATGGGATTATTATTCCAGTCAAACTCATAGAGCGCCGTAGACAAATAGAATCCGGGCACGAGAACTGAATATCATTACTGTGTAGTGTTACTTCTACGTTCGAATTTCTATTATTTAATAGTTTGGCATCCCATCCTCTACTTACGGCATAAGTGCTGAGTCGTAGGCAAATTTGTATATTCAGGCTACAATTTCTTAGGTCGTTATTTGGTTATACGGCGGCCTCATAGTTCCCGGAGGCACACTCTATTTATATTGGGCGAATAGATAGATCTTCTCTATAAAACAACGATAGACCATCTCCTCCCAAATATATACGAAACCTCATAGACGTAATTAACGCAAGTAGAAGACACCGGTTGGATGGGTGGGCCAGATAGACTGCAGAGGCAGGGAGGAGAACACAAATTCTTTCACACCTGAATACCTACCTGTGTGGGAATCGCTGTGAGTTAGGATAGGAGGGCACATGCATGTACCCTGCAGATGCAGCGTGTTCAGGGTTCGGGATACAACATCAGGCATCGAGTTAGAAAGGAGGCGCCCTTGTTGGACACGAGATTCGTTTTCTATTGGTCTTTTTATTTCTCCCCCTATCCTATTTCGTCCCTTTTTTTCCTATTTCATGCATTCTTGCTTACATATAGGTATCTTACCTTACCTAGCTAGAGCAGACGGAAAATCGCTTATCAGATTCCGATTTCGAATCTGTCTCCGCCTTTACCTTAATTATTACTTGCCTTATATGATGATGATGATGATGATAATAATAATAATGCAATATGTCGAGCCTGCTATTCATCGTCCCGTCTCTCGAACTATTTCGGTTCCTCGTCCGAAAAGTTTTATTGTTTATTCATGCTGCCTAAAAACGGCAATTCACGCTTCCATTTCCGTCAATACCCCCCTATGGAATCTATCTCCCTACCTCAGTACACATGGGTTTTACCAACCTCTTACCAACACCCTTATGCCTTTTTAGCATGTAGCGGTCTGACCGTAGCACAGACCTTAGCCCCAAAACCGACATCATCTGAATACATTGCGGTGCCAAGCAGAAAGCAGAGCACGCACCGCCCCCAATGGATTCCAAACCCCAAAATGAAGCTAGCTGGATGCACTAAAGCATCTCACGGCGCCTTACGTACCTGCAGGGTGTGGGCAGTCTTAGTACACTAGGTACCTACTTACTAGCCCAAGTCCAGCCCTAGGCCCGTCGCGTCGGGGCGCTTATCGAAAGATCAATTCCGCCTAATTATCGTATAGAGAGATAGAGAATGACGCTAGTACCAGCCTAAGAGGATCCTGGCGCTATGTTTTACTAGTCCAGGCGTTTAGAAAAAAAAATCGACCTATGTTCGCTGGTGTTTCATCTCGAGAGGAAAGTATCTACATAACTAACGATGCGCGAGTTGGTAGTCTCACCGCTCAGGCCTCAGGGATCTACGCATCCTACATAAGTCCAAGTCAATCTGACATGCAAGGATTGCCTACTATGGTTTAGATAGTATAGACTATCGTAACTATCGTGACTATCACTCTTGAGTCATTAATTCTTAAGCTCGAGGACCACAGAAAAGACGATGTGTAGCCGGCCTAAATTGCCTCGGCATCGATTCAATGTATTTAGCGTCTAGACTAGGATCTGCAATAATGAACATCTCTGAGGTCTAGTGAAGAGTAGTAGAAGGGGGGATATGATCTGGGACTGTTTCCATTGCAATTCGTGGTTCCACCACTGCTGTTCTCCAACACACATGTCTCATACTCGGCCTGCAAACAAAAAGGCCTTACAACAATAAAATAGCATTTTGGATACCTCGCCAGTTAAACCCCACCAAGAAGAACACCTTGTAACTCCAGGCAATGATTGATTCCGGGTACATGAACGCCAGGTTGGACGTGATAATCGCAATCCGATGTCATTCGTCTCCTCGGCGCTACCTAAGGCGCGAGGGTTGTTTTTCATGGTATATAATCAAGGGTATGGAACCCATATGGAATAAAAGGACAAGGGTCGAAAGAGACGAAATATAGTAGACGTCACAATGAGAGAAGACCGATGCCAGCGAGATAAATTGAGAAAACCAAATAGTCGTGAGTAGAAGGGATGTCGAGCCCTGTGGATATTTACCCGTTTATATGCCTTAGCCTCGTCGCACTCGATTCCAGATGCGCTTCACCACATTGTTGTCCGTAGACGGGGGACCGAGCTCCTGATCGATATCGGCAAATATCCTATCCATGCTCTCCTTGGGGCCTTCTTTGATGTATGTAGATGTAGGCATGTCATCTCGCAATGCCAGTACTTGAGATGGCTTGCTAGAATATTGCCGAGATCCTTTCTGCCATCCGTAGATTTGGTCCTCGCATGCTCGCAGATCGGGTCGCGTAAGCGTCATACGTAATGTCATTTCGCGCGAAGCTGCAGGTACTTGCGCATAACCTTCTGGAAGCCTGGACGAATAATCATCGGTGCCAGGAAGCTGAAGAGGTTTATCATGTTTATCCAGTGTGTCTGGCGTTCTAGGAGACTCGGGATCTGGGAGCGATGCATCATCGCTGTAGATCGACGATTTATCGTCCGAGAGAAATGTTTTGAACTTCTCCGAGTCCGGAGAAAACATCAAGCGCGATTGGTCCATAACGCTCGGCAAATCTCTTTGTATGGCTATCGGCGAAGGGTCATTCGAAGGGAAGCCAAATTCAATCGCTTCGTCGAACTTCTGCGGTGAAGCAAGGTAAACTCGCAGTTTCAGGCGCGCCTCGGGATCCTGATAATGAGCCGCAGCAGCGTCAATCGAGGAGATTGACTCTTGCGCAGAATGCTTCGGGGTGATAAGAGACAAGGCCCTAGATTTCCTCCGTATAGGTGGCGCAAAAGTGATCGGACTTTGAGACGCCGAGTTGGCGGTAGGAGGCGCTGCATCCTTGGTCGCGGGTCGGCTTGAGGAAATGGATGGGCGACCAAATGGAATCTTGGAGAATGAGAGATGCCGACGGAACGAAGGGGGTCTTGCGTCTTTGGGAGACATGGGGACCGACTCTCTCAGATTCACGTGATAGTCGTCGAGAGCGAGGCGAAGGTCGAGGTCCTCGTCTTCATCCAACCATCGGAAGCTATCATAAAGAGTATCGTGAGCTCCAGGGGAAGCTCTATCGCTCAACAAAGACTCCATGCTAGGTCGTCCTGATGAGGATAAGGTTGGCGGATAAAGTGGAGGAGTAGGGCGTCGACTTGCAAGACGGCCCGCCTTCAGGAAGGCCTCGTCGGCTGCATCCAGGATAACGCTTTGTCTTAGATGTTTAGCGATAACGACTTGCTCCTCCCTGGTAAGATGCTTTTCCCTAATCTTTGGAGGTAGCTTAGCCAGAAAAGCAAAATCGGCCGAGACTGCGTGATGATGGGATGGGGCGGTGGTCGGGCGGTCCAGTGGCTTGCCGGGGACGGCGCTGAGAGAAGCTCCCCTCAGTTTATGATGTCTACAAGCGTCGGCTGTAGGGTCCAGGATGCCAGATGATTGAGCGAGACGCAAACGTTCCAAGGTGGAGAAATACTGTAGAAAAGAGGGGGACAGAGGAATTTAGTAAAATTACTGGCAATACTGGCAAGACTGATAAGACTGGTAGAATTCTTTCATATGTAAAATGGGAGAAATGGGGGTGTGAAATGTGTGTGCTCTGCTGCAGGAACGGGCATAGCATATAGTATAATAGCACCCATGCATGCATGAAGATGCAGACCTGCACTCGCAATGGTCCAAAGCGTTACAATGTGCAGGCATACAGATTGCCCTAGGTGTGTTTATACCAATCTAAGGTTGGTCGCCGCCGTTGCTACTGCTTAGCTAGCAGCCTATAAGCGACCAACCATGCAGGTTCATTGGCGGTTGATTGGCGACCCTCCCTTTCTACCCCCTTTCCAAGGTCTGTAGGAATGACCCAATTGGTAGAAACATTTGCCACGCAAAGTTGCGGCGGCGCGTCTTCTGCAAGTCCAGTTTCTCACGGACTACCCAATCCGAAAGAGATCTGAGCCCATGGGAATGAATATGAAAATATTAAGCCCCACAAGCATACGCCAAAGACGTGCCAGTCTGCGAGAATGCAAGAAGTAGGGAGGGGGGGAACGAAATCGTGTCAAGAAAACGTGCGAATGTTGTTGTAATAGGAAAAGGTGATGGTAGACTTTTGTTTTTGTTTTTTCTTTTTCTTGCCCTGCCTTGCCTTACCCTACCGTTTTCTTGGGTAGTCCAATGCGGAGCTATAATAAAAAGTAATAAAAAATAAGAGCAATTATGTATGATAGAAAAAAAGGTCACGACTCACCTTCCGTCTAATAGCCAAGGGAAGAGCTTCAAATTCCTCGATGTCCTTTCGTGTAAGATGTGGATGGGGCGATGGTGCCACTTCGCGATTATTCTGATCCTTCTCATTCTTTGCCCTTTTACATCTCCTTCCAGAACTGTTGTTCTCCGTCGTCCCGGGTCTCCTGGAATTTGATAGCAGAAGCCATTGTCGAAGTGAACCAAGCGAATGACTCTGGCTAGGATGGCATTGGTGTGGATTTGACCTTCGAGGCCACTCTAATTCGTGTTGCTGCCGGGCTTGGTCAAGGAGGCTGTTGTGGTAGTCTATTGTACTACTTCGGTCAACGGCATGGATGCGGGTCGCTTGTAGGTCTGTATAGTTCCCATCGCTTGCGAGTCTTGGGTTTGTACAGCGCCGCATTGTTGCTGTGTAATACACAAGATTGGTTGGTTCGAACGCCAGTAAACATTATTATGTCAGAAAAATCCTAATTGAATCAAAGATGAGAAGGCATGATTGCTGTCCCAAAAAAATGTACACTTGATGATGGACAGCAAAAGAAAAAACAAAACTTGAGAGAAAAGGAGAAAGAGTCATGGGCATAAAAGTCTCCTTGGTGATAAATTGAACCCGTGTTGGTGTTCAGTGCGTATTACCGGGAGAACGAAAGGGAAAAAACGACCAGGCACATGTTCATAGTACATGTACAGTAGAAAGGGTAGTATCCCAGTATCCCCAGTGAATGACGCTTCCCGCGAATACAGTAGTACCTGACAGAAACGGTTCCTGAGCACTGGGAATTTCAGGACCCTTGTCCGCAGAGCTGACCGTTACTTGCCGTTAGTTGAGCAAACTATTAGCTACACGGGATGAGCATCTAGGCCAAGTTAGGCTAAGTCAGGAACGACGCGCCCCATTTGTGGAAATAAATTGGAGAATTCTCTCCTCATTCTTGGGGTTGCGCCCGGCCAGGGAAAAAACGTGGCTACTAAGCGCTACCAAGAGCTATCTATGTACCAGGAGCTACCAGACTCGTATGTATTCTTAGTAAATTTAAGTAGGGCTGTAGTACACAATACATATATTGTACCAGATGTGGACCTAGCAACATTAAAGTTGGTAGGAAGCCCCCTTTAGGTTCCTGGGTCTGTGCTTGAAGCTTGCAGGTGTGCTTAGTCGTACATGTACCTCACAACATGTCCATGTCAGTCTCTTACCCACTACCTCATCTTACCTAAATCAATCACATCTCAACCTCGAACACGCCATGGTCCAATTCATCAGGATCTGGGACAACGCATCCCCATACCTCGTCCCCCATCCCCCATCGCTACGATATCAAGATCAGATGGCACGTGGTAAATGATACCCAATGCATTTGTTAGGCCGTGCCGCAGTGTAACCAGTCCGCATAGAAACGTAGTTGTTTCCACGGCATCATGAAGCGAGTGCCTAAGATACCCCTAGGTATCCTCGTCACTTATTCGATATCCAAACAATAAAAAAAAATTCATTCTCTGCCTCTACGTATATACCAATATAGACAAGAGTTGTCGAAGTAGTCGATCCTAAGGATATCATACGAATACCTAGATTACTACGTATACTTGGTATATCAATAATCTTACATTAGGTACCTACATACACCTCGGCGGTATATTCCGTCTCCCAACTCGTGCCTGAATCCTTCACGGACCCCGAGCGCTAGACCCTGTAAAGTAAGGATTCGTGTCACTATGCGCCTTGTCAGCTCTCTGGTTAGTGGTCGAGATTCGAGACCGCTTCTGAACCCCTGCATCAGGTTTAGGTAACAAGGGTATCCATTAAAGGTAATCAGAGTCCGACGTTTGAAAACAATAAGACGATAGTGTATGATGGGGAATGCGTCGAACGCCTACTTCAAATTCGTTCGAGTTGGATTCTACGAATGGACCACTGTACCATATACACCAGACATCTCATCTCCTAATCTTAAGTCATCGAGGCTTGGCCGAACGGCTTCACCAGGACCCGGATCAAGCCCTAGTAGGTCAAGTGCGGACACTCAGTCACAACCCCTTCAAATTCACCGTATCATTGACTTCGTGAGAAGAAGGCCACAGACTCTGGACGAGCTTGGACAAGATCTGCTCTTGAAACAGATAATATCCCAGGCTATTGGACACATGATAAGACGCTACTATGAGGCTATCGCTATTGTCTGAAACGCACATATCCTGTTTCTTCTTGGCTCCCGTGCAGTGCGCACTCATCAGGCCATACTGAACGTGCATGACGTACGCACGAGCACACATATCCAAGATGCAAGGCGGGGTACGGACTTAATAATTGAGATACTGAAAGCTTCAGGGTCCACATGATCAAGGCACATACATATATTGATCTGAAATATATGTGCAACTACCAACATACTGTACCTAGTAGTGATCTGATTGATAGGAAATCGTCACGCCTTGACCTCTCCTCTCCAACATGCCACGAGTTCTCATGCATGTCACCGCCGGCTTTCCGCTCGACTAACCTCCGTCGTTGCTACGGCCCGGCCTCAATAGACCCCAGGAGAGAAGGGGGAGTTACCGACTAGAGTTGAATGCCACTGGGTCATGCCACCGGGTCATAATACTTATACACCTTACCATCCCTGCCCTTGCCCTTCAATGCTGGCTGCGTGAATGTGGAAATTCCTGTTTTTCGGTCATAGGAATCGTGGAGTGACGCCGGCCGCTTGCCACCACCGCCAGGAAGATCAACCACGAATTTCGGAATGTAAAACCCGGCCACTGTTCCTTGGATCTGCGATTCTATCTCGAGGATGGTCTGCAGGGGGGTGCGAAGGTGCTCGATCTTTGGGACCATGTCACATTGGTAAACGTAATACTAAGTCATGGTTAGTGGTTGATCAGTCTTAGGGTTCTTCAGTTTCTTACTGGCTGAATCGCCATCTTAGCCAGCTTCTTGATGAGGATGGACATAGTATCAACATTGTCGTTGATTCCCCGCAACAATACCGTCTGGTTGCGAACGGTGATACCCGCTCGGAGCAGCCTGCGGCTAGCTTGCTCCGTGATCCATGATATTTCATTCGGGTGGTTAAAGTGGGTATGCAAAGCCATGTGCTTGCCCGCCCTCTTTGCCTTGTCTGATATATGAATCAGAGTATCCGTCCATATATCGTCTTGGTCGAGGAACCTGTGCGGTGCTACCGCCAGGCCCTTGGTTGCGAATCGGAATCTCTCAATGTTCTTCGAGGCGATAAGTCGGTCACCGATCAATTCAAGGACATCAGGCGAAAGATAGAATGAGTCGCCGCCGGAGACGACGATGTCGTGCAGTCCTTCTTGACTATCAATGTATTCGAAGGCCCCTTTCATCCGCTCAAGCGATCCTCTGAAAGGCTCCTTGGTGATCGACTCTGTGCTAGGACCAATTCCGTACGACCTTGTGCAAAATACGCAGTAGGTTGGGCAAACCGAAGTGGCTTTGGCTCATTAGCAATACAGGAAAGCAAATGGGGGTTTTGAGATGCCATACGCAAGAAGAGCGCTTTGTCAGGATAGCGATGGACGATCAGAGGGACTGGCGAATCTGTCCTCTCATTTAGTGAATCGAGCTTAAGGGTTGGGTGATCCTTTATCATGATAGACCCCAGTGGGATAAACTGGTGAAAGATGGGATCGTTCGCTGGATCGTTCCAGTTGATCCTGCTTAATGCGTACGGCCTACACGAAGTTAGCCCTGTCATAGTCTATTTGTGTAGAGACATATCTCTGGTAATTATTTTATCGTTGTTTAGGGTACCTACATGATCCGGACAGACATGGCGGATTTTTTAAGACCACTCACAACATCACCCACAAACTCATCGCGACTCTGCAGGCCTTGGAGACCCTTAGTCCGAGGGACCTCCTCCGGAAGGGCAGCATAAAGGAACTCGGACAATTTATTCCTCGTCTTTTTATTGGCTTCGACGACATTCTACAGTACCTATTCAGCAAGTAGGTATCAGCATTAGAGAATGAGATCAACTCTACCTTAACCCCCCATCTCCAAGAGGCAAAGTCTGTGAGGGGCACATCTTTCCACTGCGGAATAGGGCGCCAGAATTCATCAGAGACATGTGGGGAAGATGCTGGCGATGCTGGAAATGGTTCGGGGGGCGCTGGGGGAGCAGGGGGCACAGGGGTAGGTATTGGTAAAGGTCCAGGTAGAGGACGTGTTACAAAGGCATCCTGATGATGAGCGGTAGATAGCCTCCGGAGTAAGTAAGATGAAGTCTGAGGTATACGTGAGCTTCCCTTGCTGAGAATGAGAGCTTTGAAGTTAGGATGAATCAAAGAAATCATTTTAGGGTTGGTGTGTGGTCCGTTCGATATGGTGATGTGCTGGCCAATGTCGTCTGTAGTCGACGATACACTAAGGCTCTAGTTTCCAATAGTGTGTCGTAATTTCGTTGTGGGTGCCGTAGTTTCTTCGCGAGTGTCGTAGTTCCTTCGTCTGTGTCGTGCCGTTTCTCGGTGTGTTTCATACACTCTACAATGACACGAAGGCAGGCGCAGTAGGGTAGGACTAACACGGCGGTAGCAAACTTCGAAGTCCGTGACGGCCTACTCCTCCGTCTTACGTCGAGTGTAACGGAATAAAAAACCGATAAGGTATTGTCGTGTTTCCTCTTGTGGATTCAATTTCTGAAGGGTAATGAAGTTTAACCTACGTATTCGTACTTTACATATCATATAGCTTGAGGGCAACCCAACGACCAGTAGATAAAGCTTGACCAAAGAGAAGCTTCAAGAAGCTCTACCTTATACGAATCCAAACTATTCGAATAATATGTAAATTCCCCCCATGAATTGCCATCGCCGTTAGCCTTTGAGGTAATCGTAGATCCCCAACGTTAACAAGAAACCAACACCACCGTCTGGTAGCACATGGAGGCGATGAGTTATCGTTGTCGATCCTGAGTTATATTCCAGCAGTTAGATCGAGATTTATGTTTATGACCTATACGAAGACTTGAAATCTTGGGTTCAACGTAGTAGTTTATGCCGTCTCTGCGACCCAGCCTAGAGGCCTGGGCCTATGGAAGTACCCCTATTCGTCAACTCCATTCCCGGGACCGTCTCTAAGACTCATGTGGAACACATGATGCATATCTGTTATTCCCGCCTACCGGTAGCTCAAATCACTATCCATCCTTGCTGTGGCTGGAAGATCACACAGAACTGGTATATCTCTACCTAGGTAACCACTCGATCGTAGGATCGAACAAGACCGGTGAACCACGGGACCACCCATCCACTTATTCCCATAGTTGTTTCACGCTGTATAAATTCTCTGGATTCTACATTCACGTTGTTCATTGGGGGGTGCCGAATGTCTATTGAGAAATCAGGATGTGCGCCACTAGTCTCACAAAGCAGATATCAATGCTACCCCTAGGTCGAGATAATGATATGGTCTACGAACCGAGGGGTAGGACGCTACTAACAGACAATGCTCTCTTTGTGGAGTACGAGGGGCTTCTATTCTTTATTTCTAACTTTGTTCTAAGTGGTACATGAGTCTAGCATGTGTACCTAGTGTTTATCATCATGTATGTTATTAGATTAGGCTACCTCGATAGAAGGCCTCTCGTAACCAACACAGTTTCCCCGGTTCAAGGCTGAGTAAATGTCTTCACAATTCTAGTTTGTCATAGTTTACCTATGGTCTAGCGCTTGCCTCGGTCCTAGCTGGGGTGGAAATCCACTATCAGCTGTAAGCACCGTAGTCTGACCTTGGTATCCCGATGCCACGGTTTGCAGCCGGGGAAAATGGGCGTAAATGGTGTATATGCGTCTGGCTTTCTCAGCTAATGCATGCAAACCAACGGCCCTACAGCCGTGTAAACAAACGTGGTCGTCAGTTTTACCAACCATTGGTCCCATAAGTGCTGTTTGTTATCATCGGTCTCCATGCGAGTGCCTCATAACTCTTGGAGACATCGCCTCAGGTGGCCTTGAAAAAGCCGCTGGCAAGCAGCTTGCTCTTAGTGATGTAGAATGATTGTTATTGAATAATTCCCAGCTGCTGTATGCAACCTAGATCGCAATCAGCTCCAGGGACCCTTGGAAGAAGACGGATAATGCACGACTGCGATCTCGCCACTTGTCTAGGCTAATCATAGACATCCCTTGTCATCCTATAGCAGCAAGTATTGTTGACATTTGACTCCTGATTGGTTTCCGTCTGCGCGGTATTAGTACTCACTCTCTTCGTCGGTGGAGTCACTAGTGGTAGATCGAACCGGTACCAGTGTTGAAGGTAGGTGGAAATATTCTCACATGATAGGAATTATGGCGTAACTTCTACCGATGATTTGAGATTGGCTTGAAGATTCATCTCTTTCATTCCTGCTGGGCTAGCCTAGAATAACTGTGAGTTGAAGATAGGTATGCTACGCATAACGGTTAGCACCCTTTTAGGTAAGATAGGAGAATCCCATCCACAACATTTAGCCGGCTTTCGTAGAGAGATCCTCACTGCCGGGCCGATCCAGGATCCTCAGTGCAAGTTGGTTTTTGGTTATTAATTGCGAGCTAGCCACACTATCGCCGTATGATCTGATCCCTAATGCATATCGGATATTCTTTCAAAGCCATTAATACGACAGGAACACGCGGTATGCCCAAACAGGGCCTTGTTGATTGTACGGTTGGAAGCCCCCTGTCCAGAATATCACCTCAGGATATACGGCAATAGGGCCAGAGTTCTTGCTGGGGTCATTCATGGCGGCCCCTCGCCATGGATCGTCGCGGCATGGTTATACTTTGATGAACTAAAAAGTTTGGTTGAGTATGCTGGAAGATGTCGGTAGAGCGGGTCGAGTTCCCCCTTGAAGTGAGGTGGCTTGGGAAGCTACTGCAGATCAGACTCGGGGAAGCGACATGACAGCTCAAAGGAGTTGAGGTGCGTTGGATACTAGTGAAGAAACCGCTTAGGGAACAGAGCCGCCACAGAATGCTCCAACAAGTACAACCCTTCTGGACTACGGGAAATAGGTAAGCCGACGACTGGTTTGAAATTAGGAGGGTAACGCGCTCTCTCAGGCCACCTTGTAAGTTAACAGGATTCATCAGTGGGACTCTTGCCAGCAGAAGGTTGCATATACGGTCCAGCTAGGGTAGGACGAAAGCTGATTTGCTGGGACGTTTTTTTCTGTACGATGTCATTGGGTGCCATTCCGTCGGGTCCAGTAGCCTTTGCCAAGATACAATCCAATAGACGTGTTACGGTACGGTAGCATTCAGACTCTCCCCCTCAATCACGTAGGGGAAAAAAGGTAGCGATGGAGTATAAACAAAATACTCTAAGCACTGAGCCGAGGTGATAGGTCAGTTCATCCATCATAAGCCCCTTTCTGAAGAGCAAATCCCGACTCGGGTTCTACAGTACATCGGTTCCGGTTCCGGGCCGGCGCTGTGTTACGAGGGAGTTAAAGCAACGTTAAATATTGCTTGGGACTTCCCCTCAACGAGTAGATTTGCATACAAAGGCGCTTAGCATGAAGTCCCATAGATCGATCTTCAACGCTTGGCACCGAGTCACGGGCCCGGGCGGTGCGGGCCGCCTCTACACCCAGTCTTCCAACGGCTGCCCGGTTTCTAGCTGATCCTCGTCCCGACGCTCTGGTATAGCAAATCAGAAAATGGGGAGTCACTTCGTCTTACTACCAGATGGAAGGGAAAAAGGGCCTCACGACGCAGCCTCTTACTCCTTTTTGGTCATATCTATACATATTAACATCCAACAAGTAGGAGTTGTATAGATCAACTGATAGTGACATCAACGAATGCGGGTGTAGCATAAAAATCGGTTTGTTATGCATACATGTTGCATTAGTGGCCCTTCGAAAACGATGAGGATATCCGAGGGTTCGTCTAGAACGAGCATATAGACTTATATTTCGGTATTCTGACTCTTCTAGGCCTTCAAAGGATGTGATAGTTTGCATTCATGCTTGGTAATGGGCACTAATGTCAGATGTTACATTCTAGGCGATAAAAGGGGGGTGGGTAACAGCATAGAAGATGACTACAGGAGCAGACAGCCACCCCCACACCATAAAATAGGAGTCATCATATCGTAAGGCAGGGTTCAACCGATATTGCTTGTCTAGAGGACTACGGACGAACTCGGATTGAGAACTCGAACGGAATTATTCGAAATGTGTTCTCATTTGATTGGGGCGTGGTGACGTTCCCTGATTTCCCTGCTGATGGCAAACGGCTAGTTTACGGCCTCGAAGTCCATCCACAAGTTCATCGACGATATCGTGACATGAGTAATGGGGTTTTCGCCATTAATAGATTGCGAAAGTCGGTATATTACTTCCTGCTTGCTTCGTTGAAGCTAGCAGCAATCATGATCGATGTTTTGTTGCTGCCATCCAGGCTCAAAGTGAGTTTTATGAGCTCAGAAGATAAATAGGATAATACTTCTTCTCTAACCGCCCCATGGGAAATTGGAATTCTCAAAGATCACATGCTGACAACTGAGCGTTTTGAATATGATCATCTCTCCCTTATTGCCACTATGCTGTAGAACGTCATGAAGATGATCCAGACGCTAACTACCGTGGGAAGCGGGAGGCCTCTTTGTGTTATGCACAGCATCCTAGCCGGTAAAAAACCATAAAAGTTGAGAAAAGCTACCGGCTCTAGTGTCCGTCGGTCCCGAATCGCTAACACGAAGGGGAAGTGTGAAGAGCCTGCTTATGTAGACGCACGAGACTAAAGTAGCAGCATCCCTCCGACATCAGCCGTTTATTGTCATCAAATGAGGCGCTGTAACCTTACAACTCATCTAACCTGATGTGGCCTGGACATTGTGTATTGTATTATACCTCGAGACTTAGGCACTTAGCTTCTTCGCATTCCTCGACCAACTGGATCAATATATGGCACAGGAAGAGAGATCTGCATGGAGGAAAGCGAGTTAAGAGTGCGTAGAGGTCATACGCCTCGCTATTAAACACAGGAAGAGTGTGCTTCTGGTGTCATAGTGGACGGGGCTTGAGATTCCCTTAGGACTGTTCTAGGGAATACTAGATATAGGGGCTCGTAGTCAGTCAACCGCTTAGCTAAATAGGATATACTGGTGTCTAGCTAAGACTAGATACTTTAAAACTTGCAACGAAACAGGAAGCCCCAAACTCTTTCTCCAATGTGCCGTACAGGGTTCACAGAAAGGGCTTCTTACAACTTCTCCAAGGCCCCCTTTATCGCGTAAGCCACCACTAGAAATATTGGACCTTGAGGAGTTCTCTATAACTTCAGTCATATCATTGTTTAGTCAGTGGCTATGCACAGCTAATTGATCGGAAGCGTTTGCTGAATCGCGATCTTGTAATTACTGTTTTCCCTATAGCTTCACCTGGGGAATACTTACGAATTAGTTGTCTAGGCGAAGCTGCTCTCGTCATTCTTATGAATTTGTTATCCTCGAATCCCCTGACATACTGTCTTGATGATGGGGCAGACTAATCCAAGCTCTAGAGGAAAATGCCAAAACTATCTGCTGAATTTCCACTCGGGCCAACATGCGAAACTCGTCACCGCCGCATCGTTCTCGACCACCTCCAAGCCCAAAATCTATTTCAACCAGAGTCTCCGACGATATTCTTCCTGACCGACGCTAGAAACCCACGCCCTTTTTTCTCAACGACTTTCTCTTTACGAAACCACTTTCAGAGTGGCCCCTTTTCCACACCTGGCTGTTTACAAGGGAAGACGTCACTAAAAGAAAGGGCTGCAAGATGTTTTGAATATCGGAATGAGGAACACAACGCACGTTATATCATGATTAGAGTAAAGACAATCATCTTCTTGCCAGAACGTAGCTTTATATAGGCTGATACATCCCTAAGTAGCTATCGACTCGTGTAATGACAACCCGCATCCCGTCTTCCACTATTTCCAACAAACTCCCGATTACTTCAATCCCAAACATCCGAGTCATCCGAATCATATTCATCCTGGTCAGTAGGGTAATAGGTGTGATCATATGGGTACATAACGATGCCCTTCGGATCTGTTACCATGACGACGGGGACGTCCGGTGTGCTAAAAGGTTTGGAGAGTAAGGTCCACTTGCACTTCGGACACCTGGGTCTTTCAAGGTCTTCGTATGGTTCAGATACCGTGAGATATTTGCCGTAGCGGCGAAGTCTCGTTTTAGTCTCATTAGTGTCTGCCGTCGATGGTGTTCTAGTTGTGTTGTTTTTCTGTCTTCGATGAGTTTGGTACTTTCCGTTGTCGCCTGTGAGCGTAGTCGTTTCTGGGGACACTTCTGGAATGGGTGTAGGCTTCTGTCGCTGACTGCTTGATCCAGGTCCGGGACTAGTGGCCTGTGAAGCACGGCTGAGAATGGTTTTAATTGTAGGACGAAGAGATTTGATGATTTTCATCCCCTCTATCTCGTGGGTTGCTTTGGTGCTCGGAGAGGCGACGAGCACTTGATCCTGCAAACCGATAGCTGTGCCTACGCTCTTTTTGTCCTTGTAGCTCCTCGTACAAGACGCATCCGAATCAAGAGACGACTGTCGTATTAAATTGTCGTCGATCTTTTTCTGAGCTGTAGTAACTGTGGTATTTAGCTGCAAGGCCGGAGTATTCGAGGAGTCTTCGTCTTCCGCCAAGCACACACTTAGGGTCTGTTGTTGCTTTGATGAATTTGTTTGTCCATTGTGTTGGAACTCATCTGTATCCATAATAGAGATCAAATGGAACATCTTTGGAGGAATAGTGTACATAGGTCGAAGTCTATGCCTCGTGCTAATCGGACATGTCAAATATAGGGGACTTTGAGAATTGCATTGAAGATGGAAGGGAAGAAAGAGGTTCTGCTAGATCCGTAGATGAATCTGACGTGCCAAGGAATGCCTCATATCTATTGAGTTCATATAGACTGTATCTAGCGTGGCTTAGAATGAGAACTATGAGAGTTAAGATCGTTCGGCTTTGGCTGGGTAAGGAGGCGTCAGAGTTTTGCCACAATACCTACACGAACATAGTGAGACAAACTGAAATAATCGACGCATATCTTCAGAGAAAACAAGTTCTCATAAGGTTTGAGGACGGAAACATTGCCATTGTCTTGAATTCTCGATTTCTTCGTTCATCTCTCCACGCGTTCTGCATAGCGACTTGGTAGAACTACGCTCACCCAGCCTCATAGTCTCCGACCCTAATTCTTAGAATTTTACTTTTTGCCAGGAGTTAACTTATCAAACATTGTTACGTGGCCAGTTCTCCAGACCGGCGTCAGCATCCATAGCACAATTGCACGTTGAAAGGGGAATAAGACAGAGTCAGGTTAGGAAGACCGACAGCTTATTCGTGCCAGATCGATGACAATTTATTTTCTCCTAATCTAAGGCCTATGGGAAGCCAATTCCTGCGGGAGTTTAACATCAAGTATTGACAGCCAGTAAGCATGAATGGTAGAAACAGCCCCTATTTCCGGGATCGCATTAGGTCTATATAATAGAACCATAGGGCTTGGCTTGACTGCTATTTACAGGCAAGTCATTCCAAAGCGCGTGATATAGTACTCCGCGGAGTAAAGTGGTCCTATGTTATGGTAATTGCAAAGTTTCTGGGTGTGACTAACCCTAAACACATCCAATGATCGCAAAAACCTATGGATTGTATATCCTCGATGAGCGTGAACACTGTTCCGCCTCGTACGAAAAGTACGGCACCGAGCACAAGAGATGAGCTTAAGGCATGAATCTACTTGCTCACTAGTTCTGGAGAGTTCTGCGGAATGGGCTATCAGCATCAAAGGACAAATAGGTAAAGGGATGAGGCGAGTAAAATACCCAAGGTAATCCTCTTTAATGCTGCCAATGGCCCAGAGCTCACCAACTTCAGCTCGCGTACCCATTATCTTGACCCGAACCTGCGTGTTCACCTCGATAGTGGTGTCTTCATTGTTGGTAAACTGAGGAGGGGTCGCGTTCGGATCCCACTTGATTTCCTCAGGGATCAACTTGATAATGTCTGTAAGCTCTAATTACGTGTAATAGTCCTAGGGGAAACACTCACGTGGGTAGAGACGAAGATGCGGAGCGGTCCCGCTTCACAGAAGAAGCCATGCTGGTTGACCGAGACAACTATTGCATCGATCTTACCAGCTTAGCACAAGTCCAGGGAAGCAGAACTCAGGTGAGCAACCTACCGTTTCGCCTTTGAAAGGACGCCAGACAACAGCACGATAACCGACAGTAAACTCGGCAAGACCACTTCCAGGAAGGATACGTCCTTCGGAGATATCAAAAGTATCCATAATAGAGATAATGTAATAACTCCCAGTACAAGTGCCTTCAACGTCCTTCAGAAGCTTGCTAGTAACAAGTTCATGCATGTTCTTGCCGAAGTAGGAAGGGTGGAGGGTAACCCGTCGCTCGAGGTTGTAAAGGAAGAACATCTTGATGGATTCTTTGTGTGGCGGTGTTCGACGGTTATGATATATGCGACGTGATGGACTAAGACTGGCGCTGCCGTGACAGTTTATTCGTGAGACTTGTCTGTAGGGTGGTGTATCTACACCGTGCTGTCGCGATGAGTACTAGATGATCTCCGCCGAGTCCCAAGAGAGCACCAACTTCGGAAATGATCAAATATCGACGGGCAGCGAGGAGAGTCGGCAAAAAGGCGATGAGTTAATCGTGAGGTTGCTGGGCAAGGCAGGGCTGAGGTGGTGCGAACCTAAGCCTCGAGCCCGCTAGCGCATCTAGAGAAAAATAATGAGAAATCTAGGGTATCATTAAGTCGTCAAGAAATATAAAGAAAAACGAATGAAGGCAGCCTGACTCACGACTGAGAAAGGCGATGCTTTGCTGTTGTTGCGAATGATGCGATGGCCGAAAACGTAAAAGAAATTTCGGCGCAGTTCTGATGATGGAAGAACGAGGCGCGCGTCGCGGCTAGCGGCTAAGCTTTGTTAGGTTACCTGCCTGACCTTTTATTCACCTTTAAGTACCTAGGTACCTACTAGCTTTCACCTCGAATTGTTCAATGTTCATACCGTAGTGCAACCTGGGGGTAGACCCACTTATTTGACTTTGTACTACTGTACCTACCTATGATATGTACCTAGTCTAGTACCTTGGATGTAGTACCTAAGGTAAAACCTCGGGTTCGGTTCGGTTCAGATTCACCGAGAACGCCTGACGTAAATGCATCTCGTCGTCCTTCATCGTTCCCCGTGGTGCCCGGTCCCCTATTTCAGTATAAAGTTTTATACCTCCCTCCTACATAGGTACCTACATACATATATGTGCTCTCATTTTGGTATAGAGTACATGCATGTGCTTTAGCTCTTGAAGCTCTAACAGGAGCTTTGCTCACCTTTGAGCCCTTTGAGGAGACCTGGACGACGGTTGCCCCACTCCTACTGCTCCTCACCAAAGATTCCCCCATGGCCGATAACTAAAAAAAGATAATTATTTCGATTATATCCCTAAGCTTACCTCTCCACCAATACCACCGCCATATATCTGATACTACGGGCTGCCATCCACACACTCATTAGAATTCCCTTTACACAGTATCGTCTCATCTGTCACAATGGCGCTCAACCTTGAGAGGCAACTTACCTTTGTTAGTCTACCTACACCGATGTATCCATTTATCGAAAAAAAACAAAGACTGACCAACGCCCATAGTACGGCGCCTACCACCGCAACTCTGTCAATGTTGCTATTCATATGGTTTGCGTTCCTTTAATATTGTTTTCCGGGTTCGCACTAGTATGTCTATACCATGGATCTTGTTTCTCAGCAACCTCATCATTGCTAAAAAAGTATGACCCTTCTTGACAGGCCGCAAACTCGGGTACACTCATCCCTCTACCTAAGTTCCTAACGATACCCCATCTCGACCTCAATCTCGCTACATTAGCAGCATTCACATGGGGCGGCTTATACGTCCTTCTCGAACCAGTCGCCGGAACTATCCTAGCTCTAATATGCCTCGGGGCCGCTGCGGTCACGAATACATCCCACTCCGAAAACCCAACTTTAACGAACCAAGTCGCCATTACCGTACACGTAGTGTGTTGGCTACTACAATTCGTCGGACACGGGGCCTTCGAGGGTCGAGCGCCAGCATTATTAGATAACTTGGTCCAAGCTATCTTCTTAGCGCCCCTTTTCGTCTGGCTTGAGTTCTTGTTCAAGTTTGGCTACAGACGCGAGCTACAAAGCCGCGTTGGGAAGGCTGTCGAGGCCGAGATCGCCAAATTTAGGGAGCGAAAAGCGGCCGGCGCTACGAAGAACGGGAAGACTCAATGAGCAATACTTACTGGATAAAGATTGCGTCCATGAGAACCATCTACGGTTGAAGGGAGGGCAGGTGATATCAACCAACTGTATCACTCTGTACATCCGAGATGTCGCCTACTTGGAATGTTTTTGGAGTTACTTTGGTACCTAGCCAGGAATGTCCAGTAAGCTACTAGACGCTACTCGGGGCAAAAGTTCTGTTGGTGCAAACGCCCGACATCCTGTGCTATGTTTAGGAAGTTGAGCAATGATCCTCGGCCGAATCCTCTTTCAGATTAATACCCTTTACTGATGTATATAGAACCTAAAGGAGCGATGACCTTCTTAATGTATAGTTTGGGTTCATCTTCACCACAAAAATTTACACCAACTGAACATAGCACAACATATTGAGATACGGAAATCTTATTCTGGTATATTGTTCTATTAGATTGACTAAACTTAATGGAAACATCGAATCACTTGTAATATACCTATATATATAGTGCACATATCCTAGTGGCTTCGATACGTCACGTGTTTACTTGTACAAACCATCAAGAGTTAAGGGGTAACATACCAGGAGTCTTTAGGAGAAAGTAAAGGAAGAAAAGAAAGAAATTGTAGGAGTTTGGGGTATCATGTCTCCCTCTCTATTTGCGGGCAACGGGTCGTTTGCCCTGGTTTGTCAACCGCGCCGAATCTTGGCATGCGAAACTAATATCACTGATCTCCGAGTCAGGTGTCGTCGGACCAATTCCCACCATCCTCCGCAGGAATGACCCTGGCGATTCTTCGACAGCGTTATCTCCTTTCTCTCTCTTAGGAGGCGGTCTCGGGCCAGGAAACTGTGCTACGGATCCGGTACTTAGGGTGGAATGACTCGGGGCAGCCCTCAGAGCGTTAAGATACAACTGGTATTCGGGTAAGGGGACATTGGCTGGAGCTGCAAGTCTTGGAGGACAGATTTTGTGGACTTGGCCTCTTTTATGCCGTAATCTTGGATATTCTGTTGGCGCTGGTTTCAATGCTAAAGAAGGAGGTTCATGTGGAGTATATTGTCTTGTCTGCAGCTGATTACTGGCAGCGCTCCGCGTAAGTTGTGGACGAGGTTGTGGCGGAGGAGGAGGCTCCGGAGCAGGTGGTACAGGTGCTCTATTCTTGATGACGTCTCCGCGTTGCTGGTGGTCGTGCCTCCGCGCTGGCTCTGCTGGCCTTTGCGGAGGTTTTGAGTGGTCGGAAGCTGGAATGCTGTTGACATGATCATGGTGGTCGTCTTGGGGGCTTTTGATTGGACTCTGCTTGTTCTCTTGCGACTCCTTTTCCTTCCCCCTTTTCCAAGAAAAGAGGCTAAACGTGAATAGCTTTTTCCACCATGAAGAAGAGCTCACCGGTTGCACTGCCTCCGCTTCTCGGGCATGGGCGTCTTTTCGGTCCGACATTTGCGGATTATAGTCCGACTCGGGTATCCATATTCCATAGTTATCATTTGTTTTGCCACGCTGGATATTCCTCTCTGCTCTTTCGAGCGACTTTCTAGCTGCTTCCTTTCGCCTCTCTCTGTGCTCCTTGAAAGGGCGCCGGAAATCATCTTCTAAGCTAAAGAAGTCCAATCGATTTGCTATCAGAGCATCATCTCGTACACGTTGGGCCCGGTGTTCGACCATAAGCGTGCATGCTGAGCAATAGGGTTTTTCTGCATAATGAGAGGTGAGACAACCGCAGTGTTCCTTATTCTGGACGTTTCCATAGAATAGGCGACCGAAGAAGGTATTCGGGAATTCCTGCTGCTTATAGTACTTGGGACACTTTACGAGCACTCGAGAAACGTGAGAACACTCGGTGTACTCTTCTCTCCAGTCATAGCACATTCTATGTGGTGCGAAATTTACCTATAATATCTAGGCCAAAGGGGGTCCAGATATTACCAAGCGAGAGCTACTAGTCTCTTGCTAAGGAGACTTCCACTCCGACGATGAGATTCGTCGGAATGAACAATATCTTTTCTTGATATTCGATAAATAGCTGTTCATAGGGCGGCAAGGCATTCTTATGTACGTCAAGAAACTAATACTTTCGAAGGCCCTTGGAGAGACCTCCTGTTCATAGCAATACCAAGCGACAACTAAAGACAATGAAACTCATTGTTTCAATGTCTTTGTAGCAAACCAGTATACATTTACACCAAAGGCAATTCGAAACAAAGTAGCAGAGCAGACGCACGTCCATATTTGGCTGGCCGGGACGTAGGTAGCATCATCCTGCATGAGCAAGAATGGCTGCCCTCTCATTGTCCGCACACAAGAGCATTGTCAAAAGGGAATATCACATTGCACGTAGATATATATACTGCTTGGCCCATCTTTTAGTGCCGTTGATACCTAGCCACTTGAGACTCTTTCAAGATAACCATTGTACGTTTATGCCGTCTTTTCAGAGATAGCGGGCTTTCGGTTTCTCCGTCGAGATAATTTTCGGTTACCTTAATCAAAATGAGCTGTCTCGGGTTATCGAGCCTGTGGAAGAACAGGAAGAAGATAATACCTACCTCTACGCAGAGTCACAACGTAGAGCTACGTACGACTCTCGAACCGCGAGCTCTCCAATCTCCTCAGAGCCTGAGTAAAGGGCGTATAAACTTGGAACACGGTACCAAAAATCAGGGGCCTCAGCGCGTATTTTTAACGCATTTGCCTCGTCGCGAGGGACGTAATTCCAGTGATGCTAATGGAGTAGTCAAGCCTTCACCGATTGGACAGTGCGCACACCAGAAGCCTTGGTTTAATCTGACTGATGAGGAACTCCGCGCAGAGTACAAGCGTTGCATGGCGAAGGCACCCGAGATCGGCCCCGAGTTCCTTTGGGATTGCCGACGGGACAGTCTAGATGAAGGGTCGGTTCTCGCTGCTAAGGGGGTTAAGTGCGCAAAGTTGCATCACACACACCAGGCTAGGTTGCCTCTGAAGCTCTGTGAGAAGGCAGGCGAACTCTGTGACCGCATGTGTCATTGCTCCGATTCGCAACCTAGGAAATGCCGCGCCGTCCCGGCAGGCTGGCAAGCACACCGGCGCCAGAAGAAAAGTTCGAAGCCACCCAAGATCCCGGCACCGAGTCCATCCGCAATGCAGGCTTTTTCAGAATCCGTTAACTTGAGCCATGTCAGACCCTGGGAGCTAAAGCCAGAGACGAACAACGAGGCCGACCACGGACAACAGGAGAAGCCACAGGAGGTAAAGAACTCAGGGTCCATAACTAGCGATGAATTCCACCGGGAAAAGACATCTTCGAATAGTTCAGACAGCTCTCATAGCTCCTCTAGCAGTGATAGACGGGCAGCCAAGACGTGGTGGGACGATATTACCTTGTCTTACGACCCGAATCTCGACAAGCTTGCCAGGTACGGCCCATCGGAGTCTCTGGGTTGGTCCGGCATACAGAGAGATTCGGCTGAATGGCGATTTTTTCGGTGAACATCTGATTTCCTTCCACGCTCATTTTACTCTAACCTCCTTTCGGCAGCCTATTTACCGGAGTACTCGGTGTTTTATCTTCTACCTCTGTTTAGACGAATTAGTTATTTCGCGAATGTTTACTTGTCTTGTTTAATTTCTATTCAATTAACCCTAAGTAGGTAAGTCTTTCATAGCAAGTAGAGAATCTAGTTATTCATAGATCTCAGCAGAAATTATTCTTATCGTATTGAAATGTGTTCTGTGATAAACCTGATCTTTCATAATGGTAGGGTTCTCTAACAAAGCCTCTTGTTCCCTATAATAAATAGAAGATCTAAAAGCTGAATCTTAACAGTAGTACATACATACGTTGACTATTTGTGATGAAACATCATAATATGAACAGGGTCAAAGAGCTTTATATAATACTAAGTACACTGTGAAATAGACCATGGCGAGTGTACCATGCCCTATAGGTTAACCTTACATTGGACAAACCTCGAGGTTGCTTTGATACTGTACATACTTATGAGATTACTACACGGGCTGGTATATATTTGCTTAACTTAATTTATTGGGTTGTGTAAAACACACCGACGCCATGCAAGTAAAAGTCAAGTCCCAAAAGCATTAGATGCCTTAGAATAGCATCGTAACCCCTAGTAGTCCCTACAAGGCTGTAAGAAGCCATCAAATTTTCTCCGCGTTACCTTCCCATCTTTCCTCCTAGCTACTTCTTACGACTGGCTTCTCGTGGCACGCTTGTTAACCTCCGCCTTCACGTTCTCGGCGCCAGTCGAGACGGCCTCAGCAGCTTTGTCCTTGGCGTCCTTAACCTTCTCCTTGGCATCAGCGGCCGTCTTCTTAGCAGCCTCTGGTGCGGCACCTCCCATGGTGAAGATACCGACAAGGGCTACAATGGTGACAAGTAGACCGCCAATCGCAGTAGGAACCTCAGGGACGAACTTGATGGCCTGGATAGGGTCATTTGCGAAGATGGTCGTGAACAGGTCAAGCTTCTCCTTGACATAGAGGACGGGGTCATCCAAGAACTTGAGGTCAGAGGGAGACTTGGGCTTGTCCTCATGCTTAGGCTTCTCGGCATCTTCGAGCGCCTTCTCTACAGCGATCTTCTTGAAGAACGTCTCATTTGCGAACTTCTCAGCCTCCTCGATGGAGTGCCCAATGTAGATGTTGTCGAACAGGATGTCAGGCTGCATAGTCCAGAGCTCGAAGCCAATCTATTCGTACATGTTAGTTGCCTCTTCAATAGGAGTAATTCAATAAAAGATCACTTACAGCGCCCATGGGCTCAAAGTTAGCAGGGTGCTTGTCCTCGAAGTAGTTAGGGTTCTTGATCTTGCGAGGAGCCCAGACGCCCTTGTAGGCTGGGTTGTCAATGTACGGCGCAGTCCACTTGCCCTTATAGTCAGGGTTCTTCTTCATGGGCTTAGTCCAGGGACCACATCCGGAGACGTCAGCGCACTTGGGGTTAGGAACGGTAGGGGGAACCCAGTCACCATCCTCTTCATCATCCCAATCCTCGGGCTTCTGAGCCTCAGGGTCAGGAATGGTGAGAGGCTCATCCTCAAGCCAGTCCTCGGGCTTGGTGGCTTCCTCGTCGACGATCTCAAAAGGTGCGTCCTCATCCCAGTCGTCAGGCTTCTTAGCGTCAGGGTCGGGGATACGGGCCTCATCAACCCAGTCCTCGGGCTTCTTGTCATTGGGGTCGTCAATCTCCTTCTCAGGGTTGACGGCAGGGGAGAACTGGTCGAAGAGGGAACCGTCGCGGACAATGTCACCACCCCTCTTGATAGTGAAGGTGTTGTTAGGTTGGACGATCAGGGTGTAGAGCTCGGTAGTCTTGGAGATGGTGGCCTGAGGGGCAGCCAACAGGTGCTTCTCCTCGTACTCGCCGGTCTTGGGGTTCTTGTGGTTGAAGATGAAGTGAATCTTGTTGGTAGCACCACACTTGTCGGGGCCGAACATGATAACATACGGCGTGGCATTGCTGAACTCATCTTGGTGTAGAGACTTGGTGTCTCGGAGAAGCTTCAGGTAAGCACCACCGCAGTCGAGTCCCTCTAGAAGCCAGTGTTAGAAATGTACCATCGCCATTCATCTAGATCGATTGACTTACTCTGAAGCTTGACCTCATATTGAACAACCAAGGTCTTGCCCTTGGGGTCAATCTTCTTGGGGAACTTGGCGGAGATAGCATGGTGGGCAGCAGCGTTCTTGACAACAAGACCTTTGTCACCCTCTATGCCCTTATACTTGTAGGGCTCCTCGACCGCCCACTCGCCCACATAGGCCCATTCCTCTTCCTGGCCTTTGGTGTCCTTCTTAGCGTGGGAAGGCTTCCACCGTTTCTCCCAGTCCTCGGTGAACTGCTCAAGGAAGGGAGCCTTTATAGCAGTGGGCTGCAAAAAAAATAACAAAGCATTAGTCAAGAGCTATTCCAAGAATAGGCGAGGGACCAATTGAACAATTGAAGATAGCGACGGAGAGATGATATGCTTACAGTGAAGGTAGGTATTTCAACAGAAACAGAAGAGGACGACTCTGTCTCAACCTTGGAGGCATCATCGGCATAGACGCCGGTGGTAGCCAGGAGGGCAGCTGCGATAGCAGAGTTCAACTTCATGGTGTAAAGTTGGCAATGCTTGCTGTACTTGCTTTGCTTGCTTGTCTTGACTCTCTTGATCCCTTTCGTCTTGGGATGGAGACGGAGGAGGGTGGTGTTTGAGAAAGAACTCCCAGAGCTCGATGAAAAAAAGAAGAAAGAAAAGATGGACTCGGGAAGAAGCAATTGCGATGTTCGTCGTCAACTTTTAATTATTGGCCGGACCTTCCAAGTCAAACGTGGCCTAAAGCTAGTACGTATCTTTTCGGCGAGATGGTTCCGTCCTGTGATTGGCTAGACGGGCGGGATTGAGGAGTACGTAGGTACAAGAGAGTGCGGGGATAGCGATGGAATCTCTGGGAAACCATCAGCTGTTCCCTCTCAAATCGATGTCTCCAACAAGGCTACCGCATAAGGTACAGGTACCGCATGTATTTATATAAACTTCAACTATAATACCTTGCCGGTTATATTGCACTTGGTATAATAAGCTAGCTACTACATACATTATGTACGTATGTGGGCGTCTTACTTCAAGTTCTTTATATTCATGCGCATTACAACCATTAGATATACATGATAGTGTGCAAAGTGGTGAAATCTGTCAACAAGTGATAAATCAGGTGGTGTTACGTAGGACCATATTCCTGTGACTCGTCCATGCCATGTTTGCTAACTCGATTCTACCATGGGACATTAATTACCCCCGAATTAGCATCGAACATTTATATACTCGGCGGTTGAACTTCTAGTTAACTCATCAACATCATTGACATCTTAGTCACAACCTATAGAGAGTGAGCAAAATGCTGGTAGTTTTCAAACGAATCGCCTCATTAAGTTCCAAAAAGCACATGGTCTGTGAGACAAAGTGCCCTAGACAACTAAAGAGGACAAACACGGCAAATTATTTTAGCAGCTTGCTAGTACTTTACTATACATGTAGTATGGACGTATACATACTTGTGTTGTACTAGTACCCTCCAAGTTTGTGTGCTCTAGTGGGTGGGGAATGAACTTTGGTTCGGCTTCTTGCCGTGATGCTCGACTTTAGCCTCATCAACTTTATTTACTAATAAGTCAAGTGCCTTTTTTTCGCCAATTCTTTTATTACTATACTTCTCCTCAACCCCGAAGAAGCCAGCCTGGCCTAATCTTATTAATCTGTTCTATTATAGCTCATTGAATTGCTTGCTATGGAGGAAAGATCCGAGAAGAGTCAGAAGCTGAGTGACAATGACGACCATTACATAACGTCCGATGATCCTGAACACCCGGCCAACCTTATCCCATCCCTATGCGCCAAGTTCTGGACCTTGGGTTGGGTTACGGGTACAGGAGGCGGATGTTCTATTCGAAACGAGTAAGGCCTCACTCTCCATTTGCGCATTGGTTTGATTTTAGTGAATTCAACATATTATCATATGTGCCTATTCCTACTTCTATGCCTATCCCCGCTGCTACAGTTTAATTAAGTGCTTGTTATCTCATATTTTCGTGTGTTCCAGCGACTTAGTGTACATCGCACCGTCTGGCGTTCAGAAGGAGCTTATGAAAAACACTGATATCTACGTGCTCGCATTGTCCAAGCAGACGGACCTCAAGAACCGTGTCTATCTGCGCTCTCCGCCTTGTGGCAGACCTTCGCAATGTACACCGCTGTTCCTGGCTGCCTTCACCAAGCGGGGAGCCGGCTGTTGCATCCACACGCACTCGCATTGGGCCGTGCTGGTCACACTGCTCCTTGAGGCGCAGGGCCCCGGCAAGGACAAGCTGTTCGAGATCAACAACATCGAGCAGATCAAGGGATTCGGCAAGGGATTCCAGAAGCAGGGTAATCTGGGCTACCATGACACCCTCCGGATCCCCGTGATCGAGAATACGGCCCACGAGGAGGATCTCACCGAGTTTCTGGAAGAAGCTATGGATAAACACCCGGACACCTATGCGGTCCTGGTCCGCAGGCATGGCGTGTATGTCTGGGGTGATAATGTCCACAAAGCAAAGACCATGTGTGAAAGGTAAATCCCATTCCTATTTCAGAACCAAAGCATAACCACTCTGACTCTTGGCATTCTAACAGTCTTGATTATCTTTTCCAATTGGCAGTGGAGATGAAACAACTTGGCCTGCCATGGCTCAGCGATATTCCAGTAACAGTACCAACATCACAACGCTGAGCTATGCAAAGGTAATTCAGATTTAAAATACATTTCACAGGGACACACAAAAATGTTATGTGGGTTGTCAATAGAAGATTCATATTCGCGTTCTATATAACGTGATTACATATCCAATTAGTATTGACATCCCATATTAGTGTAGCTTTTCCGTATCTTTTTCCATGCACCTGGTATTAAAACTCTCGTTGAATATACTGGCTCATCCCATTATGCATAGCTTCTGTACTCATTACAAAACAACCAATCCCTAGGCTTACAAGGCCAAGAAAGCAGCCAAAAACGAGAACAAGCCGAAGCCAGTACCAACAGGAGAGAAGAGCATATCAGCGGCGGCAGACGAGCTAGAGGTCGAGGAAGCAGAGTCAGAAGAGCCAGATCCAGAGGGCGCGATGGTGCTCGAGAAAGAGGTAACGAAAGTCGAGCCATCAGAGGTGACAGTAGACTCGACCTGGGTAACGCTGGGAGTGGCGGCGCTGCCACTGGCACCACTGCTAGTGGCGAGGTTGGGAGTTCCAGTAGTGGTATAGTAGTACTGGGCAATGCAGCCGCTTACGCAGGTAGCGTAGGCATCGTTATCGGCAGCGGTACCGTTACCCTGGGGGCAGGCAGCAACACACTCGGTTGTCCTGTTTACGTTGGTGGTGTCAGGGCTAGGAACAGCAATGCACTTAGCCTTGCAGTCGACATCGTCGGCAGCGCCTATTCACAACACGTTAGTTGTCGATCTTGCTAAATATTGTCAAAGTGTTTACTCACAAGCATCGATGCACTGGAGGATAGCAGCCTGGGCAGAGGTCTGCGCAGGGTCGATGCTGACGGAGATAGGGGAAGCAACGTCAGTGTTGGTAGTAGACGCGGCCACAGTGGTCGAGTCGCCAGAAGCAGCCGACGAGGCACTGGAAACAGCGCTATCAGTGTTGGAAGCTACGGTTTCAGTGCTAGATTGAGCGCTCGCAACAGCGGCGAAGAAGCCGGCGACAACAACGGAGAAACGCATCTTGATAGGTATTTGTACAACTCGCGTGATACAATTAGATATTAAGTAAGTATTGTACGAGGAATGTTGCAACGAGTGTAGACGAAGCCTTCAAACTGAACGACTTTAGAATGAGCGAGTGACGAAGTCTTTAAAGACAAGAGCGAACGGGGCAAGACAAGAAAGAGGACCAAAATAGAGGAGAACTTGGGTGATCATCTATTAAATAAAGAAATGAGCACCGGACGGGTTCCTCCTTAGCGTCCCTGGGGAAGGCCTGCCTTTGGCCTGGCTGCAGCTTGGGATCGCCAGCCGATTCGACTAGGGGGTAGGTCCAGCAGTCAAGGAAAAGCGCTAAGACGCCTCCATACCTCGTCATTGAGCTGTCCAATTTTTCGTGTCGGAGTCGCGTTGCCATGCATGACTGCCAAGCTGTCCAATCCCAGTCTAGCATTACTCTCTCTGCCTTGGTTGGTGGGCCATCTCCAAGACTGCGCCAGGGGTACAGCTAAAATTGCTGATGGAGGACATTCATGGCCAAGCCCCAAACTTGAATTAAAATTACGACCTGCTATTTACGCTACCTATAACACTAGACTCATCACAACAATATCGATCATATCGAGACTTTGAATCACCTAGTACCGTATCGTATCGTACCGTACCATACATCGTCGTTACACAATGGCTAAGGTAGATAATTACGAAAGGAGAGATGCCAAAGAAAAGTTGCAAGATGAGCCCCTGATGGTGGTACGAGAAGTTAAATTTTGCTGCCGGCTGTCGGCTGCCAAATAAAAGGGGAGACTATTTCTGGCATGACCAGGGGTGGGATCTGGGCTGTCTGGCCACTTATTGGTTGTGTGGGGATGAAAAACAGAAAAAGAAAGGAAAAGAACAATAATCGATAGAAATCATCTTAAAAGTCAGTTGTTATGTCTAACAAACATTGACTCCTCCTCAAGCGTGGAAAATTTTACTTGCTGCCATTTTACCTTTACCGAAGCCTAGGTATCGGTATTTTGGAAGATCTGGCATATGAAATCTTGTCCTCTGGGTTGCCCCGGTGTCGTTTTTAGATTCCAGTGGTACATATATTGTTGGTTACTCTAGAGCTCCAACACGTACATAGTAACTGTATGTGGGCCAGCAAGCATTGAAATGCACGGGCTACCAAGCACTATATGCGAGAACAGCATACGTAACCTGTCTACAAGTTGCTACTCACTCCAATGGATTTCTATTGTCTTCTGTCGACCCGCCCCATCGTTTCGAACCGTTACAAGATAGTATCACGGCGTCGGATACCCACTTGGGACGGGAGCTAGAAATATCCCGTCGAGCTTGGTGCAGCAATTCAGACCATTCAGACCCGACTAGTATAGGAGTTTGGAGGCGGTACACAGAAATGGTGGTGTTCACCACTCACAAGCTACCAGAATACGAGGTGCGATCCTCCCTCTCTAAGCTGACGTTGACCAATGCCACCGCATCATGTTCAACGGACATGTGGCAAATACTCACAAGTTCCTCACGGTTTCAAAACGTCGTGGCGGTGAATTGGAACAAACAATTCGCTGACCAAAATTAGGCGCTTGTTGGTTGACTTCAATGTTATATACCCATTCATTTATGCGTACTGTACTCGAAGACATCGCGATTTGGGTCCAACTACAACAAGTACGGGAGGTGTGCTAGTAAGATCTCAGAGTACATGTACCTACGTTAGCCAGCCAAGACCTGCATGTGCCTAACTGAAGTTGGAATGGATTGAGGCAATCTTAGGTAATAACCCAAGACATACATATATAGACTCGTGTGACAGCTGCAGCTGTAGGACTTTCTCACTGTCAATCTTCTTTCGGCTGATTATTAGTCTGTTCATCTGAATCACAATTTCCCATTATTACTACGACGTCCTCCTTTGTTCGCAAATTTTTACTTATGATTCTAACTTGAATGACCTGGCTGACTGTTCAGAATAAGCACCCTGCTTAAATCGAAGCTACCGAATCCACCATGGTTCACGCAATCATCGACAGCAGGGTTCCTTCACTGTCATGACCATCTCAATTTCATATTTGAAGAACCAGACATCCCGCGCAGATCTCGTCTCACGATTGAGTTGAGTCGATCTGGGGAACTTCTACTAGTACCGTAACTTCATACCTATAAGGAATTTCCCCACGATATGCTAGATTTGAAGGAATGCCTGTCGATCTAGCTGTCCTTACCTTATATCTGCAAAACCTCGCCATGGAACAGACTTTTTGTCAATCGAAAATTTCGAGGCCAATCTTGCATATGACCTATAACAACGCCTGGCATTAGGACCGACGTCACTTCTCCAAATCCCTTCGCATTGATTTGTGCGATCCTCTGCCTCGCTTGTGACAGGACCAAGTCACATGCGATTTAATATGAGTGGAATGAGCCATTTATTTTTGCGATATTTAACGCGAAATCAGCTAGTCTGGCCTCGAAATGCTACTCGATGCTATAGTGTAGTTCACGATATCTTAGTGAGAAACCGTCATTAGCTTGGTATCGAACGCATTGTGTATAGCTGAAAAAAAGAAAGTCACCGCCCATGCGCAAGTTCTCTAAGTCACAATGCCTTCCCCCATAAGTCGTCTATGATAACCACGTGTAATAGGAGAGGCTTTCCTGGGAATTGAGTCGACTCTCGTGCAAGTCAACTCATAGCTGCTCCTCGATCTTCTTCAGCAGCTCTGGGAATTCCTTCCAGTCGTACATGATGGCCTTGGCATTGCACTGCTCAGTCAAGAGCTTGGCCATTTCCTCCATCTTCTCCTTGCCCTCCTCGATACCGTAGACACCGACGTATCCAATGAGAGGAATACCTGCGCGCATGGCAGCGGTGGCGCCGCTCTTGCTATCCTCAACGGTGACGCACTCTTCGTTCTTGACGCCCAACTGCTGGCAGGCGTAGTTGTAGATAGCCGGGTCGGGCTTGCTAGAAGGGGGGTTCAAACTAGTAGCAGCGCTGAAGACGTGCTCGTCCGGGAAGTAATGGTCAATTCCGACCTTCTTCAAGCTGGCTACAACACGGGGCTTGGCGGACGTGCTGACAACGGACATGGGATACCCTGCTTGCTTGAGCGCCTCAAGCTGCTCAGGTGCACCGGGGCAAGGCGTGCACTTCTCGCTCAGCTTCGCAGTCACTGCACCGAGTTCGCGGTCGACATAAGCATCAACCTCCTCGGGGCTCATAGTGAAGCCATGCTTCTTCTGCAAGCCATTGAGCATGCCGCGGAAGTTGTGGCCAACGAAGTCTTCCAGGAGCTGTTCAACAGTGTAGCGCTCCGGCCTGCCCCACTTCTCCAAGACCTCGTTAGTCAAGTCGGTGCAGGCTTCAAAGGCCAAACGCTCCGACAGACAGAGGGTGTTGTCGCAGTCGAGCAGAATGTACTTGACCTATTAAATGGAGAATGTTAAATAAGTAAAAACTCAACAAAGAAAGTAATTTCATAATGCAGACTTCATAACTTACACGAGGCATATTGAATGATGCAACAATTACAGAATGATTCGTGCTGGCGCTTTGTTGAGTTGACTTAGAGGTAAAAGTTCTTGAACTTGGTTTTTGGTGAATGACGAAGTACTGCGCAAGTAGGTAAGATCATTGCGGGGTGCTTCTCTTTATTGCGGGGTTTTCCAGGTTTCAAGGTTGTACCTACCTCAATGCACTGCTCAGTATAGGGCCGGTAAATGGGGTAAATACTAGTACGGACCGATAGCACGATTAAGGCCGACAGCAAGATTAAGGTACCCCGAAAAGTGTAAGTTGGAGGAATGACCGTTTTGATGCATAACAGCTGAATTCTGCATATTAGGTACAAGACCCACTTAGGCAGGTACCTACATGCTGCTTACACGTACTTACCCCGTTGTGCGTCGGTCATTTATTCTAAACATCCAGCATCGTCATTCTTTTACTTGCCATCACGCACTCGGGTGTCCGAAGAGAGAGAGAAAAAAATGACTTGGATTTCCAAGTTGACAACAGCATTTGGGCTGTTGTTACTGGCAGATGCGTAAGAATTACCATTTCATTATCCCTAAAGATCTCATGGAAATTTCGTAGCTCACAACAGCTTCCATATCCAGCTGCTACTCAGCTTACGAACATTCTGTTCTCCAAACGCACCGAGCCGCATCCCTCTCTTCTTTAACATCGCACAGCGGCACGGCGAACACTCTACCGGTTGACATCACCATCGAAACCATTGTTGCGACGTTCATTGTCTGCCTTGGCATGGTATTAGGAACATCAAAATTGCGACCGATCCAATGGCGCGTCTGGGCAGGGAAAATCGAGAGGGAAGGAGAGGCAGGATTTCTGAACAGCAGCGGAGAGGTAGAGAAGGATTACGTCGGAAACCCATTTCAGCTCCTAGAGAGTCGGCCCGGATTTATCGACATTCGGAAGCAAAGGAAGGAGTTTGCTGATTGGGTTAAGAATCAATAAACAATAGGGCTAGTGACTGCCGGCGCGGGAGGATGCTCGAGAGATTCAGGCCAAATTCATTGCACAAGTCGTCTTTGCAGGAAATCGTAGTGTGGGTAACGTATGAAGCTCTCGACTACGATAATTTCCGCGACATGTATGATTCAGAGGGCGAGGGCGGGGGTGGGTTGCATATATGCGTCCGACACGGACTTTCCAAAGGCGTAAATCAAGGCTGATTGAGACTGCCTCCATGTGTATGCACCTACCTAATGTGTATATCTCTTGGTCTTGTTCTTTGGAAGTCACAGGGTACATATATAAACCTTGAAATACGAGCATCCGCTACTTCCAGGTTAAAAAACAGGAAGTTATCAAGAATTCTCAGCTAGCAACGCTAATTTACAAACACACCTACTTCATCTAATTTCACAGGCTGCCCGCTCCACTGTTGCATGTAGAGTCGTTTTCCTACCTCTTACTAAAGGTATATCGGGTTTGTTGTGCCGTCTCTCGGGGGCAATAGGGATATGGAGCAATATGACAACCAGGCAAAGATATCAAACCCCTTCGAGAGCATCTTCGTCGCAATCTACTCATACCCAACCGTTCAGTCAGTCAAGTTCGTTGTTCAATCGATCAGCAACAGATGGCCGTGTCTTCTCCACCCCTAATCCGAGGCATGCCACCCCTGGGGATCCCTACTCGTCAAATAGGGGCCGGCCAAAAAGCTCAATCCGTGCAGGTTCGAGAACTACAGGACAATCCTCTTCATCTTCTCCTCGGCTCCCACCGCACCCCCAGAGACAGAGATTGTCCTTACGCCCGCCATCCAGCCGACCATCCTCAAATCATTCAGGACGTCGGCTAGAAGATGATAGCGTTTCACACGAAGACGATGTGCTATCTAACGAAGACGCGGACGCGCTGGGAGAAATCATTATGGCAATTGATATGAAAGATAATGGGAATCTTGGTTGTGCATATTATGTTACTATCGATGAAGCTCTGTTCCTCTTGGAGGATGTAGCCATGTCAGGCATGGATCTCGTCGAGACACTCCTGCTCCACGTGAATCCTACTACCGTCCTCATATCCGCGAGAGCTTCCGAAACGCTAGCAAACTATCTTGCTAGGGGAGCTCAGGGAGTTGATGGGAATCGTGGTAGAGTCGAACTCTGGTGCGGATGTGCGTCAGGCATCACTAATGAGTCTTCTAGGAGACGTTAAAAGTGCCTATATCTTGAGGAATCTCAACTCTGCTGACTTCCGTTACGATGCTGGAAGAGGGAAATTGCTAGCGCTGAACCTCGAAACTCCTGGTCGCCAGAGCGTACTTTTTACCTCTGTGATCGACGAGGCCGTGGATGAGACCGATGAGTTTGGCGGGCAAGAAAACTCAAAGCAGGCTCGGCTAATGCGCCTTGGAACTTCAATCAACCTCGATAGTCGGCTGACGGTGAGATATCGCCATATAAATATCATCCGCTGCGCCTCTAATGAGTGACAGATTGGTTGCGCTGGTGCAGTGCTTGGGGATCTCCAACGAAGGAGAACAGTCCATTACTTGCCGAATGACCCGGATGCCCTAGTGGCGTTCAGGATCAAGTCAGTCGAGATGTTCGCTTTATTCGATTCCATGTTTGTCAATGCCGATACCCTAGTGTCTCTCCAAATTCTACAGTCCGAGTACCATCCAAATAGTCACCAAACAGGTCCTAGTAACTCCGGCTCTGGAGCCAAAGAAAGTCTGTCCGTCTATGGGCTTTTCCAGCATCTAGCCCGCACTCCCCAGGGCAAATTGAAGCTTCGCCAGATCTTTCTGCGACCAAGCACTGATATTGACATGATCCAAGCCCGCCAGAAGACGATATCGTTTCTGTTGCGACCAGGAAATGCCGAGGCCCTTGTTCAGCTAAGCAACGAGCTCAAGAAGATCAAAAACATGAAGTCGGTCGTAGCACTTTTAGAAAAGGGGGTTGATATTCCGGGCCGCAAGATTTCTATAACTAACAATGTATGGGCTTCTTTGCAGCGCTTCGCGGCTTACAGCTTGCGGCTTAGGGATTCACTTCGAACCCTGCCCGGGTCAGAGAAGGTCGAGATCATCAGAAAGGTAAGGTAGCTTAGGTCGCTGAATATGGATTTTTTCTCATCTAAGTGTGGTAAGGTCACCGACGTTATCCAACCGCTTGCGCTTTGTCAAGTGGGTGAGCTCATTAGCCAGACAATCGATTTTGAGCAGTCTATAGAACGCGGAAGAACTGCCGTCAGGCATGGCGTTGACGCGAATCTCGACGAGTTGAAGCGAAGTTATGATGGGATGGAACATTTCTTAACAAACGTCATAGCGAAGTTACGAGGCGAACTACCGGAATGGGCGCGAAAGTATGTACAGAACTGCATTTTCTTTCCGCAGTTGGGATTCTTGACAGTTGTTTCACTCAACCCCGAGACAGGTAAAGGGAACTACGACGGTGAAGGCCTTAACGATGTGTGGGAGCGGATGTTCGCAGCTGAAGGCTGTGTATATTATAAGAATCGACAGATGAAAGAGATGGATGAGCATTTTGGAGATGCGTACTGCATGATTATTGGTATGCCTCTCCTATTTGCCCTGGGCCATTTTTGCTCACGTCTTTTAGATCGTGAGATTGAGATAATTCATGAGCTCGCGGTCAAGATCTTAGCGCAGAAGGTAGCTATCATTTCAGCGTCTGATGTCCTTGGTGAGCTGGATAGCCTGTTTGCACTGGCAATTGGCTGCGGACAGTACAAATGGGTCGCACCTAAAATGACAAGCCAAAACATCATACATATCAAAGGCGGCCGTCATCCCTTGCAGGAATTGGTGGTACCGTCATTCATTGCAAACGACTGCTATGTCGCTGGCGGGTCCGGTGGCCAAACCGACAAGGTTGCAAACGAAACTTCATCGGATATTGAACGAGACTCAATAGAGTATCCTAGTACTCTCGTCTTGACGGGACCAAATCATTCTGGCAAGAGTGTATATCTCAAGCAGGTCGCACTAATCGTGTATCTGGCACACATTGGCTGCTTCGTACCAGCTGAACGAGCTAGGATCGGAATCACTGATCGTATACTCACGCGCATTGCTACGCGCGAGAGCGTGGCGAAGAACGAAAGCGCGTTCTCTATCGACCTACGTCAGGTTGCCTTTGCTATGAATTTTGCAACTCGTAGGAGCCTCGTACTAATAGACGAGTTCGGCAAAGGCACCAACAGTCTGGATGGCGCTGGCTTGGTTACTGCAGTACTAGACCATTTCACTTCCCTTGGTCTTGAAAGGCCCAAGGTCTTAGCCGCTACGCACTTTCACGAAATCTTTGAAGGTCAATTCTTGGTGGAAACCCCAGAGCTGGCCTTTGCGCATATGAACGTTCGACTGGACTTCGACGCCCCAATTATGGAAGATCAAGTCACTTACCTTTTTCAATTGACACCAGGTCGTAGCATTGCGAGCTTTGGTAGTCGTTGTGCGGCGATGAATGGGATTGATGACGCGGTTGTAGAGAGAGCTGAGTCGATTATGCTTATGATCGTCCGAAACGAAGATCTCGAAGTCGTCTGCTCCAAGTTATCAGACGCCGAGATGCAAAGGCTCGAAGAGGCTGAAGCTGTGGCGCGAAAATTTCTTGAACAAGATATCAGAGCACCACCGAGCAGTGGAAAGAGGACCAGAGGCGCTGACTGCTGGTATCGGGGGATCCTTGAGCAAGTTTTGTCATCTGATGAATCAATATCGGATTCTAACCTGAATCTCATCTGATGGCATTTGGGAGGATGTGAACGAATCGGAAATCATCATAGTTAACTGTCGGCTGTCTGTCTGTTGCTACATGTAGGTACCATGTTTAATGCATGTGGATTAGTAATTCTAGATATACGGGACACCTGAAACGACATAATCTTAAGATCAAAGTTAAGTGCAGATTCATACCTATCTGCGCTCAAGCATCAACATATGCTTGATTAGTCATGCGCCTGTCACCGTACGGAGCAAAGCATTATCTCGACGAGAAACTGCTGAAACCGAGTTTTTTGAATTATTTCTATGGCCACATCGCTTGACGATGCGAACCGCAAGCGCGTCATCTCCCTCGTCTCGACCAGTCTAAATCTTCACTCAACTCCAAGCTATGTGATTGTCCGGCAACTCGCGCTACATCGTGCCATCGAGACCCGACGTATCCAGGGTATCTGATTATTATACAAGCCACATCCTCCCAATACATACAGGTAGAAGATCAGAATTACGCAACAGCCATCAAGCCATCGATACTCATACCAATGCTAATTAGACACCCCTTTACCAGCCGAAGGCCATGGCAGCAGCAACGGCCATTACGGCGGCTAGTAGCGACGCCTGGCTGGTTGTGGCGGCGTTTTCTCCTCCAGTGGAGCTTCCGGCTGGGCTTCCGTCGGTGGATCCGCTGGACTCGTCGCTGGTGCTCGACTCGGAAGAAGCGGAAGAGCTAGAGGTGCCAGTAGCGCTGGGGACGGAGCTGAGGGTGGTGGCGACGAGCAGAGATCCGGACGCGGTTGGCGTGGCGGTGATGATGGCGGTCGAATCTGTGATTAAGGCGCTCGACTGCGAGCCTGCGTTGCCGCCCTTGGTGGCAGTGCCCGTGGCCTCCGGGGCAGAGGTCGACCCGTCGACCTTGTTGGGGGCACCGACGCCCATGGTGGCCGAGATCACTGGTTCCGTGGAGCTGGCCTTGGACGAACCAGCAGAGCTCGAATCAGAGTCAGACCCAGAGCCGGAGCCAGAGGTGTCGAAGCCGGCCTTGGACACGGCGGCGTCGATGGCATCCTGGGATACCTTGCAGTTGGACTGGATGGGGCCGATCAGGTCGCTGAACTTGGTGTCGGACGAGCACCACTGGTTCATGCAGACGACGACTTCAGACAGGAAGTTGCCGCTGGCCTTCTCGCACATGCAGTCCGTGTTGGTGGGCGCGCACCCGTTCTGCCGCACGCAGCTCGTGATGCAGGTGGGGAATTGGACGGCGGCTTGCGCCAGAGAGCCGAACCCTACGAGGGCGGCGTACACGTATTGTTGCTTCGCTAGCATCTTGAATAGTACTTTAGATAAATGAACGGCGAAATTTAAATCTTCGAGATTGGACTTCGATTGCGGTTTATTATAATGGTTTATTTTTTGAAATGAGCGTGTCGATGAAATTAATGAACGGTCAAGAAGGGGGGAATGCCTTCAAGCTGGATATTTGGTCTATGTCAAAACGCAGTGAATGAAAGAGCGTGAAGCTGAAGGAGGAAGAAAACAAGCAACACGATGTCACGCGGGATCCCACGTCGTATGTATGTAGGAAAAAACTGGCTCGGCAGCGTCGCCGGGGCGGGAGGAGATTGCTGGGATCATCCTCATAGGCGTGTGTGTGAAACATCGCCAGCTGGGGGCGTCGACCTGCCTCGATAATCTCAGTCGGTTTCGGTTTGTCCCCTAGGGCGATCTTTTAATTAGTCGGGTGCGCAGCGAGCCAATCCAGACGGCGCGAACGTCACAAGCTTCCTATTTGATTGTACTGCCAAGAATCAGCGTATAGGGACGCCATCCGCAGTTGGCTGGGTCGGACGGTTAGCAGGCTATAAGTGGAGTGTCTAGAGCAGATCTCTGGGGTAATCTTCATTTTATTTTACAGGTAATTTTTCCATCTTCTAAAAAAGGGGCCGAAAAGGGAGTGTTTGAGCAATGTAGATATGTTATGTCATTCGGGAGATCTGCGATAATGCATACACAGCTCAACTTCGTAACAATTCTTGTGAGAATTGAAGAATGTTCTTGGCCCTTCTGTATCGGCCACGAAGCCGCAGCTCTGATAGAATGCTATCGCTGCGTGATTTGACGCATAGACGACCACACTTAAGTTGAGCTTCCTGTTCTGCTGTTTAGCATACATGACGGCCTCTTCCACGGCCGTATTAACTACTGCTTTGGCGATGCCTTTACCTCGAACGTCGGGCGTGGTGTAGACACCGGAGAGCTGAAATGACAATGGTGAGGCCTCAACGTGATTGTGGTGTTGATCGCTGTCGCCAGTCATTTCGGTACAGGCTTGGAAAGGATTGCTTTCTGGGTCCTGGTTAAGAAATGGTCCAATTAATGACGTAGTGGACAAGACCCTCCTTCTATCATTAGGGGGCACGGCCACGAAGGTCTTCACTAGACGGTTGTTGATGCGGCTGAGCCAATCTTCTTCAATAAAGTTGATTTCTCTAGCGTAAGTCGACCCGAAGGCTGTTGATATAAATGGCCCGACCCGCAAGGTTAGTTTTCAGGTTGAGGGAACCTCTAGGGAGTCCAACACGTTTAACTTGGACGATTATTGGTCAACATACCATCGGGGTCTTGTTTCAAGGCGGCCAACCTGAAAGGCTTATAATGGTCAAGGTAGAAGCGACGGCCTTTATCGTCCGCTAAAATAGGCCCAACCGTCCATTCTACAAGTCCGGACATGTTGGTACGAGGTGTGCAACTTGCAGATGTTGTGTTCATGAAAGACAGGTTATGATTGGCCTCGGAAGGTTTGATGGATGGTCGCCCGCCTCCGCGACTCGCTGTAAATCTTCACCCAATATAATTGAGATATATGTAGGTACTCAACTATCTGAGACAGAATATTATATACATATGTAAGCAACGAGATGGTCGGGATTTATTCGATCTAGAAATATTGGGGTGAGTCACGATCTCGATTTGAGAGTCATACCTCGAAGCTGTCTCAGCAAGGAATTGGGTTAAAGCTTCGACGGCTGTTTCCCCTAAACCGGGCAATTGCAGTCGGCTCCTATAAATCTAGTGGCTATGCATGTTTTAGTAGTACTTGCACGTATGCAAGCGACCATAGTAGGGGAACAGGACTACCCGCTCCCAAAGTTAGATAGCCGTTTGGCAAGAACCTACCTTCAATGTTGTTCCCCACCCATTTCGACATGTCACCTGCAGCTGCGGCGCGTGTCTGGCTTAACAGAGAACCCTGCATGTGAGGAACTATTTATGTCAGGTGTTAAGAGAACTGAAATAATATCGAAGTCAATATCGTAGCCTCGTTACATTTTTCATCTTTTTACAAATCAAAATACAACATATCTTCTCCAATGCATTTTGATTCTATGGTCGTGTTTCGTCACCCTTGGATTTTAGGGTAGTTGCTGTCTTCAGCTTGCATCGCTAACCTATCGGAATGGCGTCCAACGATGAGGCTACTTCCGGAGACTTCGCGATTGCATTTGAAGACTTCGATCTGGAAGAAGTCTTCAATAAAGCCGAGTTGCATGTGATAGATCAGGAAAGCAAGAACTTTGTCGTCGAGTTCGGCTACGAAAGAGCACGCATTGCATTCGATCTTGGTATTGACGACATAAAGGAATTACTCGACCAAAACCCCGACGAGAATGACTTGTATCCTATCCGATGGATGTACGTGTCAAGGCATAAATACAAGACTATATATGCTGACTAAAGATATAGCAACGTGTGGGATCCCAGTGTGCAGACGGACGTTATGAAGGCCATTGGTGATAAATACGGATTCTCGCCTAGGTTATTTAGTTTGATAACCACCCGGAGATCTCCACAAGATGAAGCGCGACGACATAAGGACAGGAGGAGAGCTGTGTCACGCCACAACCGATCGCTCAGGGATTTGGAGAAAGGCGATGGTCTGAATGGCAACTTTCCAATGAAACCTCTCGGCTCCGCAGAGATCAATGACAGTATAGCTCTATATTTACAAGTTAAGGACACCGTCAATTATTTCTCGACGGATCAAACTTCAAAAGGCATGCCATCTTCCAAATATCGAGTTTCTTCAAGCTAACGTTACAGGAAGCCTTCTGCATCGGGGCAAATTGGCTACACAAGCGCCCGATACCAGAACATGAACATCATCATCGGATCAGTATAATGCCACCTAAGCACTGGCAATGGCTTGCGCTATGCAATAATCGTATGCTCCGCATTTCCTTTCGTCGTTTCCTAAGTATTTACTAATACTCTGAATAGACACTGTCTTGTCGATTCACGAAAAACCCTTATTTGAGCCCGTGCCGGAGAAGGAGAACAAGGAAGATTGGCATCGTGTTGAATTCGGTTATATGAGGGCTCACACACTGGATGTTCTCTTGCAGTTATCCACCAAGGGGCTCAAACGTTATGAGGGCAACCCACTTGCTCAAAACTCGGTTCGGCAATCACTGAATAAATCCCGGACAAGCCTGAGTAGGCAGCAGTCAGGAATGTCTATTTTTAACGACAGCGGCACGGGAGCTTTAGCCGATGAAGGAACAAGTAATCTTTTCTACTACTTGTTCGAAGACTACGTTGCAGCTGGCCCCCTCAAGAGCGCGGAACAAGAGTTAGACGATATGGTAAGTTGGTTTCTTAGTGATATCGAAGAAGCCTCGCTAAAAATTAATTCCATAGACTCGAAAAATTCTAGATACTACAGTAAGTTGAAATCCTTCGAAGTTCACGAAGTAGTCACTGAGTTTCATAGCATCGGAACAAAGTGTCTAAGAGCTCTGAGATCATTCCTACGCTGCACTATCTGAGCAAGGACCTCCGAGAGTTTAAACACCTGTTCGAGAATTACAAGAACCTCATAAGCAAGATCATGGCGGTTGGGAGACCAAATTCACAATTAAATAATCAACCCGATATCGAACGTAGAGTGTTTTTAACGAACTCAGCCCTGAGTCGTTTCGATAGGCTAGGAGATCGACTTCAGTATCTGATGCTAAACACTATCGAAGGATACCTGGAAGAGATAGCTGCGTTGTCGACAACGGTAAGGAATGATAGTCGGTTTATTTTGGCCACGGCTAAACATTTGCACAGTATTTCAACCTGACACAGCAGAAGGATTCTCAGGCGACAGCAAGGCTCACTAGAAGTGCGACGCTCCTTGCTAAGCTTAGTGTATTCTTCCTACCCATTAGTTTCATGACGAGTTATTTCTCGGTGCAGATCGAGGATCTGTATATCTATTGGACGGGCAAGACGTATTGGTACGCTTTTGCGGTGATCGCGAGTGTGTCCTTCGTGAGTCTATTCTTCTTCAGCAGATTACTCATGTTCTGGAGTGACATCATGGATGACTGGGCCGCCATCATAGCGAACTGGGGAGTCGCATCTGTCGAACGTATTCGAGGCCTGGTGGGATTAAAACCTAGGAATGAAGATGAAGATACACGATGATGAAATTACTCAAGTTGAGCGGCACTTCTACTCTTATATTCCCTGGTAGGGATCTGGCTCCGGTTGAAGTTGTATTGTAGAGTACGCGGTCTTAGGCACTTGCTATTGATATTATAGCTGTATACTAATAGGCGGAATATGGAAGATGAGTATGAATGAGGAGGAGGCATTTTATCGGTGTTTGTAATGGGACGCTTCATAGCGAATAGAAATGCGCCTTGCTGACTGAATTAGATCCAACCCAGATTTCTGTGCCGGCATTAACCTTGCTTTTATTCCCATTACCAGTATCATTTTTAGAGTTCGATTTCACATGCCTCTATTTTGGAACCAGGAGGGGCAATTGATCTCGTGACTCTTGAATGTTATCAGAGGGTATATGATCGCAACGTGACAGACCTCCATAAGATTCCTTCCTTCACTTCTTTTCGTTTTGGAGTATTCTTTCTTTTTATCATCTCCTGCGGCTGCCTAAGCTTAAAGAGGTACATGTTCATGCAGGACGCCTTCCGTTTCTGCAGGGTGCAGATATCCAAGTAAAAGTCGAGACATGAATGGAAGTTGCCACCGTCAATTCCCAAGATTCAGGTGTTCTAGGGCTGCAGCTACCCCTGCTAACCCTGCGTGTCCCTGGTTTTAGTCCGATCAATTAGTTGGTCCCTGACCTATGCCGCTAGCCGACTCCCCGGTGATCACTTCCTTCGCGCATCTTGTTACACCCTCCCTCTTCTGCAGCTGGATGGCAATGACGTTTTGTCCTTCGATTTGCTGACACCACGTATACACATTTTAGGTACTTTAGCTATACCAATCGCTTTTACTTAAAAGCTTTCTCAACCGCTGTGTATTTTTCCATTATCGGGTATTTTTATTTTTATTATTTTTATCCTTGCCGCGCAACCCACTATCTACCTATATCGCTTGCGCGCCAGGCGGTGAACTATTTCCTATTAATTCAGGTGCTCCAGAACAAAAGAAATCCTCCAACGACACCTCCACGACTTCATGTTGTGCACTCGAGAAAAAAGACAAGTAATCAACCGAAATATTGCTAATCATGCCTTCATCTAACCTCAACGGAGTATCCAATGGCCACCTTGGCCAGTTGCGACACATTCCGATTTCCTACGATAGCGAGAATCCTGATGCTTCCGCCCGTGCCCTCATCTTCGCTCTACGTCCCGAATGGTCGGGTCCCGACTCCAACGTTGAATTTATATCATTCAAAGATGGAATTACAAACACTTTATTAAAAGCCGTCAATAGGAAGGAGGGCTTATCTAAAGACGAAATAGACAAAGAAGCGGTTCTACTACGGGCTTATGGACACGGGACCGACGTGCTCATAGATCGGCACCGCGAGACCCAGAACCACGAGTTATTGATGAACCATGGCCTAGCTCCAGAATTACTGGCTCGCTTCGATAATGGGATGATATATCGCTATATCAGGGGCACGGTCACTTCACCGTCGGACCTGAGGGAACCGCCGATTTATCTGGCTGTTGCGAGGAGATTGGCCCAGTGGCATGCTACCGTGCCATGTATATTCGAGACTCATGAGCAGACAAATGGGGTCAATGGCCCTTACGAAGCGGCTATTGAACATGCTGCACCAGGGAAGCCCTCTCCCAACGTATGGACAGTTATGCAGAAGTGGATATTTGCTCTTCCTACACAGACGGAGGCGCAACGTACAAGACAGGCAACCCTCCAAAGGGAATTTAATAAGCTAGTTGAAGAGTTAAGCCAGCGGCCCGGCCTAGGGGAGAATGGTGTAAGTAGCACTAGTAACTGGTCCCCGTCGTAACACATGCTGATCCTGGGTTCTTTTAGCTCGTCTTTGCGCATTGCGACCTCTTGAGTGGAAATGTCATCATCGAACCTCAAAGTCCGAATGGTGTTAAAGAGGGAAGTAGTCAGCGGAAAGAAGTCAGCTTCATCGACTACGAGTATGCTACCCCTTCACCCGCTGCCTTTGATCTGGCGAATCACTTCGCGGAATGGGGTGGGTTTGAGTGCGACTATAATGTGTTACCCACTCGTGCACAACGGCTAGAATTTATCCGGGAATATATTCACAGCTACTTTACTCTGTTACCTAGCAAACCCGACAATGTAGACGAAGAAGCCGAGGCTCAGAAACTGCTTGCTGAAGTCGACATATTCCGTGGGGTGCCCGGGTTCTACTGGGGCATATGGGCGCTGATTCAGGCAACCATCTCTCATATCGATTTCGACTACGCTGAATATGCTGAGGTTAGACTTGGAGAATATTGGGGATGGAGAGAAGCGACGGAAGGCGTCAATACGGGCAAAGAGTTGTCGCTGCGGGAAAAGAGGTGGGCACAGTCAAAATAAATTCGACTTTGCCAGGAGAAAATAGAGTTGCAACAGTATCTTGATAGATATAATTATTATACTAGACCCTCTTAGAGATGCTCTCACCTACATGAAAATTAGACTAACGATGTAGTGATAACAACTTCACACGACCAAATAGCATGGAGTTTCTGGGACACTGAAGATGAACTGGCCATAGTATATGCTAAAATGATAAACATTCCATTGAGAACAATTAGGAAATTAGGATGATCAAATACCATCATTTGTCAATGCCCCTCCAATACCCCTGTTTACTAGATCTCGATTCACTTTACACACGCTTGCTAGCGATGATTCGTCTATATACGACCTCACTACAACCGCGGCGCGGAGGCCTCAGGACCTCCAGCTCCAGATCTTGGTCAAATTAAGCGGAGACGTGAACAACCGGGGAGAATCTAGTACCAGCTCGGGTTATGTCGGCATCGCTGGGTATGACTTGCAGAATGAGGTAAGCCGTATGTAGTATTGCACGGTACACAACACTCTGCAACTCAGGAGGTAAGTGAAAAGAAGTGAACGAAAAGGAGAAGGCAACGGCTGCCTGGTCCTCCTCCTTCACGCGGATACCAGGTGAGTTCGTTAGCAAACCAACCAGTTTGCTAGTAGTGAACGGCGGCCTACTGACCGCTCCCCGATAGACGATGTAGACAGGTATACATACAGCTAGATTATCCATGATATGTCACATTTTGTGTTGTTAGGAACACCAAAAGACCTCCCCGCCAGCTCTATGAGCCTCTTGGATGGTGGCCCGCACTTACGCTGTAGCTCTCAGGAGGCAAATAAGTACGTCGTCTCCTTTGCGGTCACTGGCGTGATATCTCGTTAAAAACGATAATACTCATATGTGTCTCCTATTATCTAACCTTTGGACCACCTTGTACGCCACTACGGCATCGGCTAACACTGAACACATGCCGTAGAACCTAATTACTAAGTAGGTACCATATGATCTAGAGAATTTACCTCAACAGTTTGGGCTTAGTCCTCCTTGACTGACATTCCGAGGACGAGGATAGTTTATACCTCAACCGTAGTTAGACAGATAGACCTGTACGGAGGTGAAAGTAATTTGTGCTAGGAGAAAAGCTTTTCTAGGAACATTGCTTCTAGCTGGGAACGAGGTTGAGTAAGCTAGAACACCTTTTCACGCACAAGTAGATGCCGGATCATGGAAGTGCCTAACGGGCTAAAATTACCAGCAGGTAGGTAGCTGAAGTGTACGTATCAGCGTCTCACCGGAATAAGCGCTGACCTCTTTACTCGCCCCTTTCGAACCGTTTCACACATTGGAGCCTGCTCTGTCATTTAACAATGCCTCGCCTTTTCACCGATTTCAGAGACCATATATAAAGACTTGACGGAGACTTGGCCTCTGGGTCAATCGATCCCTAATACGGGCCACGCCAATATAAGTCAATTGTGACGTCCAGAGGACAGACTCACAATTACTTCGGACTTCAAAAGGCTCTTCCGAGCATTGTCGGTAGCAATAGTCCTCCCGAGCACTGCTCTAAGGAGGGGCGAGGAAGCCCGAGAGTCATCCGGCAACACTTCTAGAGCCAAGGACATGTCGTTGGAGTCTATGTTCGTGTCTTCGAACTGCGTACCGACCCCCTGAGTAAGCTGCTGCTGCTGCTGCTGCTGCTGGCGGTCCTCTGCGAGTCGCGCCTGGGTATGATGCTGTGAATGCTGGAGGCAACGACGTGCCATGATGTGATCAAGTTTGCGGAACTAGTCCGCTCATCAGCTCCTCAGCTTCAATAGAATTCATGGTTGATATTCTACCTGGGGGAATGTTTTGATATGTCAAGAGTACGTAGGTATGTTAGGGAGGCTATCCCCTTATACTCGCGCGCAAGATCGTAGTGACGGGGAATGGTTAGCCCCTATCTGGCCTTTATTATATATGCCTATGTCTCTGTTGAAGAGGGGGCCCGTCGGTATACGAAGATAAGAAATGATCTGTATTAAAAGCGTTAGGTTAGTTATATGCGGATTTCAGTTTGGATAACGATAAAAAAACTCCGCTTATGCTGACGAAGAAGAGGAAAACGCATGACTCACCAGAGGACTCAAAAGTGTATGCCCTAGTATTACATCAAAATAAAAGGACCGGTTAAAATAAAGAGAGGTTGACAAGTTTTCAATGCAATATATATGGTAGATGAGACAAATAAAGTCGCAATGCAACGAGGAGTGTAGGGCGGACTTAAGAAGAAAGCAAAGACCTGCTGTACGAGCCAAAGGGTAACAACCCAAAATCTAATATAGCATGGAGGAGGCACCAGGAATCTCCTGGGCCCCTCCACCGGCTGTCCTAGGAGCGAAATGGAAAATCTAGTCTGGGGGTTTCAACATGAGAAGGAGGGGAAAAGCAGGACATATTGGATAGCAACGTCATTATCGAGTGGGATATTAGGAAAGTACATAGCCAAAAGAACAGCTGGGCAACCAAGTCAAGCATAGTATCTCTCATCCCTATCGTTGCCAAGTTCACACTGGTTGATGTTGACTGACTGCAAAGGAGCGCGTCATCACATCACCAAGCATCATCAAGCGTCCACGTTGTGGATGTCAAGAATACCAAGAACTCTGAGGTAGCCAACGTAATGCCATCAACTTTTAACTATTCCCGCACCTACTACCGAGCCAGCAGCTGTCTGTCGTGCAAGCAGCAAGAGACTTTTGCTCATTAGCTTGGGGGCCAGCTGAGAGTAAGGCAGAGCTGAGAACTTTAAGGAGATATTGGCAACTTCGCCTTATCGCCTTATCGCAGCCCCGAGGCGCGCGACCCGTCCAGCTAAAAAGGGACCTAAGGATGTACCTAAGTACTCATCCAGAGCTGAGGAAATCGGCAGGCTTGCAGTGCTCCGAGCGCGCAGATAAGAAATTGCGAACCATCTCAAGGCGTTAAGTGGGGATCACTATAAGTTGACCAATCAAATGGTGGGCAATATCTCGAGCTGCAAATTGGTTAGTGATAGTTAGATGAGGGGGGGTTTTTAAGTGGGGTTGAAGGGAAGGGATGGGGGGACCGAAAAGCGGTTGGGGTAAAAGAACTAAAACATGAGAACTGCAACTCTCTTCTCTCATATGCGCCTCGATCTGTTCGTACCTTGTCCCGATTCACATCCTATTCAATTGACTAAGTCAGTCTGATCAGTGAGTGAAATATTCTGGTGCATTTGTCCATCTATGTATACATCTGCAGAGATTTCTTGGCGACGCGCAATCCTAGGTGTGACGAGCCTGTTCTGGGCACCATGATTCGAAGCAGAAGAGCAGACTCTGCTGCTGGTGAGCTTGCATGCTGCCTGGTCTTGACCGCCTCTGTCCTTGCAATTCTGTCATTCGCGCACGCGATTTCGCTCGTTGCCACCTCATCCACATCGGCCTACCTAACACCTCTGCCGCCTTTTATAACCCGACATGCAGAAAGATCTACGTCGGGGAATACTGCACTAGGCGGCTTTCCTCAAACGGCAATGGGAAAAGTCGGAGTCGACAAGACGTGTGCTTATTAAGGGAAGAGGTTTCAGCACGCACTGAAACCCTTTTTTTGCTCTCCTACTTCTCACCCTGACGGCACTGCTGTACGAACCTGTACGAACACCCTTAAGGGAAGTCAGTACAGAGGAGAGAGAAAAAAAACGCAGCCTGCATCTGCAACGATCAATTAGCCCACACATAATAGCCTGCACCCCAATGAACGGGGACGGTCGACAGAGACGAGGTTTCGCCTAGACCCTCTCGGCACTTATCAATGCACTTAAGAAACATGACGTTCCTATCTTGGGAAGTGATCAGCGGAAGTGTTGATGCATGTGCCGGATCATATGGTCGACGTCCGATTCAGTTCCGCATGGCTTCATTTTCCTTTTTTTTTTTCTTTTTTCCTCATTTTCTTTCAAATAGCCTACACCTTGTCCGTTTCTGAAGCTATCTGATCCCGCCTCAGACATATATGGTCTCGCTATCGTCTGTGGATAATTGTTGGTATGGTAAGGCCATTTTTACTTCTGAACCGACTGCAACCGCACCATTTTATTAAAATTAGGGTGGGTGAAAAAATTATGATAATGGAGTCTGAGATGAGGTGAAGCGGAGGGAGAGAGCGTGGGATGATGGTCTAGAGCGTGTGGGAAGGTCAGCCGAAACAATTTGCATGGACGGTTGTTTTGGAGCTGATGCCAGGCTGTAATTTAGCGGCAAGTAAATTACCGGGCTGAGGCGGTCGGGGTGCACTGGCCTTTGAGGCTTTACTGGCTGCAAGTGTTCTCCAAGTTGGGGGCTATGGCGGACGCATCTACCATCTACTATATGTAGGTACATCCAATATGTAGATTTTCCGGATGCGCCTCCGAAGATTCTGTTCGACGGATGATCGAACAAGCCTACCTATCAGCTCTCAGGGTGCTGATAACCGCCCTACCATTACACTTACTACGTACATATTTACTATAACTTACCACAGCGGACTTGCATCTTAAGCATAAGGAGATACTGCATGCTGATGCCGCAACCACATCTTACTGGCGATTTCGTTCAACCTATCAAGGGCTATCCCGTGCCAAGCCACATTCCGGCTCTTACCCAAAGGCATGACGGGGGTTGATATCTAAAGTAGACCATCTCGATTTTGACTCCTGCTTATACGGCGTAGTATGTGGACCAGCACAGGTAAGATGTAACACGTGCTATTCTCTTAAATGGCACCTCCCAGACTCGTCACTTTAACAGTTGTGAAACTAGTTAGACTACCTCACACCGAAGAAGCTGATGCTTAGCCATCTACATACGGTACTAGCATACTAGTTGATACTACTCTCTGTACGGATGTAGATAAGAGCAATTGACCGGCATGGAGTCAATGGTAACGTGATTAGATGGTATCGTTCATTGGTCCACCACCATGATCCCAGTCACATTTTTTTCTTTCCTTTCTCTGCGTTCATATCATTGTGCCACCGTAACACAGCTCAACATTGTTGAAGTTGCAATCACCCTGCGAGTACTAGCACCGATCAGCACCGATCAGCACCGACTCAAACCAGAGCTGGACATCCAGCCGAGCCAGCTCTGGACGGGACTGTGAAAGTTTCCCGCCTGACATGCATGCAGCTGCCGTTAATGCAACCCGCGTACTACCTCACGTTATAATCCACATATGTGGCCAATAGCTCTCGGCTTATCCAGGCATTGGAGATCACTTACCCTCGCTCGTCAGCAATGCTTAGCCGCCTGAATCAACGCAGGCGGGTAATGATAGGTGGCGTATGTCCAGCATTGTTACTCCGTTGCTCTCTAGTGCTCACTATCGGTATTGTGGATGATGTTGAACCAAGCAAGTCCCAACGAGGCGTTTTATCGAGCTGGGAAGGGATACACATGACGCAGCCCCAATTTGATTTATCGTGCTCTTATTTACATACTATGTATACTATGTACTATGATATGATACCTATTAGGTCCCTAATGTACAATCTACAATCTAGCTAAGCTACTTGCTGTAGTAATATCGATAATGATAGAGAATCACGACATCCTGTGTAACCCTTGGCTATCAAGGTAGTAGTTAACACGGTGGTCCCAGTAGCACGTTGTCGGAAGAAAGACGACGCAAGAAAGAGACCATCTTATTAGTCGCCTACCTTATGGACCCTAGCTAGGGCTCTAGCTGGATCATTAGATCCACATTAGCAGAGTTGACTGGCACTATAACCAAACCTCCAACGGCTTTATTCTTTTCCCTTCTCTACTAATACATTAGTAGTATATGTAGTAGTATATGTATGTATGCTAGACTAATATGTATTCGGTACCTAACTAAGTAGGTATAGTATATGCACTGTATCTAATAAGGGACCTCCGTCTCCATTCCAACAATCCACATCCACATCCGCCATCCTATTTTGTACTATTTTTTTTTCTTGCCTTGGTCTAGGTGTTGTTTTAGAAGGGAAATATAGTTCGTCTTCCTCCAGGGCTCGTAATCCTATTCCTATGATCGATTAGACCAGTAGGATATTACCAATATTACCTAAGGTGGCTCCCTTGCTCCTCCGGCGAGGCTAATCTACTAGTATATGTGTGTACACGCATATATGTATGTATGTATGTGTGTCAGTAATGATACGGCAGGTACCTGATGCTAGGTATTACAAATGCACTATACGTATGTACCTATATACCTAGGTAAGTACCTGTCGAAGTCAAAATGTCAACGCTCCGCACCGACCTCCCGAATACCCCGGCAGCCCGGGAGCTAGAATCCCTGTAGGGCGTTGCACCTTGCTTTTCCACCTTGCACGCCCCCTTCCCAACTTCCGTTACTTTGGAGCTACAAGTGCGAGTTCTTTTTGGGTCTTGCGCTTGCCCTTTTCCCCTTCGACTGGAGTGTGTACATATAATTTTTTTTTTCCCTCTTGTGTCCCCTGGAAATAATGGTGCAGGTGCAGCTGGCTACCATGTGTGTGTAATCTGCCGTCGTAGTGGTCGCCCCACCTTCTTGTCTAGCCAGCCCTTTTTTTACTAGGTATCTCGCCTGTCTATCAGTTCTCCAGGCTGCTTTCTTCGATCGCGACGACCCCAAAAGTTATTAGCCAATTTGCCCTCAAACCAAAGGTGCTATCTTATTTTTTTTTCTTGATACCGAGACATCTTACGCGGGAAAAAAAAAAAAAGGAAAGGCAAAAAAAATTGTTTCCCTCCCTTACCCTTTTTCCTTTCCCCCACAAGGCGAAAATAAACGGCCTTATTTTCTAAGTTCACGTCCACCCCTCGCGACATTGACCCTGATAGGCGTCCTGCAGCCAATCTTTAAAATTTGCTATTGCTATTGGCTCATTTCGTCACGAGGCGCAGTCATTGACTTTTTTTTTCTTCTCTCTCTTTACTCCCTTCCACCCTTAGCCGACGTTTCCGTCATGAACATCTTGTTTATGATTGAATCCTCGTCTCTTGTAAACCGCAGTTGATGTGTCCCGCTAAGTCGCGCGCGCAAGCGGGAAGTGAGTCTGCGCGCGAGCGAGAGAAAGCGAGAGAGAGCAGGACGAGGCGGAAAGCGGCCCAGCCTTAGTCCAGCCGCCCGCTTGTTGCGGCACAGTCGCCGGTTCCGTGTATTTTTATACAAGCGGCGGCTCAGAGGCCCAGGCCTATTAAAACACGGCAAGACGAATAAAGAAATATTATTAGCCTTGGGTCCGACCTTTACTTTGGTCGCGCAAAGCGTAGGAGGAGGAGAATGGCCGCCGACCCGTTAGAGCCTCGACTCGACCGTCGCGGCTCCTTGCTCGAGGCTCCCCGGGAATCTCAAGTCGCACCCGGCTTTGACCCGTCTTTAGACCCCACGATTAGACAGCTGTTTGAACAACAAGCTGAAATCCAGGCGAAACTAGCTGCCCTGCTTCCGGCCAAGTATCTTCCAAGCAGTAAGCTCGAGCTGGACATGCTCCGCCGGAAGCTCAGAGCACTGGAGGCCTATGTGAAAAGTCAAAGTGAGTTGCCTCCATTTTAATCGCATAGTGCGACGTTAGTGTCATCTCAAATTCTGATATGTAATCCAAGACTTTGCCGGGACTATTCCCATATTATCTGAAGTCGAGGAGGCCCGCGCCTTGCAGTATAAATGCGAGTGCATCGAGAGCTTCTTAATAGACCAAGGTATGTAGTTTAGCCATCTTGTACCATCTCTTACCTAATATATCTGGTGTCGCAAATAGGTTTGGATCTTCACGATGTTCAGTTCTTACATACCTTAAAGCTGTACGGTCAGGAAGACGCATTTCCTGGCTATGATGCGTGGTTGGATAAAAATATCTCATTTTATGACCCCATATTTCGGGGATGGAGGATGAGAGAGACGATACCTCTTATTTCAAGACGCCAGGCTTCCTTCAAGTGTTGGGATGACCGATGCTTGTATTATATATATGGTTTTTCTAATCCCGAAGACCGGGACGAACACATAAAGCAACATGCTAGTCTCCCAAAGAGGGATTCAGGCCTTTCAGTTGGTACTATTCCGCCCATTACTTTTTCGGAACAGACATCGTCACGATTATTTAACACCGACCACATAAATCGGAGCTCGCCAGCTACATTGCCACGACTTTCTGTACCTCCCTCTCTGCCTCCATTAGCCACCGCGAATCCACCAAGAGACCGACATGAGTCAACGATAGGGTACCCTTTCGCGAATGAGCTGCCTCCTCAACCTAGGGGGTCCGTAGACTCTGAACCAGATTCTTTACTTCCGCCGTTGAAGCGAAGCAGGGTTGGACACGGAAGACTTGAATCGATAGGGGAACTCAGGCTACCGCGTGACGCTGGGCCATGTCTCCGCTGCAAGGTTAATGCAAAGCCGGTAGAGTAACTCAATCCTCCTAGATGGGACAACTGCTTATTTACGTTAGTGCGATGCGAAAGACGACTGTGCGTTTTGCGCCGAACCTCCCAATTCCGTTAATGATGAGTTTTGGAGTGTACTCGGATGCCACCGCGGCCCTCTAATCGCATTGGCTGATTACATGCTGCCAGGTAACCCCCCCTACTGATTCATTGCTATCAAGTCGCAAGTGCTTATCATTGAGTAGAAGCCCTCTCGCCGAGACAGGTCCACACGCCTGTGACATCTCCACTGGCAAGGCGGCGGAACATGAACGAGTATCTGGAACGGACCTACCTCGTAAGCCAAAGCATGTCAGATATGGTGAAGTCACATATAGACTTCGATGATGGGTTCTGGTGGACTGAGGATCTAGCATCCTTGCCAATGCCTAACCCCACATTGGCGACCTATACGAAGGAACCCAAAGACAAACCACCGCCCGTTCTGAAAGTATTGGCAGCGAGTTGGAATGCCGAAGGAGTTCCTTTCCAATTCTGGGAGCTATTTAGACTAACAGGCTACATGTCTGAGAGCCGAGAATTAGAGGCAGTGACGTATCCCGTTCTATATCGTGCGAAATTACTCCTCAGGGAGATTCTATTCTACGACTTACAGCAACCCGAGCCGTCGATACGAACCGAAGTCAATTTAACCAATGTAACCAATTCCCAAAATTCGCCGGACGATATAGACTACGAGGGACGAAACCGATTAATCTATAACTGCATGGTTCAATTTTTACAATCCTTCGAAAGCACGACTATGCGAAGAGTTATCTCGGATCCAAAGAGCTGGTTGGCCGTTTTTGTTTCGCTTTGCATTTTCAGTATTGTGAGGACAATCTTGGCGGACCTAATCTCTACGCCATCACGATCACTTGCCGGCCAAACGCAAGCCGGGTTTCCCATGTCCGCCGGCGCCACTGCTATGCACAGCGTTTACAAGGTGTTGGTAAGTGTATTTGCATGGTCCACACCGATGATACTCGATGACCCAGCTTTGGACTTGGATGGAAACGATCGCGCGTTGTTTGCTACAACTGTTTCAGCTATTCGAAAGGACGATTGGATTGCACTGGGTATCCGCTCGTCTAGAGATTTCCTGCTTGGTCTTGGAAGCGGTTATTTGGATGGCAACGCCGGATTTAATGGCTTTTTCAGGCAACGGACGCCGATTTATCGGCATGTTTCATATCAACAGCCGTCAGTTGTGGGTCAAGCCGGGGAGACTCGAAAACCTGTTCTTCAGTGGCGTCCAATCGACCCCTGGGCGAATCGGAGCGACCAGGAAATGTTGCCTACAACATATGCTATAGAAAACCCTGAACCCGGGAGAAGGCATACCGTAGGGGAAAATCCTGTTTTTACGCGTGCGATTGCAAGGGGACTTAATTCCCCTTCAAAGCTTAGGACTTCTTACCAACGGCCGCCGCTTCGACGTGTATTTTGTACTAAGTGTAACGAATATCCCGAAGGTTTCCGCGGCGAGCACGAGCTTCGAAGGCATAACGATGCCAAGCACGCCTCTTTGGTAAAGAGATGGGTTTGCACCGAACCACAAAACGCAAGTCCGAATTCTCCTCAACCCGTAATACCACTTTCAAAATGCAAGGCCTGCGTTACGCAGAAACGATATGGTGCTTATTACAATGCGGCTGCTCATCTACGTAGGGCCCATTTCCACCCGCATAGGAGCGGCAAGGCCAGTGGCGATTGGCCTCCGATGACAGTGCTGAAAGACTGGATGCGAGAAGTACGGCAGTCTATCGATGTCAACGAGAACGACTCGTCCAGTGGAGAAGAAGATAACGATGTTAGGATGATTGAGGAATATGCATTGCCACGACAATCATCGTTCTTAGAAGCGCCTCGGCTTGCGCCCGCGCCGCCTCAAGGGCCCTTACTGGCACCCTCGTTAGCGCCATCTCTAGACAGCACCGCGCATAGCAGTCCTGTCATACCGAAGGCGGAGGACAACAGGAATCGCTGCCCTCATCCGGACTGCGGTCGGGTCTTTAAAGACCTAGCGGCGCATATGCTGACGCATCAGGAGGAACGGCCTGAGAAATGTCCGATTGAGAGTTGCGAATATCACACGAAGGGTTTCGCACGGAAATACGACAAAAACAGGCATGCACTGACGCACTACAAAGGGACGATGGTCTGTCCCTTCTGCCCAGGGCCGGGCACGGCATACGAAAAGGCATTCAATAGGGCTGATGTCTTCAAGCGGCACTTGACAGCAGTGCATAATGTTGAGCAGACTCCTCCTAATAGTCGGAAGATGATCATCACCGGGAACAGTTCGCGGAACGGTGGCGATGCCAAGTGTTCCATCTGTCAGACGCGGTTCTCTACTGCACAAGAGTTCTACGAGCACTTGGACGATTGCGTTCTGAACGTTATCGTCCCTACAACGCCGAAGGCCTTAAAGGATCGGGTGTCGACGCCCCAAAAGGGTGACGAGCGGAGCATCATAGTTGCGATGGAGGATTCCGATGAGAAGGGCAGCAGAGCTGAGTCAAAGGGGGCGGTCGATGTCTCCCCAGTTAAGGCGATGGAGCCAATACGAGGAGACAAGATGGATCTGGATTCGGACAAGGATTAGGAACATGGATGGATTTTATGCAATGTACATACAGACACGAGGAGCGGGGGGAATGAGGGGGAGTTTGGGAGATATATGGTATCATGGCGGTACTTACATGCGAAGCCGTTGTATTCGTGTATACAAGCTTGGGAACGAATATCAGGAACTTGAACGATATCGGGTTTACGCCCTACGGATGCAAGTGACCAATTAATTGGGTGAGGAACGTGCCATCAAAGTGAGTCGAAGGTCAAGGGGGAGTTAGCGGATGGCGAGCTCGGAGGAACTAGCTTTGCAGGTCACTATCGGAATCCTTAAGGTAATGATCAGCGAATAGGTGCCGGTGTAGGTGTACCCAAAACTGGGGTTCCTCTGTGAAGGATTGAAAGGTGGTGGTGGTATGCAGGGCCCTTTCGCTGCCAGCTCCCGAGCTGAAGACGTTCATCCCGCATGCCTCATACCTACCTACATGTGATATCAGACTCTGATATACCTAGGTACTTAATAAATAGGTCACAACTACATACATAATTCTAAACTTATCAAATATTGAGGCTACCATGTATACCAGGTATGTATAACCAGGATATAATTACTGGCTACCTAATGTACCTAGTCACTTATGTAAGGAAGGCCTTTCAGCAAAGGGGTGTGGGTCTATAACATCCCTTTGCGGCTTTGGTAATTTTATAGCAGATTAAAAAGGACGGCACTTGCAGGCTTCTTGCACACATCCTTACCTACATAAAGATAGAAGCAATACAAACATGGAACCATAACATTCCTCGATATGTACCTACATGCCGGTTGTCCAATTCTAATCCGGAATGCTCTCCGAAAGGCCCATATGTTATGCCGGGCTGAGCCCGTAAGCAGCATATGTCGACAGTAAACTGCCGACGTACCAGATGAAGCTGCTGCAAGGGGGGGACTGCGCCGCCGGCGGGAAGGCGGGAAACACTTACGTGTAACTACCTACGTAGACCTACGTAGACCTAGGCTGCTTGGCGGATATCCGGGTATCCATGGTATGGTATGGGACCCAGCTTACGTATCCTACTCATGGAGTTCACTATGTTATGTAGCCAAGGCCAAGCTAATACGCCATTGTGGAAGCAGTTTTATCTAAGAATCCTTCCCGATCCTTTGGCCCCCATTGCTAAGTCCGTACTTAGCATCATACGGTCTGTATACATTAGATTTATCTGATCACCTTTTTTTATTTTACCTATCTCCCACGGCGCCATGGAGGGATCGCGGGTCCACCCACGCGGCTTGGGACCCCGTCGTAGGAAACATGTTTCCGCCCCCGGACTTCGGCTCCATTGCAACGTAGGATGGGGAGTTATGCAGCCTGAGCCTTGTAGGAGCGAGAGCCTTGCACCCACAGCACATACATATGTATATGTAGACTGCATCGCGTTAGTGCTCCAGGTGGGAGATCCGATCTATAGGAGTAGTCAGCAGGTATCCAATACTTGGGGCTATAACTTTGGAATGAGTCGTTGTATTAGGAATAGTAGCAACCCATGCTTCAGGGCTAGTTTCATCAGGTAGATAACATGTGAGCCCTAGACTTCATAAATTTATTCGGAAGCTGATGATGTCCCGATGCGGACCTTGCAGGGGGCATCAACAATATTCTTGGGCGGTGAGTCCTAAACATGTTCGCTGGGGATCGCGGTATACATGGAGCCGTTTACTCCACGAGAAGAGGGTCTGGAACGCACATAGGTAGGTACGTATGGAGTACTCATGAATTTGTGGTATACAAAGGGTAGAAGATCAATAATGTACAATATCCCCTTAACTACAGTAGCAGGCGGAAATGGAACCCCTGTGATTAGTATAGTAATTCTAAGTTGGCCTAAGCACTCCCCTGAAGATCACTATACAGTTATAAAGGAAAGCAGCTGTTGCAAAGTTCCCTTTTACTCTTATAAACCGTAGTGTACGAGTTGTAGCCCTTTAATGGTAGATATGTGAATTGAGCTGTCCTTCTTGTATACGTGACTATTAGTTTCATGGGTCTAATCCACTCGGGTAGTAATATATAAAGGCGAATGTATCTTACGTATTAGCTGTAAATGATTCTTAACTGTCAGTCTGTGGGATACTCACTCTGGTCATGCTAGCTTTGATAATAGCTAGAAGCTATATACTAATGAAAAAAGCACCGTGTTTCGTCTTTCTAAATACGCGATATAGGTATATTCTCTTGCGATGTAGGCGAAGGGTCATACGTTGCTCACTCGATCAATTAATCTTAGTTGAAATCCAACCAATAGTAGACGAACCTTTCTTCGCTCTATGCAAAGAGAGCAAAAAGAGTTTCAACATTATAAGCAGCATATACACCTAATTCCATATTATAAAGATCCGGCATGAGACAGCTTTTACTGTATTCTATTCTCACATACATATATACTAGCTAACTAAGCCAAGATATGTGCCTATGTAAGGTTGTGCGACATATCTTTTGGCAGAGGTGAAGCCACTCAATTTAATAGGTACCTAGGTAGATATATTCCAGTTTAGATTTCCGAATTTAAAACCACTATTAAACAGAGGCATAGGTGAAAGTGTTTATATCTGGCATAGAATCTCCCATTCTTGTAATATATGTTTTCATCCTCCATCCTCCCAACCTCCATCCTCCCAACCTCCATCCTCCCAACCTCCATCCTCCCAACCTCCATCCTCCCAACCTCCATCCTCCCAACCTCCATCCTCCCAACCTCCAAACGGGGTATCATCACCGACCATACATGCACCTCATACCTATACATATACACATCCCGCCGCATTACACATAAGAGACGCCAAAGAGTGGCCAATACCTCATCCACCCATATATCCATCCGAGCCAACCCCCTTATTAAGCGACCTCCTATTTCGCCGCATTCCACAAATCTAGTTCTCAACAGGCTTCCTCGCATATCCATTCAGCACCCTAAATCCAGCGCCGACTTTCCTCCCCTCCTCGATAACCTCATGCACGCCATCGAGGCACTTGTCGGCCTTCTCGCGCATCTCCTTGCCCTCGGCCTCCATCTCGAAGAACCCGAGTCTGCCCTCGCTCGCCACCTTCTCCGTCTCGCAGCGCAGGAGCCACCTCTCCCAAGCCCAGCCGCCAGCCAGACCCGCCACGCTCGCCGCGGCCTCGGTGCTGCCGCACACCATAGCCTCGAGGTCGAGGGGACGCTCGACACCCGTAGTGCTGTCCCTCGCCACCCTCCTATTCCGTCGAACAGCGGGATCCGGACCCATGGGAAGACACACCCACGCGCGTCTGACCTCATCGTAGCCCGCCCTCTTTAAGCGGCCCAGGAACATTCTAGTCGGGCTGGGGTCATATCCCAGCGTCTTGAGCGCGAATCCGAACTCGACACTCTTAGCTAGGCCCAGGGGACCTGCGTTCGTGATGTCCGAGTCGAGGACGGAGAACTCGAGGTACCCGCCGGGCTTGAGGACGCGCATGCACTCCTTTAAGCACGTATCCCACTCGTCCTCACCGTTCTCGCCAATGAACTTCAGGATCGAGTGTAGCTCGCGGGCCGACACGAGATCGAAGTGCGCGTCCGGGAACGGAAGGCGCGTGAGTCGCTCCACAGCGACCTGTCTGTGGTTCGGAGGGCCGCGGATGTTAGAGTTGGACAGCTGGCGGATAGCCTTGGTGGTCACCGTGTACACCTTGGTGTTGGGGTACGTGATGGCGCAGTGCCAAGCCCAGTCGCAGGTAGCCTGGCCGCCGAGATCTAGGATGCGGGCCCGGTCCTTGGCGCCGCCGATCCGTGACAGTCGGGCGAGGCGCTTGGCAATGGGCGCGGAGAACAGACGCCCGCCATTTAGAGCCTTGGTCGCGCCGACGTGCCAGTTAGACATGGACATCTGGGTCAGGGCCTCGTGTTCCTTTTCCCGCTTGAGCTTCTCAGGGTCATCGACGAGGATATCATCACCTCGGGCTACGTTGGCACTCATGCGCTTCTTGGCGGATTGCGGTACCACAGACAGTTGGTACTTGCCGAGAAGCTGATTGCGGTGAGTCTCGCGCAGAGAGATGCGCTGGGCCTGGAGAGCCTCAAAGCGCGGAAGGCGGTGGACGAAGGGATCTTGGCTACGGGAGCGGATGATGTAGTCCTGGAAAGCGCGGTAATAGGCTGACTCTTGTCGAGAAATCTTAGGTGGGAGTGTCTTTGGGATGTCGGTCTTGACAACAATCTCAGAAAATCGGACAGTCTTCTTCTTTTGAGCCGGAGATGCCACCTCGGGCTCAGGCTCCTTTGCCTTTGGCTTCTCTTCAACTTGAACTTCCGTCTCAGGCTTGGGCTCGGCCTCTGGCTTGACTTCCTCCTCTGGAAGGATGCCCTTGAGGTAAGCTCTCTGCGCCATGAGCCATAATTCAGTTCGGTCCAAATTGGACAGAGCCGCTTCTTGCTGCTTCCTGGCATACTCGGGATCGTATGTTGTAACAATTTCCGTGGCAGTAATATCCTCATTAGGGCTCAAAGGCTCATTGAGAGCGAAGGCTGTAGGGGAGGTAATGGGGTTTCTTTGCTCAACGCGTCGCGCTGTAACAACTTCTTCGGTAAGATCACCCCTGGCTTCAATAACATGTTCCAAAACAGCTGGTCTCGCAGTAGGAATGCCATCCGACATTGTACCCCTTACTTCTACAATCTGTTCAACCGGTACAGATGGAATGGGTGTAGCTACAAACCGCTCAGGTCGTGGTGGCGGCGGAGGTAAGACTGGAACAGCTGGAAGAGCCGGGACCTGGTGAGCAGGTTCATTCCACGGGCATCGATAGAACTGCTCTGCGGTGGTTGAAGTTGGAGGAGCATTGTCGTCGGGTGTCATTGTGGGAAGATGCCAAGTGTGCCTTGTACGCGGAGAAAGACCAGAGAAGAATCCACCGGGCGAGGGAATATCAAGTCTCGTTAATCCGTTCAGGGATTGTTGAGTTGAGACTCTCCGAGCTGGCCGGGCCATGGAAGTGAGCAAGCGTGGTGTTTGCTGCGACATTTCGGGTCTCCTCTCAGTGACTTCGATGACTTGCTCTTGGCGATACTCGTCCTCAGAGTCCTCGCTTCCAGATAAGGCTTGTAGAGTAGCTAAAGCAGCCGGCTGTAGCTGAACACCGGACCAATCAGTGTTAGTGGTGCTCTCTTCTTCTCCAATAATTGGTGTTGGTGGAGCGGACAGAGCAGCCATCTGATCAGAGCTTAAACTTCCATCGAGAGACGGCGGTGCGGAGATGGTTGGCACATCTTGGGATTGCTGGGCTTGTAAAAAGGACATCACGGCTGGCGACATCTCAACCTTGGGTGGTGGTGTAGGAGGTACTGGTGACACAAGCCTCTTAAAATCCCGCCTCCCTGACCAGCTTTCGGCATTTTGCTCTTGCTGCCCGGGGATAACTAAGGGCGGAAGAGCTCGATTCGAGGCTGAGGGCTGGGCTACGGACCGCCTCTGCATTGTTGTGTTTCGCGAGCTGTTCCGGCGCTTTAGCGAGGACTTCCTCGAAGTACGTCTTGTATCTTCTTCGTCAGAGACTTCGTAAATATCGTCGAACTCTGTTACGTCAGTACTTATGCTAGCTCGGTTCCAGGGGTCCGAGGAAGTTATTGACGGTGAATTGCTTTCGGCAATCGACGCAGTCGACGGAGATTCGGGCAATATCGGGGCTGACAAGAAGTGAACGCCTCGAGGAGTCGGGAAATGGTCACTTCGTGGTGACAGCCACTGTACTATCATCTCATTGGACGAGTTGGCTTGAATTCTGCGACTCTTTGACGCCATCGACCTCCGCGACTCTTCTGGCTCTTCCTCCATTATTGTATTAAGTGACCTCCCCGGCCTTCGTGCCTGCGAAGGGGAGGGAGGTGTGTAAGTGCTAGACGGTAAAAGTACTAGCTCCGGCATGTTGGCGTAAAAATAATGCAGTCAGATTTTGAAGGAAATATAGATATAAAAACTATATTGGACGGATGCAACCGTAAGACGCTGCGAGAAAGGGGACGTCCGGCGTCGTTGAAAGCTAGAAAGTAAGAAGAAAATGCTTTAACGACAGGAACGCTTCGTTCAACGAAAGCGATGTATAGAATGAGGCAACCTCAAGGAAGCTTGAGGGAAGAGAGCAAAGGAGACGAGACCTACCAGGTGCCTGGGAACGAGTAGTTTTATGACTATGAGTTTGGAGATGGCAAGCGGCTATCGCGTGGAGAGAGTCGCATAGAGAGGAAGGCGAGCGCTTCCAAGCCAGTGGTTTTCCATGTCGATGGGTGGATGGGGAGCACATAGGCTGCATAGCCTTGGGTCTCTACTGTAGATTTGGCCAGACGCACACCTCTTGGAAACCCATTTGGGTATGAATGTGTGATAGCGGTGCCGAAAAAGACTGGTCGTCTCGCTGGGCGACGTCCAGTCTAGAGGTAGCATCGGTCGGAATACCGATTCCAACACCCAATCAGGACCCAAAGCCAAACGGTCGGCGGTGGTATAATTTTAGAAATCTCCGCAATGGGGACCAATAGTCAGACAGGCGCGCGGTATGGAGGAGGGTAGAATTACTTGATTGGTAAGACATTGCAGGCTTCCAAACCAATGAGCTAAGGTTACGCTGACTGAGCGCTTAGGCGACCTGCTCAATTTGTGACGCTCCGTGATTGGATGAGCTAACGTTCCATGATGGGATTAATCGTGCAGGCAACCAAACTTCCAGAACTTGCAGAATGAGGTAAAAGCAGGATAAACGTCATAAAGACTGCTTGATGAGCTATCTTGTAGATCGAGCCACCTTGCTTGCTTTAATGACGGCGAGAGTCGACACCAGCAAAGGTATCCCCGGCCACTGATATCATTGATGACGGGTCTCTGGGCTTCAGAAGGGAAGACACTCCTTCGATCCTAGAATATCATATTAACTTGAACGACATCAGTAATTTTCTACCTTCTCGGGTATAAGATGGAAGATAGAGTATACGAAGGAATAGTTAGTTCACCAGACACTACTTTAGTCCGTAGGCTTTTTATGAATCTAAATGGCTATAAATAAATTGCTGATCAAGAAGTGTTTCGTTAAAACCCTCGTAAACAGTGGCCGTAGATCAAACGGAGGTGTAATGCATGAGAAATGATGTTTGTCGCTGATAATAGGCATTCTGAAAGAAGGGCCAGTACCATAGCGAGGTGGATTATTTGCTTTCGGACATCATGAAGGTCGTCAATATATTTAGCCTCTTGATTGGTGCGGTCGTACTACCGTTCACGGATGCCAGCCCAACTTCTCGAGAAAACATTTTGGCTTACGATAAGTGGGAAGCAATGCCTAGGGGTATACCTACGTGGGACCATTTCTGGGAGATACTTGAAGAATACAAGAACTGCATGCGCGTCGAAAGGAATAACCGCTACGGACCGACGTTACGGCAATGGTTCGATGATTGCAACGATATCTGCGTAGCGCAGATAGGGGGCGGGGGAAAGATGTTTCCGACTGGTACATTGAAACATACGGGCATATTGAAAGCTGGACAGTATAATTGCTAAGGTCAGCTGCAGGTGGTTGGAGAGGAATTGAGGGAGGTAACCAACATTGGAGGTACATAATTTTACACCAATGTTCAATTGACAAACAGCTGTGGCGCAAGCTTGGAAGCTCGACGTAGGAACTGTGGCTGGTTGTAGTTAATTAATTGCCTTGATTGTGCCTGCTATCGTAATCGAGCTTTAATCGAGCTTTCATCTGCCTCGCGCCGTCTTCGCGGGTCAGTAAATGCAATTACCCCACCAACCCACCATACCTGCCCACCGAACCTGTCGACAACCCCGCGTTCGACACAGCACCTGCTAGTTACTAAACTAAGTGGAAGAAACAGCATTGTAAATCTTCAAACGACGAAACACTTCGCGTTTCCTTATTCTCCGACCAATTAGTAAGGAATGGCAGACACAGAACAGGCAGATGGGCCCAGCGAGCCCCAGGGTCGCCATGTGATCTACTGCGGCGGTAAGTCAAACAAAAAAACAACAGCCAAGTTTCCCCACCAGCGACCTGGGGGTGTGGGTGATAGCAAGTAGAGCTATAGCTAACGACCTCTGTGTATTGATGTAGTATGCAGTTTACCACCAGAGGTACGATTTTCCCAATCATACACTGCCTACAAATTCCCCGAGTGGTACACGAGCCGCTGCGAGAACGTAAAGGCGAAAGAGAAAGGGGGACTAATTGCCAAAAGTAGTACTGCGAGTACGGCGGCACCGTCAAGAAATGCCAGGACTGGCTGCAGAAGAACCACCCGGCCCTGTACGAGCAGATATGGTCTCCTGGTTCGTAAACCCGGGCTTTCCTTACTGAAACAGATCTGCAATATTCATTTCTCGACGCGGACCACTAACACAGCCACCCCACGCCCGCAGAAGCCTTAGAAGCCGCCACCGCGTCCCTCTCCGTCGAGGCCCAAAAGCGAGCCGCGAAAGACGCCCAGAAGAAGGCCGCGCAAGCCGAAAAGGCCGAGCAAAAACAAGCCGACAAGATCGCCAACAGCGTCGTGACCATCAAGCGCGTCGAACGCAACAAGCGGAAATTCGTCACCGCCGTATCCGGCCTTGAGGCTTTCGGTCTGGACTTGAAAAAAGTGGCCAAGGAGTTCGGCAAGAAATTTGCCACCGGCTCTTCTGTCACCAAGGTGCCTAGCGGTGGGGAGGAAATCGTGGTTCAGGGCGACGTGAGCGACGAGATTGAGGAGTTCCTGCTGGAGAAGTATAAGGATATACCCGAGGACAACATCGAGTTAGTAGACGATAAGAAGAAGAAAGGAGCTAGCGCGGGCTAGCTTAGCTGAGCCGAGGATGTGTTTCCATTGGATGCATTGATGTCACGAAGCATGGGAAACAACCTCTGGATAGATTAGGGGGGAGAGTAGGGGACAGAAATGCAGCAGTCCTTGAATAGAAAAGCAAAAGCCAACAAGGTTCTCATTGCGATGCGACCTGTACACAATCCGTACCCTGATCTACCGACCGATGCCTAAAATCCTGAACGCCATACAAAAATCAATTGCAATTACACATTATTAGAGCCATTTGAGACCTAAGCTCTCTTCCTAAGCGTCCTCCCAGTCCCCGTTGTTGTAGGTGCAGCCGTAGCCTTCGACGCCGGAGGCTTTTTCGTTGTAGCTGACTTGATCGTGCTCATCACCGTTCTCTTCGCTGGAGGAGCGGTAGTCTTGGCTGCTCTTGAAGCAGTTGTTTTTCGTACCACCGTTGTGCTACTGCCGTTGCTCGACTCGCTTGTAGCACTGAGTTTCCGTCTTCCACGTGTAGAGGCAGCAGTAGGCGGGCGAGAAGTGGCTGCAGCTTGTCGCGTCCGTGTAGTAGTGGCACTGGGATTCGAACTCGCCGTAGATGAAGCAGTAGCTTTTCTCGTTCCAGCTGCGGGTCGAGTTCCCTTGGCCTTCTCAACCATACTCGATATGATATTTGGTTTAGGAGGTGGGGCCTTCACAGGAGATGCGGGTCTGCTAACTAAGGGCTTTGCAGGCGATGCTGGACGCTGGCGAGGGACGACAGTTCGAGTGTTTGAAGATGTGGGTGACAGAACATGTCCTGGCTGAATATGTGCAGGCTCCTTCCCAGGAGCAGCACGCGCTCTCTTCTTAGAATTATCGACTGCGGCGCCCTGGTTCTCCTTGTCGGCACCGGAAATCTCCTCACTAGATCATGTTAGTTGAACAACTGGAACGAAAAAAAAAATAAATCAAGTCGTACCTCAAGCGCTTGCGTCCAACTGTTGCACTGCTTACTGGAGCAGGCATTCGTGGGAGAGGTTTGGATGTTGGGTCGTCCTTTGCTGGGACGGGAGGTGGTTTAGCTACATACGTTGACTTGGGTGGGCGAGGCGGTTGTTGTGGCTGTAAAGACTTAGAAAGAAGCTCGCCCATCTTGGCCTTTCGAAGAGAAGTTGGTATTCGGTTGACGCGCATCTCAACTCGTGATCGGAGTTGTTGCGCCTGTATATTGTACTGAGCTCTAAGTCGTCTTGCACGTTCAGTAACTGTTATAATTGGTTAATATCGCGTAACTTGACAATTGGGGTCAGAATCGCGTCCATACTCTCTAGTTGCAGGTTGTCGATAAGTGCTTGCTTCTGTGCAAGCGAGAGACCCAACTTCCTCTTCTTAATCGGACTTCTTGACGGGCTGCCCTTGGTTGGGATCTTCTGGTCTTCAATAGGGCTTGTCGAATGACTCGACTTGCGCTTTCGTGTCGCCTTCACTGGTGCCATTTTGCTGAATAACTTCAATTTGGTTTGTAAATTGTGGTAGAATAAGGGATTTAGGTAATTTTCTAGACAAGACGCGTCTACCGTGAAGGGCGTTTTTTGAGTATGGGGTATTATGGAGTACGATGCAGGATTTCGGCGTGTTGATGATGAAACTTATGCTTGTGCAAGTAAACAAAAAGATAGGCAAAGGTTACTTTGCGGCGCTAGAAATTTCATTGGTGGCTCGAGCAACAGGGTCCCTCAAAACGGTTAAGCCGTAAAAGTAAGTTGGCCCGAGCTCCCTTGTATCGGCGTACCTAACATACCTTATGAACCTTGTACCTCAGTACCTACCTACGCAGGCTGCACCTGCCTGACGTTTGTCTGGAACTTACCTTAGAGCTCATCCACTGATTGTAAGTAGCAACTGCACTTTAATTCGTTACATCACATCCTGTTAACAATTCCAATATAATCAAGTTTCGCACGACTGCCTCTTAACATCGCAGTACATCCACTATTCTATTTGTTACCCATTTCCTACGAAACAAGTTCAGTGCCGCAACACCGCCAAGATGCCGTTGCAAGCTGTTATGATAATCGTGGATAATAGCGAAAGCAGCCGGAATGGAGACTACCAGCCGTCAAGATTCGATGCTCAAGCCGATGCTATTAACATCATATTTGAAGGCATCACCCAGTCGAACCCCGAGTCGTCCGTAGGGTTAATGAGCATGGGTGGCAAGGGACCCGAAGTCCTGTCTACGCTGACGACGGAACGAGGCAAGCTGCTTGAAGGCCTGCACCGCATAAGGAAGAAGATTTCAGGCTCTGCCCACCTCGCAACCGGTATCCAGATCGCCAGTGTATGTTAACCCTCCAGATTGGATGAATGTATGGTTAGACGCTAAAGCTAATGATTAATTTCTCTCTATTAGCTCGCATTAAAGCACCGACAAAACAAGTCCCAGCGTCAACGTATCATCGCCTTCGTATGCTCACCCGTGGCCGACGATGAGAAGAAGCTGGTGTCGCTGGCGAAGAAGATGAAGAAGGGCAACATCGACATCGACTTTGTTCTATTCGGCGAATTGGATAACGATGACACACAGAAGAAGCTCGAGGCTTTCAACAACGCTGTCAAGACGAATGAGAACTCTCACCTTGTTGTCATCCCACCTAGCGGCAAGCTTCTGAGCGACCAACTCATTACAACACCCATCCTGCTCGGCGAGGGTGCTGCTAGTGGCGCAGCTGGCATGGCTGAAGGTGGCGGAGACTTTGGCGATTTCGACTTCGATCCTAGTGCCGATCCGGAGTTGGCGCTTGCTCTACGCATGAGTATGGAGGAGGAGAACGCAAGACAGGCCAAGGCTGCCAAAGAGCAGGAAGAGGCTGCGAAGAAGACAAGTCTAGAGGGCATAAAGGAGGAGGGTGAGAATCAACCCCTGCTTAACGAGCAGGGCGAGCCCAGCGGAAGTGGATCTGCCGACAAGAAGGACATCAAGAAAGGCGATGACGATAAGATGGACACGTCGTAGATTTGATTGTCTACAGTTGATTGACTCATCGGCATGGGATCACGGAGTTGGACTTGTACAGTAATACTAGACTTCTAAAGAGGCGAGTTAAAGGGGGAATATCATTGCTGCGAAAGGCAGTGCAGCTTCTTTTATTATTAAAAACCAAGGTCCAGCCATATTGAATTGATGACCCTCAACTCCAAACGCCACGCGATGATGCAATTCTATGTGGCTACTCCCAACAGCTAGCTCACGATTCCACCTCGTCAAAAGAGTAAGGCTTTCCTTCGTTCCCTGAGAATTCATAGTAGAATTGTGTTATACCAGCAATTCCCCGCTACCTAGAACTATTAATCTCCCTGATATACGAGTTCAACTTCCTATCGAAGGTCTCACAACGAATAGGCATCTCTAGCTGGTAAAAAGGATTCTTCATGACGTAATCGGAATACAGATCGTAGACTTTGCGCATGGTCACGTCTATATTGGCCTGCATTGTGTCCGTGAAGAGAAGGAACTTGGTTCCGGTCAACGTGTTGAAGCATTGCAGCCGGAAGTTCTCCGATTCTAGTACCTCGAGACCCGATGGAGGTTCAGGGCGGCTTGGTATCGGTACTCCTCCCGCAGTTACTGCAGCCGGCTGTTGCTGGGCCATCAGCCCCTTGAGTGGGTTCAACCTAGCTGTAATGGCATGAACTCTACGACTAGATGAGCAAATGAATTTATCGTGAGACAAAGGGGGTATGTCTCACCCATGAAAGGTACCAGCAAGGACAAGATAGTCATTTGTGTTGAGCTGATTCAGGCCATCTCCAAAGGTTCGGTTATAGATGAGACCACCAGCCTTGTTGATCACGATGAGAGCTAGTACGCCCCTATGTTGGAATTAGTAGCGGTTCCATATAACTCAACAAATAGACATCGATTCATGATACTCACATTGTGTGGCGAAAGTAAGGGTTTCTTGTTATTCCGGTATGATTGAGGGGTCTCGAGTATGACTTCTCTGCTCATTTCTCCTTAGAAATTATAACGTTCATGCTTCTCCGATACAAGATATCGTAGTACATAGCCTCTTGAGCAATTCGTCGCTTTGGCTGATGTCTTCCTCTTCCCGGTTGATGTAGATAAGCCGAAGTTCATCCGGCCAAACACCAACAAAGCACGAACAGATGGGCCCCACTGAAAGACGATAAAGAGATAATACTATGTAAATCCACGCTAAGCCTTAAATAGCTAAGCGCACTGTAGATTTTCGTAGAAGCTTCCCCAAGACCCCACAATTTACCAAGACCCATGCAAGGTTGCTTCACTACAAGCTACAGCCGCATCCGTCTGACAGCTGCCATTTCTTTTCCCGTCGCATATCATCTATCACCTTCAATTCAATTCATCGCGTCGATTTGCGACAGCCAGAGAGAAACTATCAACTACCACGTTTTCTCCTCCACAACAATCTCTCAAATCGCCGTACATACCTCTTAGTTCTTTATACCCGAATCATTCACACAAAGAATTAATCGCGAGAATGTCTCATCATCCTGCTACCTCGCGGTCGAGACCGCAACCTGCCGGTAGTGAAGAGGCGACCACCGTCCTTAGGTTGGGCGAGTTCCAAGATGTCGACACTCTTACACTCTCCGAAGCCGCTCTCGTCATCAACGCCCTCGTCGCAAAACGTCGTAACGACCGGAAGAACGTGAATGAGACCGAGTATGCAGTCCATCCTGATTGAAAATGGTGATAGAGGAAGAGAGTTTGTGTGGCTGGCCGAGTTCATTGAGAGGCTAACACTGTGTTGTTCTTCAGGATGTTGACCAAGACCATCGACTACCTGGATACGTTTGCTCGTTTCAAGAAGAAGGAAAGTGTCGAGGCCGTCGAACGTCTACTCAGCTCGTACCCGAAACTCCACAAGTTCGAGCGCGCACAACTTGGTACATTTGACCCCTTGCAGAGAGATATGATCTGTATTTGCTGTGGTGATTAGTATCTAACCGAGTATTCTGTCTTTAGGTTCGCTTTGTTGCGAAACGTACGAAGAAGCCAAGTACTTGATCCCTTCACTGAGCGACAAGATCGGCGACGAGGAACTACAAGAACTGCTCGACGAGATCTACAAGCTGATGCCCCGATGATCCTTCTTCACGGACCTATGTGGTGCCTAGATATTATACCTAAAGTGTTCACCGCAACTGAACATTTTCCCTGGCTACAGCAAGGACCATGTGGAGGCACTAGAGCACACACACACATTACAAGGGGTGGGGGGTTGCGATAATAAGATCGGATTGTAACAATGCAGATTTCATTCATGGCGTTACATTTAAATTGGACCAGGGAACTGGTATTGCACTGGACGGCGCAGGATAGGGAAAAAAGAGTCTGGCACATTTCTTGACTTCTGTTTCTCCTTGGTGTTCTATACCCCCATAAGACCGGCAGATACAGGCAAAAACAAAATGGCATTTAGTTAATTTTCCCACATCCACAAGTCTTCTCGTCTTCTCAAGCCATCTACTATACGTTGTAGCGTACCCTTTCTTCCTTCCCCTTTTGTCCCTTTTAAACACAAGATGAATCCTTAATCGACAAGCCATAACGCTTTACAAGTTAACAAAGGGAGACGATAAGCCTTAATGCCATGATAACCAATATACGGCATGCAACTTATAGAGATAAAGAAATATGGTTTAGTCGTCATAGATGAGGAGACTCGGGTGCATTTTTTACGATAGACTTACCTGATATTGTAATCGTTAAGCCCAAAGTACGTGCTGTCGAGGAGAATCGGGCCTGTCTTAGTGTAATAAAAGGTTTCGATATAGGTAAGTCTTAAGAAGATACAGTATTTAAGCTGTTGGCTTGTATACTAGGGAGGCAATGTCTATATACGTTATTCTGTCAAGGATGTCTTGTCTTGTACCTGTTACAATTGAGGTGTGAGGTCTTGCGCTGAATGATTTTTTGTATTGAGTAAGTCTACAATATCTGTGAGCCATTTGAGCTTCTGATGGTACATGAATGGAGTCGTTGTCCTTATCACGGCCATGCTTGCTTTTCTGGGAGCGTGTGACTTTGTCCAGACCCTTGAGCCTGTGTCTTGAAATCACTTTCTTTTAGAGCCATCTTCGGTCTCGTCATCTTCTCTACCATCATGGCCGTTGCGGCTATCACTAGCCACGACCTTTTAAGATAAGGTGTTAGGCTTGTGTCGTGGCGGCGACTGGGCCTATCAGAGTAACAGGTCGCAGCCCATCTACACTCTAGTCGTTTAGCCAACCAGATCTTCTCAGCGGCCAGCTGTGGCGTTTCATGGAGAGATGGGAACTGCGACTCTTCAGAACCCTCTAGCAAGTGTAGACTGAGCAGTCTAAGAGGCTTTGGCGGCGTTAGTCATCTCGTGGTGAATGTAGCAACAGACACGACGAATTGCGTCAGTCTCGTCTGCATCCTAACGGTTATGTGTAGCCTGGCCAGTTCTCCTAGTAAGCGCATAGGACGTTGTCATTCGCCTCCGTCCAGCTAACATAGGCAGGCGTGGGACGTGCTTTGGTCAGGTGTGTTGGTAAGTTGAGAGATGGCTATGGCCAGGGGGCGAATCCATGCGGCGATGATCACGCAAGCGAATCGGATGCAGATTAGATCATTCCTAGGTGAACCATTGCTTCGCCGAACCACTCATTTTGTGAATATGGGCGAGGAATTGAGACAGTTGCGATAAACTGAGATTTCTCATTCCGCAAGATAGGGGAATGGAACATACAGACCAATGGCTAGAGGGTCTGTTCTTTCACGCTCAATAGGATATTGTGTCTCTTTGAATCGTTTCTGGTCGCATCGTAGACAACGAGTGGTGGTTGTCGGTGTCGCTATCACCATATAGTTTGTTCTCGACGTCATATCCGGCACATCAGACCCCGGACGCTTTCAAAGGCTCCTGTTATACTATGGCTGTCGGCGTCATCAACGCCTTCGATGAAACCTACCCCATTGCTATAATCGACTGTCAGTTAACTATAGCAATGGGGTAGGCTTTATCGAAGGCCAGAGGGTATTTCTATAGCCCCCCCTCCTTTGGGGCTCAGTACCAGATTGTCTATGTGTTTGCTGACGCTTGTTAGTATATAATTCATACATAAGGAAGAGGCAAATGGTTTCTTTACCCCTAAAGAAGTTAAAAGAGAGAACTTACTCTTGAAGTTCTCTATTGTATCCGAGTATAGCTTCTTCGTAACAGTGCGGGTCAGTCGTCCCCCAGTCCCTCTTATAAGATCAGGAGAGAGAAGCAGAGCTGCTACTCCTCGACCAGTCGCTGCTCCCAGAGATAACGGCCTAAAACCGTCTAACGATACTAGTCAATCCGCTTTAGCAATAGCTATACCGGTTGGATACCGTCGCTTCGTCTGTCATGAGTTCTTTCTTCTGGTCCTTTTGTCGAGCTTTGAGGATATTTCCCCAAACGTTTACATCGGTCATCGGTGTGTTGTAATCATCCAATGGTGCCGACCACGTAAGGGCTCTTCTCGAACACGCCATGATCCAAGCAGAGCGAGTAGAACGGTGAAATAATTCTAAATACGCATACGACGATATATTTCACGTTGGTAGCGCAAACTCCGTCATCATTACAGCGAAATACTCATTGAATTATAAGTGTTAGCAACGATAGTCTTAGCTAGCGTCGCCGTTTATGCTCTGTTGAGCCGTTGTCACATACTTGATGTCAGCGTCAGTGATGGTGCCTTTTTGAAGAATTTGGGCTGCTCTAGGCGCCCATTCTATTCATCAAAGTCATTGTTAAGCCTCTCTCCAATGAGGTGTTATCAAGATCGCATCCGGGCTAAATATTTCGGGTTAGTCCAAAAAGTCGACATATTAACATACTGGAGTATGGATTCTTGGGGGGGAATTAGGCTTACTTTGACCCTTCAAGCCCAGTTCGTGCTGTCGGACCATGGGCGTACCGCAACGCCGCTGATGATTTTCAGCTAAAAATCCTTGGTTCTGTCGTTCATGTCCCAGGTCTCGACGTCATTGTAGTCCGACGCGCTTGCTGAGGTGTAAGTGCGTTTTTTTGATTACGAGTGTTGAATGGCAGCCAGCGATGCTCCTCGATGTCATTGTTTTCGTCAACCTAGTTCCAGACACGCAGTACTTCGGTGGGGAAAGGATAGTGAATGGGGTCTATGAGAACTCCATGTTCTGTGTGGATATCACACGTCTCAGGCTGTTCGATGCCCTGGGAGAAGAGATCAAAGCCGGGTAATACATGCTCTGTGGCAGTCGCTCGTGTGGACTACCGAAACTGGGTGAGAAGTCCTATATATCTATAGTTAGTTACGGATTCTTTTATATCGTTTAAAATACCGTAGGTAACGTATGTTCGAGCGGACGCCTAATAAGACGTACCGTGGACTAGTTGGAACTGTCGAGGCGCCAGATGTGAACTGGTCACCTGTTTCAACTTCCGTGTTGTTGCTATGTTTCGAAATTGAACTTGTTGTCCTCTTATGTGGTTGATACTTGAACATGTCCTCGCGGACAGTTCTAGCCTTCGCGAGATGGTCATTTCACTCAATCCTGCACTTGATTCGGAAGAACCTCTTAAATTCCTTGAACTCGCGCTCGAGGTTGCGAGGTGTGTCGCTAGGCTCGGGGGACTATGAGCCTTCTTGTAATACTTCGCCGCGAGGTGGTATAGGCATGGTTTGGAGTTAGATTCCCAGATTTGTAGATTAGGACGGTTGTTAGTGATGTTGGAGAATCCTGCCCGGTGAAACTCGATAAAAGGGAAACGAGGTGACGAGTGAAATCCTTGAACTAATCCTCAGCTTCAAGAAAGGAGGACATGAATAAGAGGGAATAGAAAAGGGGTTGTTTTTGTTGGCAGAATCAGGTAGGACCCGAGCTTTGGTACGTCCTAGGAAGTACTTACGGTTCTAAGTTGTGCAAGTCCCTACACTTCCCCTTCAGAACAGTATTCTAACGTATTGAGAGAAATCGTTGAATGGAACTGAAGTCTGACTTCATTCTATCTCTTTGGATTCTAAATTGTTTCCCTGTGTGGCGGACGAACTCGTCGTAGCTGCGTTAAAGCAATCCTCGCCAGTGGGCGCAACCTCGTTGTTTCAACACGAGCCCGGGGCTAGGCAAAACCTAGGCCCCCTACCAGTCTCTCCATCTGCAATTCCTGGTCGTGATACTACCGACGGTCAAACCTTGGGTCGGTGTGGTCAAACGATTCAGCTGGGCCTGAATATAGGCCTGGAATTGAGTGCTGAGGCTTGGTTGGATTCGCCGAATAAGTCGCCCAGGTCTGAGCCTGGGCGGAAACCTCATCCGCCGGGGCTTGACCCATAATTCGTCGGTAGCCGGTTGGATGACGGATCGCACAATAGGACCAACGTCTTTCCTTCTATTCCCACTAGGGGGGTCAGAATCTCCCATTCGAAGTGTCGATGACGCAAGCTTTTTGAAGATTGTTGTAGGACTTGAAGGTAGGCATGTTGCCGATGTCCCTCCATGAAGGCTGGGAGAATGCCGGCCGCGTAGGCGTAGGTATAGGTGACAGGGGGTCACCTAAGGATAAGCCATTCGCCTTAACCGTCTCCTTGGAGATGATTGCCTTCATTAATTGGGTGTTGCGAGACCTGATTGACCTGCATAACTTTTCCTGAGGTATAGTCATGGCCACTAGATCAATAATTTGGGCCGTTGGTCGGCGTTCGTACGTCGTAGGAAGTAAGGGCGGATGTAGGTGTGTAGAACGCATGCGCTACGAATCAGGGGCGGCTGTCGGTTTCGTCCTTTCGGCTATGTTCTTCTGGCTTGCGATTAGCTTATTCTTCGCTTCCCCCTGAGACCGAATATAGGTACCCAATGAATTACCTCAGTGCTACAAGGTTATGGCAGTTCACTTATCCCTCGTGGTGTGGACACCTGTCCTGGCTGCGGCTGGCCCTGCCACGATGGATGATCCATCATGAACTTCTCGGCGCCCTGAGATTGACCTGCGAAAGGGGAGCTCGAAGGCATCGAAGCCATTCGTTTTGCTATATATCGCCTTCGAATAAGGAGAGAGACAATGGTGAGTATGAGTATCCCCGCAACTGTGCTACCAGCGCTTATGCCAGCGATAGCGGCTGTAGAAAGTCTAGTAGACTCTCTGGTGGAGCTTTGGGTTGTGGTGGTGTCTGGTGGTATAGTTGGTGCAGTTGATTGGAGGAAGGAGGATGATAGAGGAGATGACAGGAGAGACGCCATCGGGTATGGTAGAGAGGATGATGCTTTGGTGGTTTGGGTGGCTGTTCCTAGCAGAGGTGTTGAGGTGTCTGCGGTAGTGCTAGTAGAGCTCTTATCTGAATAATTGCTGACGTCTATTGTTCGGGTGTCTGTGGGTAATGTGAAGGATGACATGGTTGGTGTATTAGTCGTCGTAGTAGTTAGATCAGCCTGTGTTGTCTGTTGATCTTCCTCCGGACAACCGTCCAGATCGCAAGCCCCCACAGAGCAGCATCCGATGAAGCCATTCTTGCAATTATAGAAATTGTACCCAGGATCGCAGACCCCGAGCTCCCTGTCGAATAGATTAGGACACATCGTTACGATGTGGTTACGTTGGTACAGTGCTGCCGGTTAGGTTAGAACTTGAAGTACCACGAAGGAAGTAAAGGAAAGGGTCGAGTCGACTTATACTAGGTATGGGAAGATTATGATACTTACAGGAGACACCTGCACTCTACTCGCAAGTCTTGTTTCTCTGATCTGTCTTGTCTCACAGGAAGAGACGGATCACGGTGTCGTCCTTAGGTTGGCCTGCATCCGTTACTGGGTTCGGCTGCAGAGCTCACTCAGTGGCGAGGAAAGGAAATAGGGTGCTTTGTTGCCCGTCTAGTATAAGAAGGGGATAGAGAACTATTGAGCACGGGGTAGGAAGGACATTGGGGTAAACTCAATGTTTAGAAGGAATGAGGGCTAAGCTTCTGGTTGAATTAAGTTTAGAGATGTCCTCAGATTAGGTACCGATGAAGTCTCCTAAGTTTAGTTGGACTCTCTTGGTTGTTCTTGCAAGGTGTAATGGATTTGGGTATTTCCTAGGGTAAGTAACTATGATTATCTGGGTACTGTGTTGTATGTGTAATATACCTAGTTAAGTCAACAAATAAGGGATGGGCGAGAAAGGGCGGATACCTGAGGATGGCGAGGTGACACTCGAGAAAAGATTGCACGTATCAGCAGTCCCGTAGCAGCACAGGCCCCTAGATATATTTGTGTTATCGCAGATGAAGGCACCATGGTCTGGAATATTAAATATGTGTGCCTTCCTGTGGCTTCTTGACCTAGCTGAATACGGGTCCTCCTCCACGGTGTGTTCCTACGGAAGTACTTTCCTAGGCCCAGTTAAAGGGAGAAGAACCAAACAGGCTTTATGGATACCTAGGAAAGAGCTCTGACCAATATCTACCTACAGGTAGGTATACATATGAAGAGCTACCTTGTACATAATGTACCTAATAGTCCGTACTGGATGTACAGTGAAGGGCAGTACCTAATCTACATGTATTCTGTACGTCCCTAGAAGCCCTGATTGTGTAGCGCATCCTCCATTCTCCCTTAGCATCGAAAATAGGATCAAACATAGCCTCACTTGAAGGGCTGATCGACTTGTTTGCTCCTAGCTTGCTACGCCTTGTTGATTGTATAGGTGTCTAATAGTATCGACGGATGGAGACATGTTTCATGCTGATCAAGCCGGGAGTCCACCGGACAGTTCTTCTAGCAAATAACTAACGTTCAGCATCTATTTTGTCATAGGAGATACCGAGACCCGTATCTATTAAAGCAGTCCTCGGATTTAGTAACAGTAGAAGACCCCGTATCACTGTAACTATAGCAAACATCCATGACCCATGAAACACTTTAATTAAACCCCCTTGGCTTAATTTCGTAATTAGTCCTCGTGAGTCGAACGGTTAAAAGAGGAAACAGAAAAGAGGAATAAAAAGAAAACCAGAAAAAAAAAGTAAGATTACAATACGGAGGAAGAGATCTGCGATTATCGCAATATCACATGACCTTCATACTACTGAAAAGAAGACTGGAATAACGTCCATCATACCAAGATCATAGCCTTTTTATTCATAGAACTCCATAACCTATAACCAGCTATGACCTATAACTAGCCCTTTAACTTCTCTAGCAACAGTTTCGAACCCATATTGCCGACAGGCGCCTCCTTTTTCGGCCCTGACTTCTTACCCTTCTTTTTTGTCGCCTTCTTCTCTTCTCCGTCTGCCTCAATAGCCTCTCTAGTAGCCTTCTGTTCTGGCGTCTCCTCTGTCGCGGCTTTTTCTAGAGCTTTCTTATTCTTCTTCAGTGTTCCCTTAAGCTCGTCTTTGTGGGAGAAGTCTTCAGCTTCTAGAAGGCTGACTACTACAAACGAGCTCGGCCCTGTTGCCCAAGCCATGATATGGTCCTTGATGAAAGGGTAGAGTATATCCGCAAAGTGAAGGGGAGGGTCGACCGGTATTACGCGACGTGACGTTTTATCAAAGTGGCCACCAGCTATAAGAGTCTTAAACATGCGCCCGCCATGAGGGGCTTTAGATATGTGCTCTCGTGGGACGGGTGCAATTGCCGACTCATCGGACGGTTCCACTTCGTTAGGGTCTCCTTGTGCGGTGGACGCTACTGCTTGTAACGCCTCGGACTTGTCTCCGACGCAAGAAAGGAGGGCCTCGGTAACTAGCTGGGATCCATGGGAAGTAGATATTAAATCCAGCGGCGACGCAGCAATGGCAGCCAGTAGTGATGGCGACAAGGCTGTGACAAGTTCTTTTCGGCGAGTCTCGGGGTCCTTTTTGCTTGTTGTCTTTCGAATCTCCCAGAGCTCCTCAAGGAGTTTCAGATCATCGGCACGGCCAGCGTCGAAGAGGGCTTTAGACGTGCCCTCAAGAGGATATCGTATTGTTAGGCGCGCATTCGGATCGTTGGCGCTAATGACAATATTGGAGGCTTCATCTTGTTCCGTCTTGCCTATCAATTCGGATATGATAGACTTGGAGGTTAGGACAGAATCGTCGATCAAGTCGTAAGCAGCAAGGATAACTAAGTGCCCATGAGGATCGGTGGACATGAGCTGGAAAGTGTCTTTGTATGTCTTTAAAATCTGCTTTCGGTCTTTGGCTGTTCCGTGAGCGAGAAGTAAGCAGACAAGTCGAGAACCGGATTTCGTGAAGGCCATGTTCTTTAGCAGGTCGCCATTCTCATCTTCTTTGATCATCTCCATGTATTCTTTAGCTTCCTCTGAGCCAGGTTTTACGTTGATGTAGTACTGGTACATGGCATCGTGGAGCATCGTAAAGCCCGTCATCTTCTTCTGGATAAGTTGGTTGGTCATGTCGAGCAGATATTTCATGGTCGGTCCCCGTTTACTCGGGTTCTCCTCAAGGATCTTGGAGAGTTCTGCTGTAGGGGCAGTCTCGCCCTGTTGCGTCTGTCGGAATATGTGAAATTCGGGTCCATACCATTCTCTCAGGAGAATGGCCTTCTGTTCCTTAGTGGCGATACCTCGGTAGATGTCGTCGAGAATCCAGGAGGCTTCAGGGTGATTAATAAGCTTTCGAACTCTGCCGAAGAACTCCGGAACTATCATGTCTCGGACCTCCTCATCGCCTTTCACGAGAAGTTTACCAATCAGGAATTTGGCATACTTGCTCTCAGCTAACAGTGGGTATGCTCCCTTTAACTCCTTCGCAATCATCTTTCGGCGTTCGGGGGTCGCATACTTGATAGCAGTCTGAACAACACGAACGGCGTCATGTTTGAGGGTAAAGTCCTTCATGCGCCCAGTGGTGATGCTGAAAAGCTCTTCAACCAACTTCTGTCGCTCCTCTTTTGGAACCTTGGATTTCAGCCGTAGTCTTTCCCAAAGCTTCTTCGTTCGGTGAAGTTCATCGGCTAGCGGCTTTTGAGATTTACGTTCTTGGGCAAGTTGCTTCTGCTTGATATGGGATTCACGGGAGTTTTGTCCTATGCAGAGTTAGCGATATGCATAGGCTTCTATTCCAACTTGGACGGACCTTTTTCAAAGACTTTCCCAGATTGATTATCACCAGATTTCGCTCCATTCTGTGGTTTTGTATGGCTCAAAGAAGCGCCGCCATCTTCTGCGTCTGAAAAGTCGCTAATCTCGCTGCCATCACTGACATCCTCCTCTGGGTCTTCTCTCCGCGATTGATTTTTGTCAAACTTAGGTTTCTTGCTCAAAGGATCTTTGCTTCTGTTAGCGAGTTTCCTTTTATTTCCAAGAACTTCACTTTTGGTCGCCATTGTGAATTTCTGAACAGATGAAATTCGCGGCAAGATGCTCAATGGTGATTATCGTCGAGCAGCTTCAGTTCTGCAATCTCAAAGACTAGAAAAAATTTAGTGGGACCGCTGTAATGCCGGGCGGTGAATCGCTATCGCACCCCGCGGCCCCACCTAACTACCTAAATTCACGTTCTTAGTTCGCGCATACATGTACGGAAACGGTACGAATTATGCTGGTACTGCCAAAGATACTGGTCCTCAACCTCAACATGAACCCTCTATAGAAACCACATCTGGATAATAGTAGGTCGCCAGTTCCATTGCGCCAACATGGGAAGGGAAGAACAAGTAGAAGAACGTGAAGTTCTCGACTCCATTTTCCCAGATGAAATCACAGGTCAGTCAACTACCCCGCCAGTAAGACAATCATCTTTGACTTGCTGCGCCCCTTTCGCCGATGGACAACTGACATTGAAAAAGACATATCCGACACCGAGTATCGAATATTAATCAAGCTCGACCTCCCTGACGATGACCACCATGGTGGCGATGAAGCACCCGAACCGCCTACTCTCATCTTATCCGTGCGCTATCCAGAGAATTACCCAGATGAGGCACCCATCCTAGACATCTCGCCGCCTCAAAATGCGACGCCATATCCACACTTTTCTGTTGCCGCCGACAAGGAGCAACTGCTGAAGGGACTGGAGGACACGATCCAAGAGAATATTGGCATGGCCATGGTATTCACGCTCGTGACGACATTAAAAGAGGAAGCCGAGCAACTTATTGCGGATCGTAAGGCAGCCGACGCGAAAGCGCATGAGGAGGCCATCCTGGCCGCAGAGCGCGAGGAGAACAAGAAGTTTCACGGCACACCTGTGACGCCAGAGACGTTTATGAAATGGCGTGAGGGATTCTTAAAGGAAATGGAAGAGAAGCAGCGAAGAGAAGAGGAAGAAAAACTAGCGGAGCTAAAGAAGGCCAAGGTGAAGGAACCTGTCAGATTAACGGGAAGGCAATTATGGGAACGTGGATTAGTTGGTAAAGCCGATGATGAGGATGACGATAGCATCCCGACCGAGCAAGTCCAGGAGCTCAAGATAGGGGCATAACCTTATGATATAAGACTTGGCATCTCGGATTCTAGTCGAGCATTGCTCGGAGTTTAGGCGTCAATCAGGAAAAAGCTCAGGTGGATAAATCAGAGAATCAGAATCGTCTCATTTATGGACACGGCATGACAAAAGCATCTACCCCTTTTTAGTTCCTAACGCCGTTTCCATGCCAAACCAAGATCCTAGGCTTTTAGGTCTTGTGGTATCTTCCATCTATAATATCCTTCCTTTCGTTATCGTGAGGAGCATCAAATTAATCCTTCATCTCCTCATCACTACCCTCGTCATCATCCTCCCATTCATCTTCCTCGCCTTCCCCAACCGGCGCCTCGCCAAGCTCTTTGGCAATAAGACCAAGGAGCTCCTTCGCGTGTTCGCCCAGCCGCTCATCTTCGTAGTCTTGTAGTTTGTATAGGTGCTGGCACTGGTTCAGCCATACGCGACTTGATATCCACGAGGCCTTCCAGTCCTCATCGCTATCACTGGATTTGTTCGCCTTCTGCTTCTCGCCCATGACGTATAGACCCCAACCGCCTAGATACCAGACCTCGACACTCTGGTCGTCCTCACCAACCAGTCGCTCGAGCACCTCGATAGCGTCCTGCTCCATCTCAACCTCCATGAGCAGTCTCGCAAGGCCGACTCTGCTCGGAAAATCCGGGACAGCCGGGTCTTCAGGCGGGAGATCTTTCCAGAGCTCCAAGCTCCTCGTCAGCGCCGCCTTCGCATCGTCGAATCTCTCCTGGGAAATGCGCACGTTCGCGAGCGTCTGCCAAGTCTCCGCGAAATCCGGCGCCACCATCGTGGCCTCCGTGACCAGGGCCTCGCATCTCTGCTCGGCGTCGTCCTCCCAGCTCAGATCCGTCATGTAGACCTCGGCCACAGAGCACAGCGTCATAGCCAGCTTCTTCTTGAGCTCTTCCAGCAGAATCTCCTGCTCGTCGCTTCTCCGTCTCGCATCCTCGAGCGCGCTAATCTGCTTTTTGAGCGCCGCGGCGCCGCGCTCAAACCACGTGACGCTGTCCTGGCCACCCTCCTCGCTGAGCTGCGCCAGACACAAGAACTTCTCTGGTCCGCCGCCCACAGCCTCGTCCTTCGTTCCATCCTCATCGACAGCGACAGCGCGAAGGAAGTACGCGCGCGCCTTCTCGAACTCGCCCAGCTCCAAGCTGATCTGGCCGAGCAAGTTCAGGGCCGACAGCTCGTCGTCCGAGCCCGCGAATGATTGCTCGAGGGCCTTTTCCGCTAGCGTGAGTGCATCCTGGACGTTGCCTTCTTGGACTTGGAATTCGGCGGCTTTGACTAGGACCTGGGGGGAGACGGGTTTAGCGTTGCCGCCCGCAGCCCGCGATATTGCGGCCTTGTCTTTCTTTTTCGACTTCTTGTCCGGTCGCCTTGGTGCCATGATGCGATTACTCTGGCTTTGAACGAGCGTAGGTGAGTGTTAGGTGGGTTATAGGCGGATTGATTTCGATGAAAATCAAATCGATAATGGCCGATAAGAAATATTTTAGTCTTATCGGCTTGTGCTCAACTTTAACGTGGGGGTCTGGTTCTGGGTATTTGGTGGGGTGTATCTTGGGCCTCAATTAATGAATAACGCCTACTATTAAAGTTACCCGCTGATCCCCTACCTAATACGAGGATTAATGCACGTATAAGTCAATTGATGCCATCAAGGTTGGAACTTTATCCTAGAAGACATACGAAAACTATTATTATACTTAGTCTAAGGCGGAAATATATATATTTGGGCCATTGAGAGCTGGTATCTGATTCTCCCATTACAGATATTCGACTATACCATTAGAATCCCATCATAACTGAGGTCATTACCCGGTTCGTCACAAGGCGCCTCATATTACCCAGTTTGAACTGTTCCATCTGCCTTTTGTTCCTAACCATCTATCAGCTCGTCAGAGGCAGAAGCGAGCGACTAGACATGAAGAGATATTTGCACAAGGGGCAAGCGATTGCTCTGATATCATGATGCCCCAACCGGTACCGACCAACGCCGTGAAATCATCTATGCATATTGTCCCGGATTCATTGGATTCATTAGACTCGTGTAGGGTATTACTGCATTTCCTCTCCTTCAATTGACTGGCGAGACTTAGGTCGCTCAATGTGACCTAGTTCCGATCCCTGACCGCTTTGCGCTCGTTTGCGTCCCGGGATGAATCGAGACATGCCCATGCCTGTACCCTGGTTATGCGAACTAGGCTCTTGCGACTCGGAGAACTTGGCGAAGAAACTTCTCTTCTTCGGCTGCTGTTTCTGGTCGTCATTTAATCCGACATCCTCGAATCCTTCCTCGGCAGTTGGCGGGTCCCATGGACGGTTTCTGACAGACATTCGCGGCGATCGAACAAATCGGGCGGAATCAAGACTTTGACGGGGTTGGTCGTGAACTATGACCGGAGACCTGGCCGAGATATCCTTTTAAGTGGTTAGTTTGGTATTGAGACACTGGGGCTGGAGTAAAAATATAACATACAAAGGACCGACGGTAAGAATCGAAAGATTCGCGAGAAATGGAGAAGTGTTCAATATCGCCGATGCTACTGCGGGTATCCATTGACGTCCGAGACGCTGCTGAACGTCGTGGCCAAAGACCCTTATCGTCTGTTGGTGAAGGCTAGAATTAGACGCATTAGCATGCTGCAATAGTCGTTATCTCCTGGGAGAGGTAATACATACCGGGAGATAAACCCCGCTATCGTTAACGACTAGAATTGCGAGACAAGTCAGACCATATTCTCACGGGCGCAAAGTCGTAGGGGCTTAGACTAACCACTCATCTTGTAATCTCCATTGTCCCGGCTTCGTGTGCTTCGGATGCTTAGTGAGGAGGATGCCTTCGATCCAATTATGTCGACTTTCTCAAAACCAGACTGGGCGCTGGCGGGATTCAGCGTACCGGGTCGGACATTCTCGTCTTTGACCTCGGCATTGTTGAGAGCGCCGGGGCGTCTCGCGAAAGGGTTTCGAATTGGCATTGTCGAGTATTTTCTTAAGCGAAATGATGAAGCAATAGCGATCAAATCAAGGCAGTCTATCTAGTCAAGACGCATTGAACGAATTGAGACGTTGGAATATAAAAAGGTGAGGCTATGTCCGGAGTACGGATTAATTGACGATGGTGTGTGGTCGCAATTGAGTTTTGATAAATTGAACAATTGTATGTACAGTAAGGCGAGTACCTCTAACAATGGAATCTGATCGGGTCTTTCCTAAACTTGGATTTCTCGCCTACCGAACCGTACGAGTGGAATTGAATGTTTTTTGGCAATGACGGAAACAGGAAAGGACTAGCCCGATGGGCGGTGACTTTGTGCGACACTTCCTACGTTATTCGCGACCAGACCGCATTCTGCTCTGTTTTTTTCACACTTTAGGTCCTCTAAGGTTGAATTTGGTTAAAGGCTTGGACTGACGATCGCAAGGATAATCAATCGTTTACGTGTACAACAGCCTCTGGAGCTGCGTTTGTGGGGCATCCCTGTCCCTTGGAGCTTCCAACAATTCCAGTTTTCGTTCGATTCGTTCGATTGTACCTATCTAGTAAGAGGACCTGCATCATCTCCTCCTTCAGGACGCATCGAGGTCCCTTCTTGCAGTGAATGGGTATAGATCAGCCCCCCCGATCTAGTAATCTCCATACACGTACCTACATGCGCCCAACTCTGTTGTGCTATGAACGGAATCCGAGCTACCCGAGATTCTTATAGAGCTGTTACTATCCGTATCGCTATTTAAAGTTGACGTACATCATGATTATGTATAGTAACCTCAAATGTAGTGAGATTCCTTCGCGCGGAGGATCTACAAATGGCAGTGCTAACTGAACAGCATCAACGGAGTATTACCGGTCTCACTCAGCACCCGTGTTTGCCACCAACGAGACTGATTCCTGGGTGCCCTATACGAAGTGTGAGAACAGGTACCTGCTTTAGGTAGCTTAGGTATTCACGTCTATCAGTTAGATGATTTGGTGGGGAGCCGAGCGACGCCACTCCGCGCCTTTGGTAGGACGGATTTCCATGGGGATCAAACCGGAACGGTACTTATAGCACTGGTTGATTGGAATTCTTATTCCGAATCACATGCCATGTCGCCATAGGGCCCTCATATATTCTATTGCTGGAGTCCGGCAGGGCTACCTAACCTCGTCCCCTGTCTTTGTCAAAACTGTGACAATTATATGCAATTGTAGGGAAGAATTACTTCCCGTCTGCTCTATCAGGGTTACGAACAGCCACGCAGCTAAGTCTCAAAATGAAACACGCTTTAATAACTCATCTCGACAGATACGTACGAAATATATACTTAGAATAAGTGCTTTGTACAAGGATCCTTTTCTGATGCAAGCCACCTTTTTAGTTGAAGACGACGGTCTTGTGTCCGTTTAAGAATACTCGCTTCTCACTCCACCACTTAACAGCCGCAGCTAACACCTGACTTTCGACATTGCTTCCCTCCTCGACCAATTCCTTCGGGCTCATGCTATGATCGACGCGTGCTACCCTCTGCTCAATGATCGGGCCTTCGTCCAAATCCGCAGTCACAAAATGTGCCGTGGCACCGATGATTTTGACTCCGCGCTCGAAAGCTTGATGGTAGGGCTTGGCTCCCTTGAATGACGGCAGGAAGCTATGGTGGATGTTGATAATCTTCCCGCTCATCGCTTCGCATAGCCCTGGGCTCAGCACCTGCATGTAGCGTGCCAACACCACGAGGTCGATGTTCTTCTGCCGAATCAGATCTAGGATCTGGCGCTCTTGCTCCAGCTTCGTGTCCTTGGTTACTGGCAGATGATGGAACTCAATGCCGTAGCTTTCCGCTAGGGGCTTGAAGTCTGGGTGGTTGGATACGATCAGGGGAATTTCGATGCCAAGCTGATTCGTCTTTGTCCTGAAAAGCAGGTCATTCAGACAGTGTCCAATTTTAGACACCATGATCAAGACTCTGGGTTTCTTGCTCGCTGGCCTTAAGTCGTACTGGTCCATCTCCAATTCCCCGGCGAGCTTAGCCATAGGCTCGTCCAAGTTGGCCGTTGACTCAGCATCGCCAAAATGGACCCTCATGAAAAATTTCTTAGACGTCCGATCCGAGAATTGTTGTAAGTCTAGGATGTTGAGGCCATTGTTGGCCAAGAGCCCAGTGACGGCATGGACAATGCCAGGCTTATCCGGACACGAAAGCGTGAGAATATGATTGTCGTTTGAAGACATAGTTCCTTGATTTTTTATGAAGCCAGATTTACTTCAAATTTTGTCCTCTTGCTGTGATATGACTAATTCTCCCTCCCACACGCCGGAAATAATAGCTGTTAGTCTCGGCTTGAGATCGGCCTTGGTATTACTGCATGGAGCTTTTGCATCTAACTAGTATGAATATGCGATAATGAGAACGGGTGTTATTTAGTTAAGATATTGCTTCGTGTACTTAGTTAAGATTTTATCACGTACCTACCTTATATAAATTATAAGAATCGAAGTTAACAAGCTCTTTATACTAAGATTTATAAGTATTTCAACTGACGCTGGAATCTGATATAATCTCTTTAATGAATGAATTATGGTGGTTCAAGCATTCCGGAGCAATTCGACTGCACTAATGTACAACCTACCACTCCAATACTGACCCGACGCGAAGGAAGCGAGAAAGGGGGCCAACTAAAACGCACGCAAAATCATCGAGTAGAAAAGAAAATATTTTGCACGTTAAAAAAATCAATAGTGATGCTCTCATGTTAACAGATTCTTCATCTAGGAGATCCGCATTGAGGTAGATATCTCAAGCCCCAAGACATTGAGAAGCCCGCGGTTGTGACTTGGCTATTGAATGGATGAGTTAACCTACACTAGATTTTTTATGTCTTGCAGCTCGAAAAATTAAACTACCTGCTTACCCCTGGGCTATATTTCGCTTACGCTGCCGGCTGGCTTACTTACATATAAGTGCGGGGCGCAAAAGACGGCATTTGATCCTTAAATCCTTCAACTGATTACTGGGGATCGATGTTCTAGGTTAGAATAGATCTTTCGATCGCGGCGTGAAATTCTCCCGCTCTTTTCATATAATACCTACCTGTAGATAGATGGTCAGGTCAGCATTGAGTTGCGCCATTGCGGAAAGGCGTGCCGTCATTTAGTTCCCAGTTATCAACTTACCATTTTGCCGGATGCGGGAGCTTACATGGTAGATTGATTTTGCGCAATCGTACCGATTATTTCATTTGACCAATAACATTGCTTGTTTTGGATCGTGCTACCATATGTTTTTACTTTCAGGCGTTGAGAGCTTAACCTTCTGAGAGATTTGGGGCCGGTGCCCCTAGCTGTCCCCGTGCCCAGGCGAAGGGAGATCCCGGCTTACACACACATCCTATCCGATGAATAAAATGGCCCCATCACAAAACGTCAGGTCCACCCGATCGGGTTGCTAGATGCGCGTGCGGTACTAGATCAGAGTCTATTTGAACCAGATGGATCTACCTGGGTAGCTTGTTTGTTTAAAGCTCTGCCAGCACAGCACAGGGAACCCGCCAAGTAGCCGCTAATGCCCACGGACTCGTATTCCTGCGACGGATACCGATACGTCTGTAAGGGAGCTTGTGAATTAAGACCGATTGACGCCATATGGTAGAGACGACGATGGTTTCATTGAGAATATTGGCTCTTGCTAGCAGTTCCAACAGGGGGGTACGTACGCTTTAGTTATCCTTAGAATCCATTTCGAACTTTCCCTTTGGTCGTGGGCCTTGCTAGGTAGACTTCGCCTCCGGCTAAAGTCCATAGGTTAGGTACCTATAGACTTCTCCCCAGGCCCGAGAGCAGCGCATGCGGTAGGTCGCTCACCGGTAACCTGCAGCTTTGGTAGTACGCTGGTACCGTCTTTACCAGCACCGTGCTTTTCATATAGGCGCAGGCTTTCTTGACTTAACCGGTTGGCCTACCACCGTTGCACAGAAGGTCGTAAAACTGGATCTGTGCCCGTATCGAGGACGCAGGATGACCCGGATTCCATCATACCTTGGGGCCATGAGGCGCCTCGCAGGCCTTGGACTCAACCTGTATTGAGTAGGTACCCCCCAACGATGCCATTCAGCACTATCGTCTCATGCGTAGAAAACATACTGTACTATTTCCCCGTTACTGTTTGCTAGCAATAATCGAACCAATGCAAACACTTGCGGATACCTCGGTCTTTATATCGTTAGAAGATCGCTGCGGGCATCCGTAACTCCCTGCCTTGATTGTGGAGTAAATAAAAATATTGTATACTTAAAAAGACCATCCACCTGACCGCCTTTGGGCAAGAACAGTTGATTTGAACGCTTCTGCCGTTTCAGCTAGGTATTCTAGTTGTGGCTTTCTCTCTCTTTTTGCTAGATGCTCTGGATCCATCGATTTTGGCCCCTTGTCCAGGAACGCGCGTTGCTGTCTCCCGGCTATATTCACCTACCTCTGGCTGGAACATCAACTGGACAAGGTTTTCCAATTAATATACTATCACTCGGTCCTTTCTCTAGCCTCACGTACATGATTCGGGAAGTGTATTCGTAACCCCACAGCAAACCGGCTTCGAGAACAAAGGAGTGGAGGAAAGGACCAAGCTGTTTACATAGGGGCACTCCCGAGATATATCGGCCGCTCCTCGTCGTAAGGTTACCTCAACTATTGACCTTTTTCTCTTGGTCCAGGTCAGGAAACGTTGCAAGAGGTGATCGACATCAGGTGGGCGATTTGTTCCTATTCAGCTCTCCAGCCTTGCATTCCTCAGCTGCGGCCGTATTCGAGAAAGCTCTTATTCGTCCTGCAAAATATCAATAGCGACGGTACACAACATAGGAAGCCCCCTCGTATTCCACCGTCGGCTCAACTAGAGGAGTTTTTGAAAACAACGATTAACTCCGCCCGAACAAAATTTTGATGAGAAGCTTTCAATGAATCAATTCGGTCGTTTCATCGAGGAAGTCGCAAAATCGTATTAGACAGACAAGTTCGTACCTACCTGTCCCGAAACAACAACAAAAAGTCAGTTTCGTCAGCAGAGTCCCCCCTGACGTCGACTGCGACTACCCCCTCGATCTGAAAGCTTCAACTGTGGATGCGTATGCGTTCCAAGTTGGGCCTAACTCTCTATTGACGTCTCACTTAACAATTCTTTCCTCTTTTTTATTCTCTCCGGTCTTCATCATCCCAACAGTATATGAACATTCGTTTTCTCGCTGCCCACCCGGTGTGATTGGATCACCTCATCGATCATTCATTTTCTGCTTTGGATAATTCAACTTGGACATTGTCTATCCTAAGCATTTCAAGATGATCAAATTTTTCTCAAACTGGGAATTATGGCAGCAGATGACCTTTGTAAGTTGTCTTTTCTTCTCTTAGGTTCTATGTTTCCGCCTCGCTCATACCGAGAAAGGTCCTGGCTGCGGCCATCGTCGTGGTATTCTGTATAGGGTTAATTAAGCTGTGGTGGTTGAGTAGATTTCTCAAGAAGCATACGGTACTTGACTTAGAAAAGAGGGCTAGGCAACTGGAAATGCAAAAGAGTGGTCTTCCTGCTGGCAAGCGAGTAGATATCCCTTTCGGCGTGCGCGCAATACAGAGCGGTATCGAAGTCGATGGTATTTGGATATCGCGACCTGGTACTCCGATCGAGGTCGGGCAAATTAGTCCATCGATTGCCTCTTCGTTAACTCTCGAGGCCGGAAGCAAGTTGAAAGGAAAGGAGAAGGAGCTTGTCACACATGCCACGACCACGGTCACAGAAGTCGAACCGACTCCCGATCAAAGCCCGCAACCGAGTCCCACCCTCAGCGCGTCGGGGCGGCATATCCCACCTGGGGCCGATCGGACTCGTGTTAAATCTTATCCCTTAGGTGCACAGCCTACCTACCGACCAAAGGGTCCATCTCGCCGTCGGACGGATCTTCTTGCCGATGAGACTCCTGACGTCGACACTCTTGACCGACTCGAACGCACCCAGACTAGACAACGACAGGTCGAAACCTATGTCCCCACAAACTCATTCTCGAGCACGGAATCCTCCTCGATGTCTTCGCAACAGAGGACGATGGTAGAGCGTAGCTCAACTTCGTCGGACGACATTGCCAAAGGTTCGACCACGCGCTACGTCTCCCACCTTCGACACTCCACTCTCCCACAAACGTTAAATTCCTACGAGGATCCAGAAACTTCGGCATCAAATGTGAACTACTCCTCCGGCGTATATGCCGAGCAAAGGAGAAACCCCTTCGAAACGCCCTCCCCTGCCGAGTCTCAACCAGTTTCCCGGCCTCCGCTAGCCGCAAACAGACCGACACCTCATCGATCTTACTCTGGCGAGTCCCATGCGAACACACAATCTAGGAAAGTTAACGCCGGATTCGAAATATTACCTGCCGGTACCTTCGGCCGATCCAACAGCCAAAACGACATGGACGCGGAACACCCGAGGAGGCATAGCCACAATAAAATCCAGAAAAAGCGGGATCGCTCGTCAAAGGATGGGGCAGATACGAGGTGAAAAGTTACTGTACATACAAACAGTAGAATAAAAAGGCGATCTTGTCGTTGAATTTCTGTGCAAGCGGTTCTTAAACATCGTTGCTTGCTCGAGACTCGACCACATATCACACCAAATCATCGTAGAATAGCATTTTGCTCAGGCGAACCAAGGGGTAGTTGCATTTGAGAATGAAACACGGGGGACTGGCACTTATTTAAAGCGGCGTTATAATACGGGAAAGGAATGAAATTGGAAGGAATTAAATCTTGCATAATAATTAGACTTAGTATCCGAATATCGGGCGCGGGTGGCGAAAGGGAGAGGAATATACTCATCAATGCGCCGGGGCGTTATGATACTTAATCATATAGTTAATAGAAAGGGTTCGATTGTAAGACTACTACTTCACCCGTGTAACGAGCTTCTTTCTTGATGGTTGATTTGAATGGCTTCGAGTGGAAAGGAGGTCCCCGAGATGACGCGGCAGCGCGGCGACTTACGTAGGGACAAGGTATCCCCCATCCACTTTTCCGTACTCCGCACTCCCGTCGATCGTCACCGTCGACCGGCACTTACGGGATTTGTTGTCTATGTGAAACCAAGCAAAGAATTTTAATAATACGACAAAGAATGGCGACATCTCTGCTTTTAACGATAACGACGCAACCCAAGAGGTAGTGAGATTAGCGTTTGCTATGACGGCGCTAGTACTGGGCTGAATTCTTACCCCTGTAAGATCTAGAGCCTATTAAATCACTGGCCCGGGATTGACTAGTAAGTTGGGACGTCATACTTAGACCACGGATGGAGACGAATCTTGCGATTTACCTAAGTAGCTATTACGGTATAGGACGTGAGTAAAGCTACTTTGCACCTGTCGGCCTTGAAATAAGATGCCATCGAATGCAAAGCAAGACATAGAATTGCAAAAAACAAGCCCCAAGCATACGGTTAACCCCCTTACGCCAGAGCCATGCATACCGCTCATGTAGAAAAGCCAGTCATATCCCGTAATCATTCCATTAGCCGCGTCTAGGCAGTTTGCTCCCAAGGACCACCCCATTATTCCCCGATAGGTCAGTGTAAGCCATTAGTCCTTCTCCATGTCCTTGGGTGCCGGATCGCCGATGCCATCCTCGTTGATGGCAAACAAGCAGTCACTCTCTGGCAAACAGGGACTATCGTAAATCTTGGCAATACGGGTCTCACCCCGACCTTTCTTCAAACTGACTCGCGTCGTGCTGGCGTGGGCAATGATGTTGCCACCAATAGGCTTCTTCGGGTCGGGGTTGAACATGGAGCTAGGACCGCCATCGACTTGAGCCACGACTTGGTTGGTGATGACGACGGCGATTCCGAATTCATCGGCTAGCCGCTGCAGTGTTCGCATGAACTTGGCTAAGTGAGTTTGCCGCGACGAGAGCTCTCCTCGGCCGAGGAAATCTGTTCGATATAGAGAAGTGGCACTATCTACGATGAGGAGAGAGAACCGTGTCTCGCACATCATCGAAGCTGCCTGGTTCAGCAACTGCAGTTGGTGGTCCGAGTTGTACGCTCGGGCGTAGGCGACGTTGTCCAGGACCTCCTCGCCTGATAAGCCGTAGCGGTTGGCTACAGCAAGAAGTCGGACTGGTCTGAATGTGCCTTCCGTGTCAATGTACAGGCACTTGCCTTCACCACCACCCATGTCGAAAGGTAGTTGACACGTGACCGCGAGGGTATGACAGATCTGACTCTTTCCGGTACGGAACTCGCCGAAGAGTTCCGTTACTGAGCCGGTCTCGATACCACCGGCAAGCAGAGTATCTAGGTTTTTCGACCCCGTAGTAATAGAAATCAGTTCGCTTCTCCGTTGATGCATCTCCGTTGCCGTCGTGAAGCCCATGGGGACTAGCTTGGATGCTGTTGAGAGTTAGAACAAACTCGTCATAGGAATTGAGTCGATGCGATTGGCTGGATTGAACGCCTACCTTCTGCGAGGATCTTCGCGGCCTTCTGTTCCGATATACCCTTGACCTGCTCCAATGTTCGTCTTGGAGTGTAGGCGACTGATTCGACAGTCTGGTAACCTCCTTCCACTAGAAGCTGGCAGTCGCGCTTCGTTAAGCCCGCGAGACCCTAATGTTGAAACAGGTCAGTATAATTGGGTATCTCTCCCGAACACGGGTCATTACCTACCTCTAGAGCGTGGATGGGCGTCGGCGCACCTGGCCCGGTCATTCCACTCTCCTCCCCACTTGCGCCGTCCTCATATTCCTGTGACATGTTGGCAAGCTATCAGAGTTGAATAATGCTCTTGTATAGGAATCGAAGACGAGGACAATAGTTAAGAGGTGGTGAGCAGGCCTAACTCGTTAATTGATGAACGCGTCGAATTGACGCGGGTGCGGCGAGAAAACAAATGGAATTTAATCGCGGAAGCACGTGAGCAATTAATCAATTTAACTCAATCGTCCCCACACTGTAGGCATCAGCTGTTTGCGGCTGACAAATAAATTCCACCTTAGCCGGCCTTAGCTCATAGCAACAAAAGACTTTATCGATAAGCTCAGCTTCGACATTCCATACAATTGCAACCTTCGTTGTTTTGAAGCTCTGAATTCCGGTTGCGCGCGTCCTTCAAGGGAAACACTTTGATGTCACCAACTTTTCTCAGGGCGTCGCATCCGATATGGTTACGATGTCGTATTCCTATAAAGAGACGCGCCTGAACTTGGAGCCGTCCTCAAGCTCGTATATTGTCGAGATCGAGCTTCCTACCTTGAGTCCTCCATCACGAAGCCCGCGAAAGTCGGCTGCTAAGAACGAAGTCTCTCGTGCCACGGCCTCTGCGATATACTACCGAAAACACCACAGCTTCCCTAAGGGTTTCCTTTGGCGAGTTATCGAAGATGAGACTGTTTTGAGCATACGAACAGTCGATATCTGTAAACCAAAGAAGGCATCCGACGCAAACCTCATCCTTAACTTCCACTTCCAGCACCCTATTAAACCTACTTGCGTAGCTCTTTGTGACCCTTCCGATCACGATGCGCTCAGCATCTTCGTTCTCGACACTGCCAACCAATTGTACACCATTTTCCTAAGACCAGACTCTTTCCGCAAGCGTTCGTTCGTTGAAACTGGACTCGGGGATACTTGCAGAGTCTTCCAGCCCAACGCTTTCCGCAACTTCAAACACCCCTACAGACTTATCGCGGTCAGCAATAATCAGTTGGTTGCGACCCTTTCTGATGGGGGTCATATCCTGTTCGACAGGAATACCAGTCACAATGGTTTGTCCCCCCTGTCGTTTTCGTAACTGATAGGTCTAACATGAAAATTTCTAGCCTCCCAGCTACCGTGGAAGGAAACCTTCCATAACGCAAAGGGCTGGTTCCGAAGTCTTCTGGGAGCTCGAGGAGATCTGGATATCAAGGCTGCAGCGGCTGCAGTCCAAACGGATTTAGGACTAGACAATGCCTCATTCCTTTTTACAGTCTGCCTTGATCACCGTTTACGGATCTGGAATCTTAACAATGGCCAGATCCTTGCGGCCTTGGACTTAATAAACGCGACAAGAGATCCCCAAGAGACGGGGAAATGGCAACTGGATGCATCACAGACAAACCTAATCCGGATCGTGGGCAACACCGAGGGTAAACGGCTATGTGTGACTTATTCTCCGGTCGGTCCCGGAGAGTTTAAGTTCTGGATGTTAGAGTCTGACGATGAAAATTCCGTCGAGGTGAACGACCTCTTCCCCGACGTCAAACTAATAGCCATTCCTCCACTTGGATCAGACGTTTGGACTCTGGCCGACTTTAGTGTAACAGAGCGCTCCGCAACACGTGGATACAGACTATGGCTCTTATGGAAGAACAACGTCGCCTACCGAGTCCAGGAGTTAAAATTCCTACTGGAAGATATCCTGGACGCCTGGAATAACCGCTGGAAATCCGTGTTTTCTGACACAGCCATACCAACTGCACAAGTGTCTGGCCCATCCGACCCTACCTGCCCTACAGAAAAATGGTTGCAGCTTATTTTCTTCCCGGGAAGGTTCCCGAGAGCAACCGTGGAGGCCGCGCTAAACGCCTACGAGGGAGCAATCGGAAAACCTGGCAGCTCGTCATCTCGTAGTAGCCACGGGCTTGCTGAGTCTATTTGCTCCGCCATTGCCTCAACTTCATCTCTGAACAAGTCATCCTCAGGTGACATGGACTATGAGCAATTTAGAAACTCTAGTGAAATGCAATGGCGAAAATTCTATCGAATTTTACTCGAGCTTGATAAGCCAAGGGGTGAAGCGCTTGCGCTGTCACACGAACCGGAGACGGGGATGTCGTGGGTAATCTGTGCTGATGGCATCTCTGCTATCAGAGAATGCAGCGAGGCAGAACAGATCGTCTACAATCCTCACTCGACGTTTGAAGGGTCAACTGAAGTTCCAACTCTTGTCACCGCCGGCGTGAACTTTGTTGAGGGTTTCTCAGACGGAATGCTCCAACTTTGCCATTCTGTCCTCCGCCCAGAGATGTTCGAAGAGTCGTCCAAATCAGATCAGGAACGACTCCAGTTCTTCTCGGACAAGGCAGGGTTCTGGCGTCAGATAACTGAAGAAGATGCAACCCAGGTGACTGACGCCCTTGGTCCGAATTTCAACCTAGTGACAACACGCCTATATGACCGCGTGCTTGGAACATTAAATGAGGTTTGGGATTGTGAGTACCAAACCGAATTGCCTCTTACCGAGCTTGGGCGGAAGATTATTGTGAGGGGGGTCCAGGACTTGGCTGAGCTGCAATGGAATATAGGTTTCAGCCAATTAATTCTCCTCGTCCACATGGAATTCGAATTCGATCGCCCCGAAGACGCTCTTCATAACAGGGTTGAAGTTGGCGTTATTTATCGCAACTTACTCATAATACTTAAGAGACTAGAACTCGTCCGATGGCTTGCCAGTACCCAGTTGACGGCACCACTCCCAAAAACGGACAAATCAAATTCTATGTCTGGCGGCTCTCCCATGGCCCCGAAGCGACAGGTTGAAGACCATAGGGTGCTCACTGCACTCGAGGGAAATATAGGACACCTCCTTGAATTACCTGAGCTTCGATCTATTCCCTCGGACGCAATGCCTAGGCTAATTACAAGCATTGTTGCCGATCTTTGTACCCCCGCTAGTAACGTGCAGTTACAGCCCCAGTATATCCAATGTGGCCTACTCGTTCGAGATAGGGCAGATCTCGCCGCTGAGTTAACGCCCTTCTGCGAGCAGGATCCTTTCTCAACCTACGCACAAGGGCGTGTATACCTCGCTCTCAAAGACTTTACGACTGCAGCCACATACTTTAAGAAGGCAGCATATGGCATGAGTAAGTGAATATCGACGGAGTTGAGTGATTATAGCTAACCAATGAATTCAGGTGTACCACAGGCGAATCCTGAGAAGCACAGCAGTGGTCTCCTTGACGAGACGGAATGGAATTTGCTATTTGCAGGGCTTCCGCGCTATTACGCGCACATCGTCGCTCTCTTTGAGCAGCAAAAGGCTTATTCCTTCGTTACCGACTTTGCCCGCCTCGCCCTCCAATTCGTGCGTAGCAACATGGAAGATGCGGATAAGGTCCGAACAGAAATCCAATGTCGGCTCTTTAGTGGCGCTCTAGCTACTTCCCAATTCGAGTTAGCACATGCAACCGTGGTGGCCATGAAGGACCACGCCCTGCAGCACTCCTGTCTGCGAGCACTTATCCAGAGGATGTGCGATAACCTCCATAACTCGGAATTAGTTAATCTAACATTCCCGGGTCTACAAAGTGCTGTCGACGATATTCTTGCGCAACATTGCACAGATACAGTCGACGTCATCACAGGTGTCCCTTATCATCAGATTCTTTACGCTTGGCGTGTCAAGCGAAACGACTACCGCGGTGCTGCCTCAATTCTGCTTGATCGTATCCAGAAGCTTAGGCAGCTTGGAGAAGGTGATCAGGTGACAGGTGATGATGTCCTAGACACGGCTGTGACGAGGCAATATTTGATGCTTATCAACGTCCTCAGCTGTGTGGACCCGAAGCAAGCGTGGATTACTGTTGAAGGGCAACCCCGTCCGATCAAACTAGGCCCAGCTTCTTTCAGCGATCTTTCAAGGCGCAGGGTAGTAACTCTAGCTGATATCCGAAAGGAATACCAAGCCGAACTTGACCGCATCGCCGCCATTCAGAACAACCAATTTGGGTTCACGGCAGACGACGAGATGGAGATCCTGTAAGGTTTAGGTCGCCACGGTCACTAGGAATGACCTTAATGTACAACAACGTGGGATGTTTTACTAGACGATACCTCCTAAGGTAAAGTGGATTTCAGGCGTCACTCGCGGTAGGAAAAATGCGGATCGTTCGTAATGGATTGATTTTCAACTATAATAAATAAACCCCACGAATAACGCCTTGGCTCTTCTGACTTTGATCACATGCTAATCAATAGACCACTAAACGCCGTGTCATCAATGCTGGACCTTGGGTGTAAGATGAATGTACAGAGAATTGATCCAACATAGTAGTAATAGTAGAACAAGAGGAGGAAAAGGAAACCTATGCCCGTTGACTACATAATACACTATGCTTGGGCAGGTAACGGCGGACGCGTGGATTCCGGAACGGATACCACGGTCTGCGGGTCCCCGTTTGTGACGGCATCCGGCGCTTGCCGGTAGAGGATGATCTCGGACTGCTTGAAATATCGTCGAGCATCCTCGTCTATTAGCACCAGGCTCAAGTAGTACCGCGTAGAGAATTTCTTGTTCACATCACGAAACGTCGGAGTCAAGTCGAAGCCGCCGAGGAAGAGGCGGATGGGGATGGTCTCGCCGCGGGAGGGGGAGCCGTCCATTATCTATTGCAGTGAATTAGTATTGTGAATTGGATTATTCCTAGGATTGGGATTTACCTCGAAGCGGACGAGCGTCTCGCTCTCGTTGTATTGATTTGGCGCCGTACCCGTCGTCTCTCTTCTGATGATGCTAAGCTCCATGTGCTTAATCTTCAGGCGTACCAACAGGAAATAAATACGTCCCACAATAACATCCTTGAGATGGTACTTGCTCTTGCTGTACTCGAACTCGATGTGCAGACAGTCCTCGATACCGACGTCCATCTTGATCGAGCTGTTCATCTCGGGCGGGATGCGATAGCTGTAGACCCAAAGGTCCTTCTCGCGGATGACGTCGGCCATACGGCGTGCGACGGTGACACGCACGAAGTAGCGCAGTTTGACGTTGATGCCGTTGTACGACTCGTATTGCTTCTCCACGTTCTTGAAGTTGAAGTCGAAGGTTTGCGGGTGCTGTAGCTCGCCCGGCGCTGCGAGTTCTTGGTTTAAGGTCAGGAACTCGTAGTGGCTGCCTCGGTCGAAGAACATTTCTAGGGGTTGCGTCAGCTCCGAATGCTCACGTATTGATATTCACTGGAGAGGCTAGATACCTCGCGTGGGGGGTTGGTCACGAACCTATTGTGCCGATAAACTGCACCTTGATGCCCGTATGCTCTAGGCGCTTCCCATCCTTCGGGCGCACTGTAACTTGCCCCTTGACGGACTCCCCATCCATGTACAGCGGCGCCTTCTCGCGGCGCTGCTTTTCCCTTATATCCACCACTTGGCGTTCATCGCTGTCTTCGAGGACAATATCGATGTCCACCGGAGTAGCGAAGAAGTACGACATGTTGGCGATTATGGGAAAAGGGCAGAAAATTGGTCGCCGAATTTGGCCAATGTCGCTTGTTGTTGAAGCTTTCACGAGCCAAGCCGATATGATATGCTCCTGCCTTGTTCGCCCCACATTCAATTGAGTGTTCAGCCACGGAATTCAAATGTGGCTTAAAGCTTCAGCTTCAGCCCCATCGGAAAATCAATGTCCCAAGATAAAGGAACCCAGCCCCCTCTCCAGCCACTAGGCCCCACTGACCCAAAAGCCCTAATGAGAAAACCTTAGGAAGGTACCACGGTACCACACAATTCCGCGATTTACCCAATTTTAGCTTAGCGACTGGCCGCACAACGAGGAATTTCCTCAATTGAATTCTCGACTTTGGCACTGGTGACTTTTTTTCCCCGTTCAAGACGACATCACCTTCAGGTACGTTATCCCTCCGCGCCCGATGCACTGCGAGCCCGGTGTATTGTATTTCCAATCAAATAGTTAATTCTGCATCTGCTACTTTTCTAATTTGCAGAATTTACTCACCTCTTTATCATCTCTAGGTCCATTTCTCCCCCGCCATACCCTCACCTGAACCGTCAAGATGCGATACATCCACAGTCTCGAGACCTTGGAGATTCCCGAGGGAGGTACGTTTACGAACCGAATCATCCTTGCTAGCGGCGTCATGTCTAGGAATTTGGAGATGTTTGTGGTTGGCTGGAAAAGACATTGGATTTCACGATATCATCAGGCGAATACTGACATACGATTTGCGAAATAGTCAAGGTCCACATCAAGTCCCGCAACGTAACGGTCGAGGGCCCCCGAGGTACGATAATCTCTACTTCCAACAATTACCAACTGGTAGTTTGGAGATGCGAAGGAATCGAAGGAATCTAACGGAAGAAACAGGCAAGCTTTCCAAGGACCTGAGCCACATCGCCGTCAACTTCTCGCGGCCGAAGAAGAATGTTATTGGCATTGAGATTCACCACGGATCGCGAAAGGATGTCGCCACGCTCCGAACCGTCCGAACCCTCATCAACAACCTGATCGTCGGTGTCACCAAGGGCTTCAAGTACAAGATGCGCTACGTCTACGCCCATTTCCCCATCAACGTCAACGTCGAGAAGAACGGCGAGACTGGCAACTTCGAGGTCGAGATCCGGTATGTTTTGGCTCGCTGGATGTAGTGAGAAAGAATGTAGATGGGCAGGGTAACTGATTGTTGGATCAACAGAAACTTCATCGGAGAGAAACTCGTCCGAAGAGTCGTCATGCAACCCGGTGTCGATGTTCAGATCTCCACAGCCCAGAAGGATGAGCTGCTCATCCTAGGCAACTCCCTCGAGGACGTCTCCCAAAGCGCCGCCGACATTCAACAGATCTGCCGAGTCCGAAACAAGGATATCCGAAAGGTGCGCTCGACCACTTCTACTAACTTTTCGATCATGTCTCGTACTAACAAACCCACAGTTCTTGGACGGTATGTATGTTTCCGAGAAGGGCAACATTGTGGAGGACGCGTAAACGGGGTGAACGGGATGGTTTCTTTGCTTTCTGGGTCTCAATACGGAGTCGCCGGGGTTCATGTGCATCTCACGTAGCAAGATAGCTACGAAAAATGGAACCGAATTCTGAGAATACTGACCAAAACGCCTTTTATGGAGTCTTCTCTATGGTCTTCGTGCGAGCAGCGAACCGTGAGCCTACATACCTTTGATACTCCCTTAGAAAATCGCATTCCGAATGAAAAGTAATAGTTAAAATACGTACGGTGTTCAAGTTGAATAGCACAGCTACCCAAGGCTTATGAGAACGGGTGAAGTCAGGAAGTTAGTTGGGGATTTGGACTCCCCTTGTATTGCCCACCTTCCCGTCTCATGAGTCCCCCTGCACGTAGGAGGCTATTTATACTAAACTCACGGAATTCTGTCCACGATTAGATCGTTGTAGTAAATTAGGTTCTTATGATTTCTAATTACTATCGCTAAGACGGCTCTCACGATCCTCAGTAGGATTTATAGTAAAACGTGTAGATTCCGTAATTTCTACCTAAGGGCCTTGATGGATATCGTTTCCGTTCTGTTGTGAGCGCACCTCTGTAATAGTAATAAAGAAAGTGATGGGTATGGGGGTGATATGATGAGGAGAGACGTGATGGGAATAGAAAAGCGAAGACTGGGGTGGCAATAGAGTAAAAGAGTTATCTAGCAATGTCTTAGCTATATGAGATGTTGGTGACGAGATTTCTAGCCCTAGTGGAGGATTGCTTAATGGAGTGAGTTTACAAGAACGAGTGATTTCTTAATGAAGTATAGAATAATACTTTCCAGTGAGGATATAGAGGTGGACATGACATTAGACACGCGACCACGGATCAAACTGCAGCTATATAAGTCCATTTCGTCGAGGTTGCCACGGGGAACTCCCACGAGGCCCTTTTTCAATTCGTGATCTATCTACTTGAGGTAGGCCATCCATCTCATCCATCTCTCATGCCATTCCATTCCTGGGCGATTCAATCCTGTCTTTCTCAAACGAAGCTCGCCCACTTTCCTCTGAAGGTCATTCTCTTCACTCATTATTACTTTCATATGTACACAGTTTCAGGGTCTCCTTCCGTCCCCCGAGTCGTATTTCATTTTCCATGTTATATTCATTCGCCGACATAAGTCGACGAGTCGATTTTCATTTCGTCTTTAGCTCGCGTCGTCGCAAATCATCGTAAATGAATTAAGTCTAACAAGGAAGAAAAATAATCCGCAATCCGAAACGCCGTTTTTGTGCTGTGCCGTATGTTGGTAGGAATTGTGTTATGGTATGCCAGGAACCTCGTAAAAAATAACCACGCGACGAAAGAAACTTGGTATGAACTCGGTTTAGGGGTCAAGAACGAGGAGATTCGTAAAGTACAGGTAGCGGCCGAGGTGGAGAAATTTCGTGCTCCCGAGTCCGTTCGTGCTTCTAGCTTCGTCTGCTACGCCGGGAGGCTCTCGAGGCTCTCGTCGCTCTCGACCGTCCGGATCTTCTCGTATCTCGCGTTCTCCGATCTGAGCTTGAGCTACCTAAGAAACAAAATGGTCAGTAAACACCCTCTCGGAGTTTATCCGGGGTGGATAAACTCACTAGGGCTGCTCCTACTATAAGAGTCAGTGTAGTACGAACTACTCAGTTCGGTCCGTGTCGGTCTTCGACTGCTAGATCTACGTTTGTCCTCCCTTCGAAGCCCGAGAAGAAGGGCTGCTGCTCCTAAGCCGGCGGCTAGCCAGCCAGCGCCGCTGCTCGAGTGCTTTTCCTTTCTGCTGGCGCCCGATGCAGGTCGGCCTCCTCCACCACCGCCGAACCATGTCCGATGAACCGGTCGTGCTGCTGCGCCGTACGCGCTACCGTGTCTGCTTCCGCGTCGAGAATACCGCTCTTCGATGATGTCGATCTCTTCTCTCTCCGTCTTCTTCCGGCCACCGCCGAATAGACCAGCGAATACGTCCCAGAGGCCCCTGACAATGCAGCAGAAGCAGAGCAGTAGCAGGAGGATGACACCAGCAATCGTACCAACGACGATGCCAGCGATTGCGCCTCCGCTTAGCGAGCCGCTTGTGGATGCGACAGGGGCCGGTGCTCCGGTGCTAGTGGATGAAGCAGTCTCGCTGGCTGCGGTGCCGGTAGTAGTACTAGGGGCTGGAGTTTGTATGATGGTGCTGCCACTTGTGACTCTGTAGGGAGCCGAGTATTGAGTTGTGACGACACCGACTGTAGTCCATTGTGTCCAGGAACTAACACCGTTATTCGGTAGACATTGACCATCGTGAGCACAGTACTGCCAACTCGCACAACAGATAGGACCGCAAGCAATCTCCTGCGTCCCTTCCTTTGGTACGCAAGGGGCCCCCGATCCCACTGCTGCAGTCGAAGGGCCTAGTAGAGAGCTGATGGTGCTGGTATATGTTCTTGTCTCGGTCCAGGTAGTAGTATAATAGTCAAACTCGCCGCCCGCAGCACCAGTAGCGCAGCCTGCTATGCCGGATGATGTGGTGCACGTTTCGCCGGCGGAACAGCAATATTGGTTGTCAGCGCCACAGTACGACGCGCACGCGCGGTTCATCAGGTATCCGAAGCCGGCATCTTGTAGGCCGTCGCGCGGGTATGGGTGAGCGACGATGAGGTTGAAGAGTAAGGGGAAAAGAAAAGCTTGTCTTCGGCTGCTAGGTCGCATTTTGTCTAAGTCTAGCCCACAGCTAGACTTGACTCGTGGATGTTGGAATGCGACTGAGATAAGTGGCTTAGTAGCCGGGAGAGTTTGAGACAAGCTCTTCGATTTGGCGACCTCTCTTTACCTTCCTCCAACAGCTTTGGAATTTTGGTCAGTACGATTTGCCAGCTGAGGAATGTGGTTGCTTTGAAATAGCACTTACACTTCCAAAATGTCTTTGATTTACTTAGCTCCACCAAAAATTAACAATTGAAGCTGCGAGGGTTAGTACCGACAGTGATACGAAAACCACCTGCAGAAAATGCAAAGGAAGCTAAGTTGTGAGAAAAGATGGAAAAGTAAGAAGAGAGCAGAAATTAGAAATCAGGGAAGAAGATTTCTGACTCGTTTCCCTTAATGCATCTTCTTTACTAGGTGGTGGGTTGCAACTTCCCAACCTCCTTCGGTACGAGGAAGGTGACGGTGACGGCCAAAAAAATTGGCTACAATTAGCAAAATACCGCGGGGCTGGTGATGCTTGCTCTCTGGTCTGGCTGCAAAATGGGAAAGTTGAAAACAGAGGGGGTTGGAGGTGACAGGGGTTACGATCTGATGTCAAATCATAAGCTTTTTCAGCTTTTTCAAGAAAATCGTCAAATGAAGTAAAGGGATATTATTATTCTCGCTCTATTTCTAATCCCATTGTTCCTCTCTTTCCAATTGATTCCTATGGGCTTCGAATCATGCGATTTAAATAAGCCATAATCCTATACCGCTAATATCTATATAGTAGTATGCAAGATGACCGAGTGGAAATGCGATGGTGAGTTGGCAGAGATCCATGGAAGTGCAACTTGTTGATTGTGGCCCGTGCATGTTGTAACGGCGACTATCGATTAGGCTCAGGTACCCAACCAGTCTAACAGAGTAGGCCAGGTACAAGGGCCGATAAGTGATTCTACCAGGATGCTTAGCCTATCAGGTAGCTTGAATACGAGCTCGGTCCTTATCACCCCACTTCACCTCGAATTGCCCAAGGTGAACAGGGATCTTGAACTTTTCCTTTACCGTTACTGTAGTTGGCTGGCTGCTTGTCCACGTTCCTAGATTTAGGGATCTTCGGAGGACATACCGAAGGTCTCAAAATCTGAAGGAAGCCATCTCATTGCTCAGACGATGGGCTCCGCTGCCACAGCTCACCTTGGCTTCAGACACGAAGTAAGGCTTACGATGCACTGCTCATACTTGACCCTGAACATCGAACCCTTCCGTCATTTAAAGTCCGCTGCAGGAGGAAAACAAACGGACTCCATAAAATCAGGTCCACAAGACCCCTGGTCTTAGGGCCTTAGCAAACAAACTTCGATGAGGTTTAGACTGCCTTCAAGAGAAGATTGGTCTGATACTTGTTGATGAGTTGAGAGAGTTATGGAAGCTTCAAAACGTCCCAAGATAAAAAGTAACGTTAGTTTCTAGTATAAGCTTCAGATAATTTTGTTATCGGTCTCAAAATAACCGTTATCGCTTTCTATAACAAACCTCTTTCTTCTTTGGTTTTCCATCAACCGCATCCTTTCGCTCGGCCAATTTTAGTCACCTAAAATAGGTATTCAAGTAATCCTCGTCGTAATAGACATCAATTCGCCAAAAGGAAATGCGGGATACGAGACGACATGGCATCATGGTTCACAGCGCCATCCCGCAAAGGTGATGCATGGTTTTACGTCGGCCTAGTTTCATCTTTTCCTGATATTACCGATTCTGGCAGCACCAACCTATCGGCACATCGTCCTTGTGCTGAACAGAATCCAGGCCCCGGATGTAAGGTCTTCCACGTGCCTGCCACGGACAGTTCTCAAGCGCGTCAGATAGAGGGAGACTCGATATTTCACGACGAGGGAGGGTTGCGAGATCAAGTGCTCGTATTCAAGTATAAGGGCAAGATACATGCCATTAATAACGTGAGTCATACTCTATAGAGGACTTTTATGAAGTAATAGCCAACGACAGGAGTAGCGATGTCCACATTCATCATATCCTCTTTCCGAAGGTATACCGTTTGATATCGAAGACTTCGGTATCGCATTAAGCGCTGGAATCACCTGTCCGAAACATGGTTGGTCATTCGATCTATTTTCCGGTAGAGCGGACCGGGCGAACTATAAGTTGGGGATATGGGAAATTCAGTTGCGCCCCGGTCCCGACACGGCAGCCGGGGTAAATAATGAGAAAGACGGAGACGACCAGGAGGTATGGGTACGGAGGAAACAGAGAATGGGATAGTTGTATCCTAGACCAATGAGATTCTAAGAATATCCTGACGTAGCTATGTTCGGTGTTAAATGTTTCCTACAATTGGGAAATATCACAACACTTAAGGATATGCAATTCGAGTTGAATCTCGCATTTCCCTAGTCGCCCAATGATTTCAATCAGTGGTACTTCAAGTTGATTCATAAACGTGCCAAAATGCAACAAGGGACGTGTCTTCTTACATGGTTGGTATAAGTTACTGAACAATTCGATAAAATCCATTCTATAGCAGCTTCCCAGGAATACGAATTAAAAAAAAAGATTACTATCAAAGTCAAGAAATTCTAAAGAGATATACTCTAATAAACGAGGTATGCTCTTGCCCTGAGTCGAATATAGTGACTAGGCAGGTACCTGTTAAGAGCTGCATGTGCCTATGACGGCGGGCCCACTTAAACGGTAGCTTATTGTAACGCTGCAAAAGGCGCATGGGACCAGCTTCAAACATCCCAACTTTGAAGCTTGAAGGCCTTGTGTCACACCACCAATCCCAGCGCATCTTAGGACTGCCTTCGTCAACTTATTCACGCTACTTTCACCTGCTACATAACTCAGGGAGCTACAACAGCAAACTACGCTACCACATCGAGTCCACCTCCACTCTCGGTTTCAGTATTCCAAGTTCAATAACATAAGCTCCTTATTCAGACCTCCACCGGCCCGTCATGTCGCTCGATCCCCCTCCCTACCTGGGTTCGCTCCAGAACAACATCCGCCAGCGACCAATTCCTTGGGATGGCGCAGCTAGAGCCGGCACCATTACAGAGGCTCAATTGGCCAAAATCAGGGCTGTTGACAAAGTAAAGAGGGAACAGAGAAAGCAGGTAGTCGAAGCCGACCTCGATGGCTACCGGATACTGTTCATCGGAGAGCCTGGTACATCTGGCGTTCTAGAGTCGGCAAGGCAGCGCTCCGATGTCGTCCAATACATACTGGTCTTACTTGGAGACCTACTCGAAGGTGTGTCTCTCCTTGGGCATGTAGATCCATCCTAGCTTGGTAGAGAAGCAGGCAGCTACCATCATATCGCCTCAACATTGGCAGCCTAATATACTGACATCATCTTAGGTGTCCCTGCTCTAGCGAAAGCACTCTTCAAAGACCCAGACCCGTATCAACACCTCCTGCCTCTACTTGCGCGATCAAATAATTCAGAGGATCCCATCCCTCTACTTACCTCTAATGTCCTTACGACTCTTATGGCGAACTCAAGAGACGAGTCTGCGGCAACGGCGCATGCTCTACCCCTAGTACTAAGCTACCTCTGCGGCCTGGTAAAAAACTCGAACGATGCCGGGTTGCAAGATATTGCCGTCATGCAATACTCGTCGTTGCTGTACGGACGATCGTCTCGACAACTCTTTTGGAAGCAAAGAAGCGAGACTGTTGCTCCGTTAATCGACATCCTCCGAAAAGCCGCGGGTATAGGCGGCGAGTCATCCGCTAGTCTCTGGAGTGGAAATGGCACTACTAGAAGCGGTGGCTTCGAGGGTCTCAGTGGTGGAGTCGGGTTACAGCTCTTATACCACGTGTTGCTGGTTCTATGGCAATTAAGCTTTGAAGCAGAGGAAGTCGGGGATGACCTAAATGAGTATGAACGTCCTTTCCAGAACTGAAATGATTGCAGCTAACACGGCTATAGTGAATATGACATCATTCTTCTATATACCCAGCTACTACGGCTTTCACCAAAGGAGAAGACCACACGGCTTCTTCTATCGACATTATACAACCTTCTCGAAGCCAACCCATCCACGCTACTCCCTACAGCAGTTTTAGCCAGACTTCCTGCACTGCTGCAAAATGTTAGCGGCCGCCACCTAACGGACCCAGACTTGTTAGAGGACTTGGATAAACTCAAGGAGATGCTGGAAGAATATCAAAAAACTAAGACCACCTTCGACGAATATGTCGCCGAAGTTCAGTCGGGACATCTAAGATGGTCACCACCTCACCGACACCAGATCTTCTGGGCCGAAAACGCACGGAAGATTCTTGAATATGAGAATGGCGAAATCCCGCGGAAACTAGCAGAGATCATGCAGAAGCCGTGGGACAACGACAAAGCGGTGCTTGCCATCGCTTGCAACGATATCGGCTGTCTAGTCAGGGAAGTGCCAGAGAAGAGATATCAGCTAGAAAAGTTGGGATTGAAGGCTCGCATTATGGAGCTCATGCAGGATTCAGATGAGAACGTGCGATGGGAGAGTTTACGCGCTCTTGGTGGTTGGCTCAAGTACAGCTTCGAGAACAACTAAGGACCCGGCGCGCGGGTATGTGAATATGATTATACTCCGTTTGTACTCTTTCCATTCTTATTGGTGTTGCAGTACTGGCGTAGGTGCAATGACAATAGCATCTTGTATCGGGTAGGATAGAGTTCTTGATAGGCTGACTCGAGCTGGTCTACGTAGTTGATTGGGACCTCATAACCAAGACTTAAAACTCATCTTCAAAATAGATATCTTCCAAGGCTGAGTCAAATCCCTAGGTAACTAAGAGATTTAGTAATAGGAACTCCAAATACATGCAACTGCATAGATGCAGTTCTACTCAATTATAGATAGGGTAGATACTACGGTATATCGGCTATCGACAGAGCTCCTCATGGTTACACCCGCAATAACCGCTATAACGTAATTACCCCAGCTTACCCCAGCCCCCCACCGGGCCGGTATTCGGGGTTTCGGCTTGCAGCGGCAAGCTGCTCAACGGTCAGAAAGGCCAACTACCAATCGAAGCGCTTTATTAAATAATAAGTCTCGGTAACGGCCACCGCCGATAGCGCTTCCTATCTCTCTTCCGGGACAAAAGACACGCATTGGTGGCTCGCTGTTATCAATCAAGGGCTTCTTATGAAAAAGGGGTTGCGTTTCTGCTGAATTGAGTTGTAATTGAGTTGAGCTGAGCTGTGCTTCTTACGAAGGAAGCATCGGAGCTGTCGTAACCACCATGCACCGTCTCGCCCGCACGCAGAGCATCACCGCCACTGCCAGCCGCACCGTTTCCCGTCTTGCATACTCAACCTCCACCCTATCCTCCCATACCACCTCCAGAATGGCCTCCCGAACAACTGCAGCGAGACGCATAGCCGCTACGGCACAGCACTTACGGCCTATGAGCGCACTCGCGTCGACAGCCACCAGCTACCCCACGACGCACGAGAAGATCGCCACCCCCGAGGACACGCCCTACTTCATCAACAACGAGTTCGTCCCCAGCAAGACGGACAAGTTCATCGAGCTGCGGGACCCGGCCACCAACAACCTGGTTACGCGCGTCCCGCAGATGACGGACGAGGAGCTCCGGGCCGCCGTCGAGAGCGCGCAGAAGGCGTTCCCGGCGTGGAAGAACACGAGCGTGCTCGCGCGCCAGCAGATCATGTTCAAGTTCGTCAACCTGATCCGGGAGAACTGGGACAGGCTGGCGGCGAGCATCACGCTGGAGCAGGGCAAGACGTTCGCGGACGCGAAAGGCGACGTGCTGAGGGGCCTGCAGGTCGCGGAGGCGGCGTGCGGCGCGCCCGAGCTGCTGAAGGGCGAGCTGCTGGAGGTGGCCAAGGATATGGAGACGCGGAGCTATCGGGAGCCGCTGGGCGTCGTGGCGGCTATCTGCCCCTTCAATTTCCCCGCTATGATCCCCCTGTGGTGCATCCCCATCGCCACGGTCACCGGCAACACCATGGTCTTGAAACCCTCGGAGCGGGACCCTGGCGCGGCTATGATCCTAGTTGAATTGGCGAAGAAAGCCGGGTTCCCCGATGGCGTGGTTAACGTCGTCCATGGCGCCCACCGCACCGTGGACTTCATCCTGGACGCCCCGGAGATCAAGGCTATTAGTTTCGTGGGAGGAAATAAGGCCGGCGAGTATATCTACAGCCGGGCATCTGCCAACGGAAAGAGGGTGCAGGCCAACCTCGGCGCCAAGAACCACGCTGCTGTCATGCCCGATTGCAACAAGAACCACTTCATCAACGCCGTCGTAGGAGCTGCGTTTGGCGCCGCCGGACAGAGGTGTATGGCACTTAGCACGCTGGTTATGGTTGGCGAAACCAAGGAATGGCTGCCGGAGCTGGCGGAGAGCGCCAAGAAGCTTTCCGTCAACGGCGGCTTCGAGGAGGGCGCCGATCTAGGTCCGGTCATCTCGCCGCAGAGTAAGGAGCGCATTGAGAGCTTAATTGCAAGTGCTGAAGAAGAGGGGGCCACGATTTTGTTGGACGGGCGCGGTTTCAAGCCCGAGAAGTATCCTAACGGTAACTGGGTTGCGCCGACGATCATCAGCAATGTGACGCCGAACATGAAGTGCTACAAGGAGGAGATCTTCGGCCCTGTACTAGTGTGCCTCAACGTGGACACGCTAGACGAGGCAATCGAGTTGATTAATAAGAACGAGTACGGAAACGGCACAGCCATCTTCACGCGCTCTGGCCCGACGGCGGAAACGTTTAGACGGAACATCGAGGCCGGACAGGTGGGCATCAATGTGCCCATCCCGGTGCCGTTGCCCATGTTCTCGTTCACGGGCAACAAGAAGAGCATTGCGGGAGGTGGCGCGAATACGTTCTACGGAAGACCCGGCGTCAACTTTTATACGCAGCAGAAGACTGTGACGGCGATGTGGAGCAGCGCTGATGCGCTTTCCAGGAAGGCGGATGTTGCTATGCCTACACATGGCTAAGTGCTACAGGAGATTGCAAACTGAAAGATGTACATAGGGTTATATGGGATTATTAGCGGATATAATGCATGAGTGACGATTTCAGCTGCTATCTACTTATTGTATCGCAAATTATAGATTCTTGCGGTGAGGCATGATGACTCGAGGAGTGCCGAAGTGTCGTGATAAACTCAAGGGGTACTACTTTAAAGGCGCTTGTGGGTAGGTACCTATTCTAAGGTAATATTCCTTTATAACCTTTGTCGCCTTGTAATACTGTAGTTTTGTAGCTGTAGAAAAGGGGGGAAAGAATGATAAAGAAGCTATTTCTATTTTCTATTAAGAAATCATTAACGTATAAGAAACAAGTGCTTTTCAACTGAATATTTGAGTGGGAAAATTGGTTATACGTTTTACACCCGTCATTGATCAGCCAGTCAACGCTGCGATATGTAGAGTCCGACTGCCCTACTACCATCGAAAGTGACCCCATCACGACTCATCCAACTCTTATTTGTTTTTTCTTTTTTTTAAAAAAAAAATAATATCCAATTCATCCTATTCCTCCCACATCAATCGACATTTATATGTTGATCTATATCGCATAAAGTCCTTCACCGTAAATTGTGGTAAGTTACAGCCATAAGTAACACATTTCCGGTTGGACTTCGCCACATACACGTAGGTAGCCGAAGGATTACTAAACCGAGACTTTCCCCTCCATCCCATTCACCATTCACCAATCTAAACATTACCTACCTTTTATAAACGATGGACGTAGATAATACCATTGGATCTACATATAATTCTAGCCCTTCTCATACTAGAGGCTATGGCGTTATCAATGTTGATGATAACAGTAATAACGCCGTCAAAGATTTAACGGACCTACCAAATGACCTCTTCCTCCTCATAATCTCCTACCTCTCCCCGCGGGACTGCGTGCGATGCCGATGCGTAAGCCGGGCTTGGTTCGCGGCTTTCACCAGCCCGGACACGTCGCGGAACCTGATGCGAAGACACTTCCCCCGCTCGCGCGAGATGCGGCTCGCGGCGGAGGAGGAGCTGGGGCCGACGCCGGACTGGGCGCACATCTTCATCATGGTGGCGCGCCGCTACCACTACCTGCGAGCCGCAACGCCGCGGCTTGTCGAGAAGGTCGACGTCGTGCAGGAGGCGCCCGGGCTCAAGGGCGCCTTCAAAAGCGTCATGCCCTGGGTCCGCTGGCTGAGGTGGAACGACAACACGGCGCTTTTCCAGCACAGGGATCCCACGTGGTGCTTCGACGACGGGCTGCTCGTGTACCAGGAGGCTGTTTCGCAGCGCTATGTCGCGTACGATCTCGAGACCAGGTTCAGGTTCGAGGTCCCGTTCGATGCGGCGGATAAGACGGTCCGGCGTTTACGGCTTACGTCCGGCGTGCTGGTTATCGAGTGGTGCGAGCGTGAGCCGTACCACCAGTTGAACGATAGCGAGATGGTGCATCGTCACTTTGCTACGGCGTTTGATGTTCGACGCCGGCTATCTTCAAGCACTTCTTCATCTGAGCTACAATTTACCCGGGACATCACGTTCCGCTCCGAGTGGAAAATCCACTTCCTCGGCCTCCCGCTTAACAACTTCGACCGCTTCTTCTCGGCGCACACTTCTACGCACTACGCTCTTTATCTCTGGCAGCCTCACCGTTCCCCCTGGGGAGAAGAAGACCCCCTAGAGCAACTTACCATTTGGGATATTTCCAAGCCGTCATCGTACCGCCCTTCGCTCGACCCGACCGGCGCCAACAAACCCAGCTCCATCCCGGGATCCGATCTCGAAGGCCCGACGGTAATCAACAGGTTCACGTGGCGCGAGCTACAAGTCTTGGGCCTGCGGCAACGGCACACGCCTGCGTTCAGAGAGGTCCTGCTCGACGAGGCCAACGTGTACATCCACGAGGAAGAACACAGGTGGCTTTCGGGCCTACACTCGAGCCTGTCGCCGCCGCGCCACCACCAGGTCCGGTGCACGGGGATCCCGTTCTCGGGCGTCGGGCCGCGCTGGTTCGACGAGTGCTGTGCCGACGGTGACGTGCACATGAGCTTCTGCCCGCGAGCGGGGTCGCTGTCCCGGATCCTGGGGAATAACCGTCTGGCTGGATCCGACGGGGGATGGCCCGGTTGGGCGCCCTGCTGGCGGCACGAGGAGTTTCCGTACTTGACGGTGAGCGATGTGGTGGATGCCGCGGCTGGTGTGAGGGTCGTGGCGAGGCGGTGCTTCCTAATGGAGGCGCTGTCGTCGTTTGTGATGCCTAAGATTAGTGTTCAGGAGGAGCGGGGTGGGGGATTGGGGGATGATGAGGATGAGGTGTCTGAGGTCCAGTTCCCAGACCAGATGTGGTGGGAACTACTTGGGAAGGGGAAGATTGTTGGGGACGAGCGCTGGGTTGTTGGTGAGGATGGACAGGGAAGGGTTACTATTGTGAGGTTCTGAGGACGGTGCTAAACTTTGGAGAAGAGGCGGACTACTGGCGTCGCTTCTCGTGGATAGAGGGCGTTTATAGACTTAGATTGTGTCACAAGCGAACCGAATGCATATAAAATTCGATAACCCTGGGTACCTAATAAGATCCCCTGGAATTTTCAGCTGTATACAACTACTTTCAACTTAGGCTTGATTTGGTAAACCAAAGCTGTGCAACCAGGGCCACATCTTCGATGTCGTGGAATATGACCCATCACTTGCATTTCGGGATAGCTGCAGCGGTTTCACAAGGAGTGTACATTTGCAGAGGACTGAGTAACTTGTATACGGCAGACTTTCCTGCTGTGAGGTTTTCATTACCAGGTATACAAGCAGCCCTCCCTCCATTATACATTCATTTTACATGAATTTAACTACCTCGTCCTTCATCAACTTGGTTATCTGGAAATACGCGCATGCAGATCCAGGTATCAATCTCTCTCCATATCGGACCTTACCGGACTGCAGCGGAGATGCAAGAAATCCGCCATCTCGAGCCGTGATTGGGCAATTCCGCGGTGATAGATCCGCTCTTGGCATAACCCGATAATCCAACCTAGGCTGGCTGGTAACTCGACTAGGCAGGTCGGTGGGGGAACAGAAAAGAGGGTGAGTGGAGGCTTGTTGATATACATATAATCGTAGGCGATGGAATTCGGCCGTGAATGACCCTAGCTTGCCGTCCCGTATGCGGCTATCGCCTGCTACTCGGCCTAGCTGTAGTGTACTGTAACCATGCGATGAGCGGGGCTGATCGAGAGATAATTTTTATTAATACTTCCAGTGACTCTTCCCACCATGTTTGCTTCTCTTTCTAGGAGCCTGTTGGATTGCTGTTCTTCTGGTTGAGGCACTTTCAGCCCTACCTTGGCACCTGTAATAGACATACAACAAGTAGGATAACGCCCAAGCAATGGAGTTAAAGACCCTTCTGCTCTCGCTGGCATCTATGCCGCTCACTAGAGCGGAAACTGTCCTCGGTGTCTACATTTTCCATCGGCACGGCGACAGGACGCCCAAGGCCCTCGCGCCCACCAACCTAACTGCGTTGGGCGCCGACGAGGTCTTCCAGTCCGGCAGCTACTACCGCGCCAAATACGTCGCATCCGATGCCAGCTCACCTATCTATGGTCTGAGCAATGACATTGCTGTGCCCACGCAGCTAAGCGTTACCTCGCCGGCCGACTCCGTGCTCCAGAGCTCGGCGTTGGCCTTCCTACAAGGCATCTACCCACCCGCCGGCACTAACGGCGTGAGCGTCTTAGCCAACAAGTCCGAGGTGCAAGCTCCTCTAGGCGGATACCAGTACATCCCCGTCTCAACATCATCAACAGCATCCTCGAGCTCTAACTCGGAGAACAACGAGTGGCTGCAGGGCGGGTCCGGCTGTGGCAACGCCATGGTGAGCTCGAACAACTACTTCCTATCCCCGGAGTACACGTCGACGCTGGACCAGACGAGGAGCTTCTACAGCAGTCTGCTACCCGTCATCAACAGCACGTTCAGCGCCAGCCAGGCGACCTTCAAGAACGCGTACACGATCTTCGACTACATCAACGTGGCCACGATCCACAACCAGAGCATCCCGTCCGCGGACCTGCTCACCAACGAGACGCTGTACGAGCTCCGCACGCTAGCCGACAACCACGAGTGGAACCTAGCCTACAACAGCAGCGACCCGATCCGGGCCGTCGCGGGCGCCACGCTCGCCGCCCAGATCGTGCAGCAGCTCAACAGCACATTGACGGGCAAGGGCAGCACCCCCGTCGGCATCCAGTTCGGCGCCTACGCGTCCTTCATGTCGTTTTTCGGGCTCGCGCAGCTGGACAAGGTGTCGGCCGACTTCACCGGCGTCGTGGACTACGCGTCGTCCATCGTCTTCGAGCTCGTCACCAACGCCACATCCGTCTCGCGCGCCTCCTACCCCGGCGCGGACGACGTCTCCGTCCGCTTCTACCTGGCCAACGGGACGGCGGCCGCGAACCCGCCGCGGGTCTTCCCGCTCTTCGGGCGGGGCGAGACCACGCTGCCGTGGACCACGTTCGCGAGCGAGATGAACAAGTTTGCCATCGGCGACACGGCGGCGTGGTGCCAGGCCTGCGGCAACACGACGGGGATCTGCGCGAGCTCCGCGTCGACGGGTGGTGAGGGCGGCGATGGGAGCGCGGATGCTGCTGCTGCGTCGACGACGTCCGGGAACGGGATCTCGCTTCCCGTGGCTGGTGTCATCGGCGCGCTGGTGACGCTCGTCGTGATCCTTGGTGTTGAGGGCTTGGTGTATGCGCTTGCGGGCTTGAAGCTGGTTAAGAAGTCCACGCTGGCTGCGAGCGCCGCCGCTGCTGGTTCTGGAGTTACGAGCGGTACGGCTGCGGCTGGTTCGAAGGCTTAAAGGGGGCTGAGACAAGTAGGTAGTTGGAGGATTGTAGGGTGCATATATGATGATGATGAGCGATAATGAGGAGTAGTTAAGTCAGCGATGATACCAAATAGCGATTGGATCGTGAAAGTATGCGCTTCGGCGAGCGATGACATATGAGATGATAGTGGTCCTAATCAATCTACGCAATTTAAAGATGAAGCGAAAAAAAGATAAGAGTCTTCGCTTATGGGTGATACCTAAGTGAATTTATCTTTAATATTAGTATCTATATAGCGTCTGGACCAGTAGTCATGTAATACGATGGACGCCAGTTAGTGAGTTAGATTTGGGCAAACATACTTCATAAGATATCTACCTTCTACTTTCTGCCTACACCACCGCAGTCATAGTGTGTGTACCTTTAGTGTATATTGTTATTTCCTCCTTCCCCCACCCCCCCCCCCCCCCCCTTTTTTTTTAAAGGAAAGGGGGGTTGGGTATAACACAGGGCCCCTTCATGATAAATATAATAGAGTAGATTGGTACTTCTATGTATACCTAACTTCTCTTCTATCTAACGAACACCGTATCAATAGTTCAGTGTATTTCAAGATGTCCTCTAATCCTTTGCTGGGCTCTTTTCATACCTCTCTCTTACTATTCTCTCTTATCTGTATCCAAGTGAAACTTTCGTGAATAATGAGTTCACAAACGTGAAAGCTATATGAGAGGATGTCCTTAACGAGAGTCGGGATGGATTACGTAAGCGGATATGTGTAGTTTGACTATTGGTTTCACACTCATCTCTGCTAACTAAAAAAGTAGAATCAAAGAGGAAAATCCGTAAATATGTAGAGTTTAGCATGGAATCATCTTTTGAATGGGGCAATAGCAAGAATACCTAACTTTATGCAGAAGCATGGGCAGTCATAATCCCAATCATCTCGTCAGCTTCAGGGGTCGCAAGTGGTTGAAACAAATCACAGTAAAATATTGGGATGACTAAAGGGCTTGGTATACAATTATAATGGCCTAAGGATTATAATACTTTGAGTAGCCCGCGCGTAGCAAGGTTGATGCCTTGTTCCGAGAAGTTGGTAAATTACCTTACCTCACATATGAACCACATATACAAACCGCATATCTCTTCGAGGAGCTACGTTGAAGCAACTAAAGCTATGCGCATTTTTAACTTGTGTCTTTGTAAAGTATACATCATGAGAGACGTATTCCCATTATGTTACACTCCGTCGGTACGTGGCATTAAGTGGTCAGCTCATTATTAACGCAATCCGCTGCTTAGGATCTATGAAATTCGCCTGATGTAAATTGGAAAAGATTTCTCAAGTAGACCAAGAGATGGACTATAAGGTAACATATAAGCTAGTAGTGAGTTGCTAATACTCCGTAATGCCTACTTTACTTTGAATTTGCTCGCAGTCAAGTTGTTAGGGGAAGTAAGGTAGGTCTAGATACCGAATCAACCATTAATTTTTGAGCTAAACGATCGTTAAGAAATCGTGATTCTAAGAGATAGGTGTTATTTTAGGTGGTTTTGTTGCTAAGCTTACGCTTCAAAATCAATATACCTTAAAATCTGATATACTCACTCCATATCTTCAATGTTGCCCTGAACCGTGCAATTGAAAATCATTCACTGTGCATTGGAAGAGTGATCTAATAATTCAAATGAAAGGCGTTTAAATTTGAACTGAGGGCTCATCCTATCAAAGCTGAGTTTCGAGGCTAATACCCAACGACGCTATTCTGACCTTTTCGAAATTATGAGTTTACTTCTCTACATGTCATATACGTTGGGGTGAGCTTTGGCGACTCAATATAGAAGGTCTACGTGAATACAAACCAAGAATAGTGGTCTGTTGGTCTATATCTAAATTTTGAGTGCCCAATGTTCACTTTCAATATATACCATGACAGGTACCTATCGACATTCTGATTGGTGTCCCGGTCAGTTATTCTCTATCCTTATTCCATTGTAACCAGGTGCCACGTGACAGTGACATTGTAAGAAAAAGCCGCTTGATATGGCCCACCGTACGAATGACTAAGAATGGCTGATATTATTGGTCAGCATCGCCATATCCGGTGACTCAGCAGACTCGTGCCGTATGCTCGAGTTTTTAGTTTTCTTAGGAATAAATTAGAGGCAATATGACATCTTGAGTCCCCCCATTCGCGTTTCCGGGTTCGTGGACCTAACAGCCCATACTTATAGCCCGGAAGAAATCATGGAGACCTACGTGTTAGTTTGAGCATCCGAAAGCCGACGAGCGTACGGCCCCACGCATCATTGGTTGGTCTGAACACCTTGCAATGTCTTCTAATAAGCGTGGTATATTCATCTGCATTTGGGGTAGTAACAAATCTTAAGTTAGGGCTATAGTACGGGGCGATCTTAAAGGGCAAGGAGAGGCAGTATTATTACCACGTCCTGCGCGACGTTATTGAGTATGGCGAACGAAGTAATATATGATCCATATCGTGGTAGACTTGAGGGGTTTAGGGCCTGATAAACTGGAAAGTAATGTGAGTTTAGAGAGGCGGTAGGAATAGATTGGACCTAATTAACTGGTTTGAATCCAGGTCGGGTTGCTTTTGAACTTCACTTGAAGTAGGTTTAGTTACGTCTCATCGAGTGCTTAAAGCAATGGGATAAGATGGGGGGGGGGGGGGGGGGCTGACATCAGGTAGCCGATAAAGAGACTGGAGTATTAAGGCTTCAGCAAGCCGAAGAGGGAACCTTTTTGGGATACTTGATGTAAAGGATGTCGATCATCACAAAGAACGTCGCTTTAATATTTATAGATTGGAAAGGCATGCCATAGATAGGCCGTAGCCGGGCAGAAATGTTTCGTGATTCTACCTCCACGACCCATCAAATAGACAGGAGATAGTTGAAACAAGCAGAACTAGAAAAATTTGTACTCACAATTTCGAGCCAAACGAGATATCTCGGAATGTGGCCTTGGGTAAGTCTGCTCAAGTCGTTGATTTCCTCGGTATTATATTCGCCACAACTAGTGCGCTCTTGATCGCAGATCCTCCTTTCCTATCGTAGAGACTAAAGTGGCTTCAGTCTATGCAGTACGAGGCTCTATAGTCGGCTAGTTTCGTTTATTAGTGCCGAAAATGCTCGTCTCTCGTCTCTGTGGCGTTTCTTGCGCGGTTTCTGACAGGAGCGAGTCCTTTTGGATAGATATTTGGCAGACGAAGCGTGATATTATGCGTCGGGCGGTCTGAGAATAGAGTAATTTTTTTAATCGAGTACGCAGCGTTTCGAATGACCTCTATTTCCAAAACCGTTCCGCGTCTCTCAAAGGCTAGGCTAGGGCCATACATTGTGGTGTTCTCGATCGTGGTGGATGCCCATATATCATTGTTTCAATAAACCGGTTAGAATACCACCTAGAATAGGACTTAATGTCAATTTCAAGTCGGAAAGACGAATTAAAAACCCCCAATCCATTCTAATATGATGTTAAATGTGATTGCCGAGGGCCTTGGCCATCTACTACGGAACGTGTCTTAGGCGGTCTTGAAGACGTTCTGAAAATTAGATTCGTGCCGGTGGGAAACCCCTTTATAAACGTTCCACGCCGAGGCCGGAATTCTCTATAGATCGGTATTATCGTCGGGTCCTTCTCGCGGATGAATATCCAGGCATTAAATCTTCGTCGCTTATTTCCCGGCGCCTTCCTCTCAAGTGTATGCAAATATGTCAGCTATTCCCGTGACTTGAATTGGCCCCCTTTAGCTCCGGTTGACCTTGTCTGCCTATAGCTACCTAAAATGCTCCTGGCCATGTGACTGCGGTAAACTCGAAAACGAATTAGGACGGACCGTAACATCAGTGATAGAGTCTCGTCGTCACCACGGGTTCTCTCCATACGTCGTCCACTGTCTAGTTTCCGTGTGGCGCCTAGAAAGGTCCATTTTTCGTAGCATAATATGAGTTCGCCCAGTTTAACTTGATAAGATCCGCTGAGACGTCGTGATAATTGAGCTTCGATGCCATATTTTCTCTTCACCCCTCCAAGCTACCCAAAGTGCTGTGCTGTAAGCTCGGCCTAGTTGTCACTCCCGCCAATCGATATGAATCAAGAATCCGAGGCTTCATTTGTGGGCGGTTTAGCGTCAAGGTGAATATCGTTTGCCTGACTGATATGTCCGTATCTGAGCCTGAGAAGTTGAAACCTGTGCCATACGGTCAATGATCTATGTATCCAACAAATCAGTCGCCTCGCCCATCGTGGTGAACAAGTATCGAAGGTCCCTTTAACATCGGTATAGTATCACTCGACTGTCTTAATTGTCTTATATAGCTCGAAGAAGGTCGCCGTCTATTTTCTCACCAGTCACACTGTCGATAGCGTCATTCGTATCCTTGTTCGTCCGCTTATCCTCAAGCATGATATCTCCCTCTTCGGTAAAGCCGACAGGTGTCAATACTGAAACGACTTTCAATTCTTTCATGGATTTTGCGTCTATCTGACTTTGCCAAATATGCATGTGCGTCTCCATGAGTCAAAGGTTGTCGAGTACCTAAACAACGGCGCCCAGATACCTCTCACAATCGGATTCGAAGGTCCAACAAATACTTTCTTTCAGTCTTCGACTAGAGAATTAGAAGCGGTGTTATAGAGGTCTGGTAGAAGTATACTCGGGGGAGTAACGTTTGTGAATATCGACAACTTGGCAGTCCTTAGTTTCGTTGACGCCATCCTAGACCTTGGTCCTATCGTAGAGACGGTGCCTGAGGGTTAGACAAATAGATAAGGTATCCGATCCAGCATGACGACAGCATCTTATCAAGGGCTTCGTTCGAGCCGGTGCGGCAAGTTATCCCAGTGACAGAGCTAGTTACATTAGTAGCGATGATTTGGGGGCTTGTGTCAACCGAAAAATACAAAGCTTTTCCTGGTACTTATTATATTATGAATGATAACCCGTCAAGTCCATAATTTTCGCAACAAGTGCGGTGTGTTCACTGTCGTTTACAATGGTTGTGGTCGGTCCTGTCGTATCGTCTAATTGCCGTGTCGTGCTTCTTTGGATTCCAATTACGTTGTCTAAATGCGGAAGTATGATGATCATATGGTCCCTGTCTTCCTGCGATACGGCCCGGAGTCTGTATCTTGACCTTCCATCCCTCGTTGTTGACTTTGTTGCGAGACGATGGTTGCTTAAGAGACTACTGCTAATCAAGTAGTTGATTAGGTTTAGAGTTAGTTTAAATTGACCTTGATCAATAACGGCTTCCGTGTTAACATCGAGAGACAGTCTTCTCTCGTTAGTGACTTCCTGCGTATCCAACTTGCTCCGGAATGCGCTTTTGAGCTGCTGGATGAGCGGTGAAGTATGCCAGATGCGTCAGTAAGGAAGAGGTATAGTTCTCGCGAAATTCAAACATCTCCAAGGCCCGGGCTCCGAAAAAACGTTCGTGAGAGGCCTTTATGTTATGGATAGGAGGTAGGTAGGTAGGTATTATTTCTTAATGTTGGACGCTTTTGGTTGCCGTTGATTTATCGTCAATATCGTCGTTTCCGAGAAAAAGATTTCAACCCCTGACCACCCGGATGCTTAGAAAAGGCGCCGCTGCATTTAGATATGTTCGTATCCGTGATTGTATTAAAAGTAAATGATATAGGAAAAAAGTATATAGACCTCAGAGGCATGAAATCTGGTATTTTTTACGAAAATGCGGTATTGATATGAAACTGGAAAAGGCTGTCGTATAGTAAACTAATTGTGCGTTGTCCTTTTCGTCTTCCGAGAAGGAAAAGGGGCAATTGAGATCCACTGGGTGAATAAATTCAGGAGGCTAGGTGTCCATTCTGTCTGTGTGGTGCAGATACCAGCCTTCCGAATCTGGTGATTACGTTAGCTATTATTGAGATAGATCTCGGCTACCAGGTAACAGAGACGGGATCGGCCTGTCTGTTCCATTGTTATTGCATGTATTGCAAAACCTCGGTCGCTCCTATAGGGCTGTCACGGGGCGCAGTGACACGCTGTTACCGGGCGAGAGGACTGGCCTCTTATTGGTTTTCCGCATACCCCGTAACCAATGGCAGTGAATCATCACTTCTCGTACGAGCCAATTGGAGACTGGGGGGTTATAGCAAAAAGGAAGGTAATGTATTCGATACTTCCCAACAGAAACCCTGCCGAAGGAGCCTCACGGGATCTTGGTTGTGCGGTGGATCCGAGCACTCGAATCCATGTGATGGTGGTCTAATGTACAAGATTTCGCAAGAGCGGGCGATACCCGCGAGACGCAAGTAATGGAGCTCACAATGAGATCTCTCGGCTGTACCCATACTTGCAGGGTTCTCCAAGAAGGGTCCTCCTGGAAGACGTCGTTCCGTGCTGCTCTGACCTCTAGATAAGAAGCTAAGGCGTTTCTAGCATTAGGCGACGGGAAGGTTGCATAGGTCTCCGAGCAGCTACGGGGAATAAGTACCCTTAGTCTCTTCAATCCTAGACCGTGGAGGCTCAGTGCCGATTGGCGAGAAGACGGATTGCATGAGGTATTAGAACGGAATTAGGTATCTTCTCCGGGTGATGATCATGTGGTGTATTTCTCGAGTTTCAACTGAGCTTTTGACACAAGCACAATACATAGGAGAACATCTAGCAGCATGTAAAGAAGAAGATAATTGATTTATTTGCTCTGCCCTTAGCTAATAGCCCATTTCGCTTAGAGATGTTGAGCCGTGGATTTGAGTTTGCGGGAATTCTTTTCTACTATGCAGTAGATTAGATCCTAGATCGGAGGCAGATGCAATGAGGCTTACGGGATGACCTCCGGATGTAGTCGCCGGGGTATGAGGAGTCGACCCCGGACCGGGAGAGTTGTGGTAGGAATATGCAAGTGATAGTTGCGGATGTCACAATGCGGGCTTGGATTAAGGGGGACAAGGGCAAAGACCCTAGTATAACATGTAAGCTAAGCACAATGTAGCTGTGTGTAACTTTGTACCTAGCCATATCCGACGACCTAGTGCTAAAGCTAACCTAATTCAATGTACCTTGGCGAATCAACACGTACGGAGTAACGGTTAGTAGTAGGTTTAACGCTACGCACGGGCCATTATAGCAGGTTATAATAGCAGAAATAGCAGAAATAGCAGGAACAACAGGAACACAGCTTTTACTATTCGGGGTTGGTTTTTCCGTTATTAAGCTTCCAAGATTTCCGCTTCAATGTCAGTGGCTGGGATGTTACACCATCTCTTGTCTTTGACACTAACTGCATCGTTGGTCAAGGGTATGAAGCACAAAAAAAACGTCCGTCCATATGCCCAAAATGATATATTACCAACTGTGTCTGGTTAGCCTACCTAGCTCATCTTCAGGGAGTAAGAGTTAGATCATATGTGGCATTTGTGGCCTTTTTTCATGGTTGCTAGCGGTGAGCATTCGTATGCCTGTGAATGAATGGGGTGAATAGGGAATTCTCTCTATTGTCCAGTTATTTTAACCAGGAGTCCGTCTATTTCTGCGCCTTGCATACCTGTAATGAAACAGATATCTTGCAGCAGTCTGTGTCAAGCCCTCCAAGTTTCGAGATCTTCTTCTTCTGTCGGGCTTATTATTAATAGTGAGCACTGCACGTTTTTTTCGGACTGCGACGTCTACATGCGCGCCATGTCGTAGCGAGGTCCGTCCGCACCGGCTCGCTACCAGAAACGAGATGGCGCGGCCTTATTTCAGGACGGGACGGGATGTAAGGCCTGGGGTTCCAGTTACAAGTCTTGGCCCTCCCTTTTCTAACTATGGCTTCCTGCCTATCGGTTCCCGTTGTCTTACCAAATCCGGTCGACCGCCCATCATGGCGTGCATTAGTCTATATTTTATGTGGTTAAAACCAGCCAGCACCGCGATGGTGTGCGTATGTGCGTGTGTGTATAACATACACGTATTATGCTCTGCCTTTATGTCATGATCGATGCCAGGGATTTTCCAACTCGCATTCTGAACGACAGCATGACTGGCATTCCCCGCATCTTCCCTCTTGCTGGGTGTTTCCAAAGTCGACGCTAAGGCTGATGGAGGTCATAAGGAAAAGGCGGTGATTCGGCGCCTGCAGCCATCCTGTATGTGTGTTACGCCTAGGCTTGTTGGGTGGCTTGAGCATCTGGAGCCTACCTTACCTTGTCTGCTTATCTCGCAGCTACTATGGATGGGCCTTCGATGATGATCAACAGCATGTCTCATGCAAGTCATGTTGCTCCCGAGAGCACACCTCACCATGCCTTCATGATTCGTCGGGACGTCATTGACCTCCTCTTCCAGCCGTGATATCCGTAACCGTCTTTTGTTCGTTTGCAGGATCAATGGCATCACATTTTTCTCGCGATGTTGCTAAGATTGTCTCCCTGCCCTCCCCACACCTCTCAGGAGTTTTCGGCCCTAGAGAGTCTCTAGCAGACCCAGACGCCAGTCTCCAGCCACGTTCCCTAGGGATTAACAGCGCTATGAGCTCCACATCCCGTCAAAGTTCGCCGACACGGCAAAGATAGCCTCGCAGTCTAGCCGGACATGTGGAACCCAGCACTTGAGTGAACCCAGCATCGTGCAGGGTTAGTTGGTGTGGTAGCGCAAGGTCGAGTCCGTGGCCTACCATCCAGAAATGGATCCTGCTCGCCACACGGGCGTCAGTACCACGTTTTCTCTCGAATGGAAAGGGTGGGGAGCTTTTCCAGCAGGTTATGGACGTGCAGCTGACGAGGAAAATATACCTCGTCCTTTTGTATCTAGTGCCCGTCCCTTTCGTCGCGTCCCTCAATGGATTCGACGTAGAAGGTTACCGTAGGTAGGTGTGCTGATAGCTGGGAAAAGTCATTCCAATCTATCCCATCCCTTGCTTCCTCACCGAAGGCGGCGTGGACCCCCCTCGTGCTTACTCTTTTAAAGCTACGGCTTGGCCCGAGACGAAGGGAGAAGGCCATGGCGCTTCGGCATTTTTATTAGAACAGCTCCATTGAGCTAGATTGGCGAAAGAGGATGGGCTTACATGGCCGCTGTTATACCTGGCCGCAGCTGGAGCGGGCTACTATATAAAGGACCCTATAGCTTACCTACGAGATCTACCGTCCCCATGCTTCGAGAGTGGTCATTGGGTCGCAGCGGGTGTATTGCACTGGCCAAGCCGAAATCAGGGGTATATTTGTGTTCTGATATACGCACAGTCGCGAGTCATATTTGTAAACTTCACCACTTCTAGTCAATGATGACAGGTCATGTGAGTCAACGGATAACTTCACTCCACCCTTTTTGATATTAGGTAGGCTCCAGATGCATGAGGGGACAAACCCGCAGCAACAGCAGATGGCGAGCGGGAGTCGTAAACTGCTCATCCGAGAGATGTAGGCAAAAAGGCAGGTAAACGCCGTAGCCGTTGAAACTCCCACTTCTAGAATTCTCCGTCCCCTTATCTCTCAAGCTGACATGCACTAGATAGCCACTGATGTTACGGGGTACTGATCATGAGAACGGTATGTTTGAATGTATGTACATATTTTTGTTTTATGGTACTTAGAAGATATGTAGCAGCGAGACCACCGCCAGTGAGGCGTTCCGCCAGATGTAACTAAACTGATCCATCTCCCCGAACTCCCTGATATAAATGTGATGAGTAGAGATCAGTCCATAGAGGTATGTGGTGCCGCAGAAGTGGTAATGCTGTAAATCTTACTCCCAATGGTACCTCAGGGGCCGTTATGCCCGTCTTCATAGTGTCACCCAGCTATAATTGAAACTCCTAATAACCCTTACGCCGCATAGTAATCCTTGCCAAGATAACGCTGCGACTCCCCTCCAATGAACGGGTTACCATCTGCAGAGTCACTCGTGTACTGCTCTTTCATCCGGGAGCGCCTCTAGCCCCGTCGTCTCTGCGGACCGAGCCCGCCCCTCCCTTTCAAGTTCGCGCCATCTGCTCGCACTAGTACCATATTACGGTGATCGGGTCCCAGTATTACACAGGAAGCATATGCCGAAAGCTCTTTCGTCGTTGTAACCGAAAAAGCCGCCCACCCAAACCCATGAGATCCTGAAAAATTGGGGCAGCTACCCTTTTTTCCTTTTAACACCATGCCATGATGACCGGATCGAGTTGATAAAAAACCAAAGGCGGGGAAACCCTCGAGGTGTGGAGGAGAGGAGTGGTGAGATAGCGGGAAAATTACGCATTACGGTGCTCATGACGACTGCTCTATACAGTTATATCCGACTTTTGAAAATGTGGCCGTTGGCGGTAGTAGGCTAACGAATGTGTGGACGACTCGCTCAGTCCCTGAATTTGTAATATGTGGAGATGGCATTCGTTTGCCGCGTTCTAGTCCTCATCCACATAATGGACATTGTCCGGGCTGGACGATATAGCGCTCATGCGGACCTCTGGGGCAAGCATGTTTCCGGCTGCCGTCCATGGAGGTACGAAAAAAGTGTGCGCCCGGATCCAGACATGATGTGTAAATGTAGTAGTTCTTCGTGAAGTCACACATGATTATGATTAGATGTGATATACAATAGATTTTTTGCGTGTACGAGTTTTGTGCTTATGATAGCACTTGGGTGGACCTTCATCATCATCATCAGTAAGTGGGCCAGCTCCCAGTAATATCCTAACAACTTTGAACATACCTCACAAATTCCTTCTCTTATTAGATGAGATGGTATGATATGATGTGCTTGAGGAAGGTTTTCAGAGCAGGTAATAGGTTTGAGTTATAACGTGGTCCAAGGTTTGAGGCTGCGAGTTGTGACAATAAAGTTTTAGGACGGGCCCGGGGAAAGATCATGACAGCATGTCTAGGTTGCTTATATATATCTGAAGGGTGGAGATGTGTAGAGACCAAACTGCTCCCCCCAGAAGCACCAAGTCGCACAAGCTACCTTGCAGGTATGTATGTTATAAGAGGTCAATAAATAGCATTTATTATTAAGGTGTGGTCAGCCTGGTCCCTGGGTGTGCGTGCACGCGGGCGTGGGAGAGGTATTATTATTTTATGTATAAGTGCAAGTGAGAGTGAGAGAGTGTGGGTGTGGGTGAATGTGGGTGTAAGTCATAAATTAGGCATATGGTGAAGCAGGCTCAACACCACCATTCAATGGAACGGAGCAGCAACGGACACGGTACGAGAGAGTGAATATAAAAAATTTCTGGAGCCCGGGAGGGCCTTACCAAAGAGGACGACATGGGTAGGTAGAAAAGAGAGATTATCCATGTCTGAGAGCACTGACAGACGGCGCTTGCACAATACGTCTCAACACCCAGGTCGATTACCTAGGTATCAACGGTCAAGGTGAGTAGGTACGTACATCCATAGCTAGAGATATACGGTAAGTACTGCACACAGAGGGAGTTGTGTGCGTGTACCATAGTATTCTGTGTGTGACAAACGGGGTCTAAGCAAATCTGGCTCCATCAGACGATCGATGAAGCATGGTCGGACTCTGACCAGGGCCAAGAAGAGAAAGCTTGGAGTGAGATAGTATATCCCTGAAGGGAGAAAATAGTGGTCCAGGACTTCAGGAGGGGGGTGACCTAAAGAGGAGAGCGGGGGACATGGACGTGGAGAATTCAGGAATAGTGAGCAAGTCCGTTCAATAATAAGAGGTTCGACCTTACACATATTACATTCCGTATAGGCCTGGTATATGACGAGAAGGGCAAGGAAAGTAAAATAAAATAAAAAAACAAAATGTGTTACAAGGGAAAGGAGAGATCCTCAAGGTTCTCCGATCGAGTAGAGGTGAGTGAACAGGGGTTATTGTACCGGTGTACTCATCTAGGTGCAGTCTAGGTGCACTAATGTAGCAATGCGGCAGTAGGCGTGATGCAAGGTAAATCCATTTTCGGTACCCTTGACTGGTTCTGTTTGGTGTGTTTTGGTGTAGTGTAGCTCTGCGCGAGGATGGGGTTCGTTCAAGCTGGCTAGCTGGCTGGCAAGTCTCCACTGTATGTTGTTATAGTGAGACGACGTTGGTGCTGCAAGAAGAAGTGAGGCGGAAGTTGTTCATCAGTCACTTTAATGAGCGGGAAAAAGAAGGGATTGAATTGCGGGACATGAATGCGCCCAGAACATATTTATTCAGCGGTCATTTACACTAATGACGGTAGGCGCGGGAAGATGGACTAAAAATATTATAGTTTTCAGGTACCGAGGTACGCAAGGTACATCCGCATGGTACATTGCTAGGCTGCTAGGCTGCTAGGTTATGTCCACTGGGCGCATGTTTCGATTGAACATTGAACTTCAATGTTCGGTTACATGTCGGTAACCGAATCTAGATATAAGTCGGATGCTACATTACATACATTAGGGTACGTACGAAAGAAATGAGGAAAATAGTAGACCCAAGATGTAGTGCATTATGTAAACATCTTTTAGACAATAAGGTCCCACGTCTGAACAAATTCGCTTCAGTTTGCTGTATCGTGGGAAGTATCTATTACGCTACCGAAGCCTTTTCAGTTACAAACACCTACATCGTAGTCGCAACTCCCAAGTACCAAAGCCTCGGCATTCACTAAGCGGACCAACCAGGAGGGCCGATCTAACATACTAGCACCAAGGTGCCACGAGGCCACCGAATAAAAATCCATAAAAAATCCGGAGATCTACAACTTGGAGTCTGTCTCATTGCTCTCATCAAGTCGAATCTCCGGAATGCCTTGTCTCAAGTTTCTAGCAGAAACGAGATTTTAGGACCAATCCGCGACAGTAGAAAAATATTGCCCATATAAAATTTTGGTTTTCGGCTTCATGCAAAGACAGATCATACCCCGGATCAGCTGAGCAATGTCCATCTTTGGGATGACAGCTGTGTGATATCGGATTTTGGGTGGGAGTACAACCTAGCCGTGGTGGCCAGCGGAAATGCTTCCCGGTATGTTATAGGCTTCGACGCTTTGCATTGTGATGGTTCTTACGTTGGGTCCACAGTGATCAGAACATCGTAAGAGTCCGTATCGCAATGAGGTGATGGAAAAGAAAAAAAAAAAACAGTGAAAAGCGAAAAAAGCAAACTCTCATAGCTATATTAAATTGTACGAAGTACAGAATGAGCCCCGTGCGCCTGCCAAGCGTATACCCCTGAACTGACGAAGCTATGGCCGAGAACTGGGGAACATACTACCATAGTATGTAAGCTGTTAAGGTACTTCATACATGCAGCCTGAGCCGCTACTGCATTTGAAGACGTAACCCGCAGCCCGGCGGCTTGGTGAGCCTGCATCGATGTCGGAGATTGTCTACGTTATTGAGGGTCTGTTTGCTCCTGATATACATGGTATAATTTATACCAAACGTTGCCAACGGCCGAATGATAGCTGGTATGGATCAGCTTAAGCTGACGACCCTGGATAATGATACTGTATTATTGAGATTCCAAATTGTACCAGGACCAGCTCCAATGAAGCTCTTATGTGTGGCTCAATTCAGCACTGAACAGTGCGCTTCTTCAGACCTTGTATATGTCAGATCGCTTTGACAGCAACGACGACATTCTCAAGATCCATTGGCTTGAATAGTGCGATGGTAATAACGCTAGAGTTGTTAGGCTCGTTGTATGCGTGTGTGACATTGCCGAATATCTCGTTCTCGATTTCGTGATTGGTCAATTTACTACCGGGTCCCCTTCCCTTATCCCTGTGATCTAGTCTATATCAGATGCTTTGAACCTCAAGCACAGAACGTGACGACCCAAAATGCCTCAAAGGCCGCCCAGTAGTTTGCAGTCATGTGGGGCTTGAAGCATCAGTTCGTCCACAATCCGACTCGTTTAATATCACATGTGGTCCAACTCGGGCGATAGAAAACCCCCACGAGCCATAGCTCCCCTAGATCCACCGGAAGAGTGTCGTCATGCGCCGACCCAGATGTGATGAGAAGTGGTAGAACAGTCGTAAGGGAATAAAATACGGAGGCAAGTGCGTCAATGCCTTTCGAAGCCGATTACGAGGCTACCTTGGTACGTTAACACCAAGACGGGCCTCTTTGCCGGAATTTCTTCAGCACGACGGAGTAAGGAGTTGCTCCATCACGTTCCTCAGATCTGATCATGTTTCAAGCCCGGTAGAAACAGCGATCGGCCAGCTATAATTGTGACTTGCAAGGCTGAAAAAGAAAGCTGGGCTGGGAGGGATACAAGCTAGACAAGCTAGGCGAGTTTGAAGTTAAAAGGTGAGCAACGGAGACAAAAAGGTGAGGCGCCGAAATTGTGGCTTCACGCCTCTTTTGCCCGGCATCCGAGTTGATCTACCGAAGGCTGCATTTGTGGCCGCCGATCCTTTACTGGGGGGTGATTAACAGCGGTATGGTATAGAGCAACCAACACAAGCAAGACTCCGGAGCTCTTTTAACGGCATTTGCGGCGATTTCGGGGAATATACAAGTCGAATATCGACAGGAACTAATCTGTAGTTGTGTCTAGTCTTGCATATCGGATTTTTAGAAACGCCCAAGACAACCCTGCCAGCTCATGTGCTCATTCAAAATGTAACATGCGCACGTTTGACTCGCATTGAAGACATCTTACCTGGGAAATTTGGACAGCCAAATAGAGACAGCTGCACCAACATGGAGCAAAAAAAGGTAACGTTGATATGGCCAAAAGAAACCTGGTACGACGTAGGTGGGCAGATCCGGAGACGCATCAACTCTCACACACAGGGGGCCTCTTGGAAAGATTAGCGATACATCCCTAAAGTGCAAAAAACCGGGTTGGATGTGTTGGGTCGGGCCGTGAGTGGACTCGATGTTCAGTCACTAATGCTCATAGGAGTCATGAGAGGTCATGGGTAAGTGAGTTCTCCTGTAACCGAGGAATGCGAATATGTTGGGCTGCATAAACAGTCATATAATCGGATAACGACAAGAAAAAGCAGTTTCGAATCTTGTTACCGGACGCTACTCGCCTGCATGAGCCGCGGTTGTGGGTTTTCTCAACGGGCAGCTACTGCACCATTGTGGATGTGGTGTCCCGGCCAGTCGGCGTCGGAGGTTCGAATATGCATCCGCGTATAATAACCGGAGCACCGTCCCGAACAAAGGGAATTGACGAGGACATCGTGGTTCTCTCGCCTTTTGAACTGTGGGGGGAATTATTCTCGAAGCAATTTGCCAAGGCATCACGTAGGACCCTCTCTTCTTGAATCGAACCATGAATTGTGAACGTACGTTTTCTCTTTTCTTTTTTTTTTAATGGGAAAGTAGAGCTTCATTAGGTTGAAACAGCGATGCGGGGCCAACGAGAGAGAGCTAATATCTTACACACCGTTAATCTGTGTAGTACCTACCTAGCTAAGAAGCATGTAGGTAAGGTTCGTAGGTTAGCACCGCGCTACCACAGTAGAGAGAACCTTATTAACCTTAGGTGAGTATAGTAAGGTTTGTACCTGGATACTTGCACACTATGCATCAAACCAGAGATCTATGTAGGGCACATACATCACATACATCTCTGAATTCCTGGGATTCCTGGGATTCCAGTGGGATTTTCTTCCGACGCGCGCTTAGACACTTATCGATCTCATTATGGGACCCCCGAAATGGCCGGGAAGAGGTATTGTATGCGTCAAAGCGCAAATTCGGTTTCGCCCAAGTCAAAGCGCTCGTCTGATCTCTCTTCATGTAGTTATATTTTGCCTTGTTATTGACTTTCCCAGCGTTCCATGCTCCATGACAGGAACCGCACACTGTTCGACGTTCTAGCGGTGATGCCTCTTCCAAGGTTGTTCCTTTATTTCTTTATTAGGCTACGAGATATAGCATCCACAATGGTCCCGCAAGGCACACGAGAAGGCGCGTGCGATGCCCTTCAATAAAATACCCTAATAAAAGTCCGACAGAAGCCTCAATGCAGTGCAACGCTTCCCGCCCGCTTGTCCTGGTTCAGAGGTTCAGAGTCCTAGATGATTCTGACATGTCATAGCCAAGACAGTCGTTCATCAACGTGGCTTCCGATATCCGTTAGACTATCATGACTTGCTGATAATTCATGCTCAGACATCTCCCCATCGTTGGCTCTCGTTGGCTCTTAGTGGCTCTTTTGCCAAATAGTCCTTGCTAACCGCTCGGATGCTTTAAACCCGATTGGGGAATTGTACCACCCGCTGCTCAACACCATCAACTGACGCAATACCCATCACCCTAAGTAAACAAAAAGGAGGCTCATGGAGCACCGCTCACAGCCTGGCCGTTGATAAACAGAAATACACCCCGTCTCCACCCAAAGTTCCCCCATAATAACATCATTTAGGAACCTGGCACTCCTGCTTTACACTATTCCGTTGTTCCCGGTTCGATGCTACTATTTACTATGGGGTCTTCGAAGGCACGGTTCACGTTCCATCTCCTTTCATTTCTTCCCCAGATGAACTCTAATGCCCTCGGACAACTTGGGGTTTCTCACTGAGCTAAAACGCAGGGCTTACTCTGCACGTCGGTTGGCTGGACGGCCGAGAGACCGCCGCTAGACCGCTATTTGCGCCATATACGAAGCTTGAAAGATGAGACATGCCCTTCTCCACGTGGGCTTCAGCCCAGCAAGGTTGAACCGTTTCCGCTCTAGCTGAAGGGTAAATTTAGAATCCTCCCACTGTGGTGGTTGAGGTTCATGTCTGCCTTCTAGCTAGTAGTAGCTATGGTTGCGAGTCGTAGTGCGATAGGGGCTAAAGCAAGCTACGAGATCACCACCACACCGGTTTGCGGGGTTCCAGGATATCCTGGAGGGGCGTCTTCGGCCTCACCGACGGCGGGTGCCGACGCGCGTCATAGGCAAATTAGCCCTGCTCTTATTGCCTGCTGTTTATTGAAACAAGCAGGTATGTATGTTTTTAGCACGACTAGGAATTGAGTTGCGAGAAGTGTGGACTTGGGGCTGAGATTCCGAGGTACATGGCATCCAGCAGTATAAGTCCACACCGCGCATAGTGGCACTAGCGAGGATGCTCGAGTTTATGGATTGTAATATCATCAATACGCCGCATTGCGTTTCAATAAACAGTCTCACTTATTAAGCAAGAGTTGAGGCGTGGTCTTATAAAAGCGGTGGAAGTCGGTCGTAGTAGCAATCCAGGCGATTCTGGTCTGTTGAAAGCATGTCTGGCTTGAAGAATCTTCAGGCGAAGACCTTGACTACATGTTACATGACGACCAAAATCAACGTTACTTTTCAGGGGACGAAGAGACAGACAGGTGTGAAGATCCCGACATTGGTACACTCAATTAAAGTAGCCGTAGCCAGGGAGGTAGTCTACTGTAAATGCTTTCGAAAAAACCAGACAGCCTTTGATCCTTCGCCTTCGCCCAGCAATGCAGATATCTCGCTCCATACATTAGGTACTCTGTTGGTTGGAATTTCTCATATAGATCCGCAAGTCCCCAGCGCCACTGATCCTCGCTAGATACCTATATGATGGCACGACTCCCGCAGACAGACTCGTATTCGTACTTGTGGTTGTGGTTGTGGTTATAGTAGTAGGCCGCCCCTGCATGAAGCTCTTCGCTCGTTCCAAATTGCTGCTGCTATATGCCTTGTGATATAATTCAAGGAGAGACCCGTTGACAAAGGAAAGGGGTTTGAGGTTTCAGGGTCGGTCACGTGTCGTCCCCCAGTGAGTAGATGCCCTTCAGAATCTCCCAGCACCATAGAGCAGTCGCATCACTGTCCTTCAAGTCCCGTATCCAGTCGATATATAGCATGGTCGTCTCGTTGGCGTCCTGGTCGAATTTAGTCCCCATCAGAGTCGCCCGTATCCTTACCAGGATCGGCACCTGTTGTGTCATATGTAAGATCAAAAGGATTCCCAGGAGATTTCGAGACCAGAAGAATAAACATGGGATTAGTCTCTTGTGGAAACATGTCGGCGACATGGTAATAGGCCATTTCAACATAGCTTTAAGGCATTCCGCCACGCCATCCGCGTCATCTCGCGTTACTTGCTCTGGGTGGTGAAGAGCTTTAAAAATGAACGGCCGGTAAATGATGTATTTAACATAGTAATATCGGGTCCTTAGGGCCGCTGCCTGTATATCTACAGCATAGGGATAAGTCACCGGGGGGTTATCCAAGTCCGCCGAAAACATAGAGTGTGTATGGAGATCGGGAATCGGGGGCGGATACATCGACTGCTCGTCATACAACTCTTCGGCCGGGTTGGAGAAACCCCCAGGATTTTCTTCCTCCCAGCGCAAGTAGACAGGTAATAGGCCCCTCCACTGGTCTAGCTGTGCGGCCATCTGCTTCATTGTTACAGCTGGTGAGATTGGAGTTTCGACTGGAAGGTTCGTTGGACCGAAAGCTTTGCAGGTCGTGTCAGTTTTTCTTTTACGGAGATTAAAACATGTGTAAGAGGAGATATTTGTACGGCCTCCATATTTCCCCTGTTGAAGCACCAATTCTGTTTACTATCTAAAGGGGGTTAAAGGCTAAGAATATGACTTACCATTAGTCAGCGTAGTATGGAACTCTACAGAGAGTCGCCGGAGCACTATTTGCGAAGCAAAATGCTCTTGAAAGTGTGAAGCTTGGTTGCCAAGGTAATCTTCATCACAGAACGAGCCACTGAAGTCGGGCAACCCTACTAGAGACTCTAGTTTGTCTAGCCCGGTTCGAGGAATATTGAGCTCCATATTCAGACACCTACAACTAGTTAGTTTCAATGTTAACAAGGTTAAGCGTAGTTGAAGACGTACGTCTCCATTATAGAACAGTGCCAGAATGCTCTTCGTACTAGGTCACCACGGTGAGTCGTCAGTACTTCCGGGTTACTGAAGCTTGTGTTAACACCACCGTAATCCATGTCTTCCTTTGATACACACCTTGTCAACAGAGCTTGACACGCTAATGATGCCGACGTCGTCATGCGCCAGAATTCCTGTGACCGTTAGTAAATACGGCTGAGAATTACCCGGAGTGCGTCCTAGTTACCAAATGATGACAACATGTTCCGTAATATATACTAAATATCAAAAACTGTAAGTGGTGACACAGACTACAGCCAGAGACACTCACGCCGCCAATGCAAACATCTGTACATTCTCCAGGCTGCATTCAGTCAAATTAAAACCCATTCGCTTCCTAGCCTCGTTGAAGAAGAGTAATCCCGGTGGTCTTTCCGTGGTGCCTCCCCTGATGCCACTCGGGCGGCCTTTGTGTGTCTAGAAATACCAGATCAGCAGGTCTTCCAACTTTATAGAACTTTTCGTTGGGACATGTTGAATGCTTTCTGATACACCCAAAGAACCGCAGCACGAGTGTATACAGGTAAAGACGGCGAAACTTACCCTGATAGGGGCCCCTTGAACAGCGCTCACAGCAACGTCACCTAGTGCGAATACCAAACATGCTAACGTCGAAGAGCTGCTCTCATCAAAGCCGTTGCTCGCAACAGCGGGTAACACTTCGGATTGAAAGACTTGTCGGTCCATAATCGGGTACACCAAGTTGATCGTATCGAAGTACGATTTAGTGAGGCGCTGCATCGTCTCCCAATTTATATTCAGGCCACCGACTTGTATCCCATCGACCTGAGCCGCCGAAGGGACTTGCATGGAAAGAGATGCTCTCTCGGTGCCAATGTGGTGAGATTCGTAAATGTTGGTTGGGAGAGACGTAATTCGGCCTTGCAGGCCTAGTAACATAGCTGCTCCGTCCTTTTCTAAACTTGCCAGATCGAGATTCGGAACTTTGTTCTCGAAAACTTGCTGTATGACGGGCCAAGAGAGCATTTTATGAGTTGCGGAGACGTACTGGACATCTCGAGGCGAAGCCGGGGAGATTGCTTGGGGTTGAAGATGAACGTTTGTGGCGGGCCAAGCACTTGACCGGCTTGCATCTATCGTCGTAGGGGGAGGATTAGGTTGGATAGGACCATAAATAGATAGGGGAAGGGTGCCTCGAGCATTGAGACTATCAACTTTTCCATCAAGGTTTTTCAGCCCGCCTTCAAGGCTCTTCAGTCGCTCTAATATCTCAACAAGGGTCTTGTCTTTCCTGCAAAGCGTCAGTGTATCCGGCAGGTGACTGTGCAACACCATTCGGTTTGGGATTTCTGTCGAATACATCCGATGATGGTACAAGTTGCATTTGGAAGTACGTACTTGGTCGGTTGAGGTTCTCGATATTTGCATTCCAGCTAATAGGGTTAGTAAAAGAAAAGGAGATCTAAGAGGAACCATCCTTACATTCATTCGCTGTTTCACACGCTAGGATTAGCCGTCAACTTTACCTTGCGGTTCGACAGTCACTAGGATCAAAGTCAAGGAGCAGGTGAGAACCTGGTACAACCGCAAGGCCATTTTCTCCGGAGATGCCCTCGGACAGAATCGAATAGTTATGAAAAGACTTCGATTACTGACCTGACAAGTAGCGCATTTTGGCCTTTCTTCGCTACATCTTTGTTTACGCTGTCTGCAAGACTCACAAGCCTGGGTGGGCTGTTAAAAACTGATTTAGGTACAGAAGACAGGAAGGATGGAATACCTGGGCTGCTATAGCACCCCGCTCCTTTCTCGAGTTGGGCGTCGCAGGACCAGCGGAACTTGAGTTATTCGAATTAATCTCGGGATTCATCTCTAAAGGAAAAAAACAAGCGGGAGGGTACGGGGGTGAGGATCGAGGCCGATCGAGAAAGCCTTCTATCGACCAGGGACATGACAGACGACAAAGAGATTAGTGCTACGGTAGTGCCCAGACACGACCATCCCTAAAAAGAGGCGTGAATCTGAAAGTATGAGTCGATGCAGATCAGGCGCGGTATACTTTCCGTCTGGGAACTGAAGGGGCGGTCGCCGGGCCGGACCGCAACGCGTTGAACGGTGGTAGTATAAACTCGGATATCTAGGGACCCTGGATAGACCAGGATGGTTGCTATGGGCCGGCCTGGATCATAAATCCTGTTCTACCAACAAATGTCATGCAATAGGGGGAACTCAGGATGGCACGAGGGCAAAAGGCTGATTGAGATTTTGTAATTTTTGGAGACTTTTGGGCTAAAGCAAGCAAAAACAGAATGTTTTGATGACTTGTGGAGGGCGGTTCTCACGGAGAAATGCCCGACTCCGCTGGCCGCCTCACCAAAGAAGGGGAATACAGGGCTCTGTTTTTTAACGGGCGCTCATAGTTGAAGAGGGCGCTCTCTCTTGTCGGGCCAAGTATCAATTTACAGCACGGCCAGCGCAGTGTAGCTCGTCTTCCGAGACCGCGATACACATGACCCCTTCGATCCTCGAGTCTGGAATTTTTATGGTGGTTGATGCCACGATACCGGCTGGAGACGGCAGACAATTGAGCGTGGCTGCACTTGCGAAGGAATCCCATGAGAATACCCAAAGTAAAGTGGACAAAAACATCAGGAGCTGAAGGCGGCTACAAGCTAGGACATAGGGAATATCAAGGCTTCAACCCGCTCAGCCATTGCGAATTTGTACCTACCATACCTGCCTTTTCTACTTCGTTCGTTAACCTACCACGTGTGCATTCTAATATATGAATAACTCTAGGAACCGCATTTTGTGCTCGCAGCCTGCTAGGTTCTCCAGTAGCAATTCCGCGCCGATTCCATGAAGTTCATGGTCTCATATGAACCTGGGCTTTGGAAGACGGAAGCGTCTTTGCGGTTGTCCCGGATGCGAGAACTTGTCGGCAGGCCCACAGGAGTTGAATTGGACTTGGAATCACCCACTCAGGGGCCATCGTGAAGGAGACGTCAAAAAGGGTTAAGTCTCAACGATGGACGACAGGCTTGGCTGCCGAAAAAAGAGCTAAGCTCGACGTCATGCCGCTCCTTACCGGTGATTTATAAGATATCAGATGGGCACGGCACAACGGCATAAACGGAAAAGAAACTGATGCCTGTCAAACCATCTGCTCGAGATCGGTCAGCCCCCAGGTAACCCATTAGCTGTACGAATGTCTGTGACGAGAAGTCTGATTGGGGGGCTGCGTATGTCAGGAGGTCACAGGAAGAAACAAGAAAACGCGTGTATATATGCAGCACAGCTGTGAAGTGGATACCACAATCGGAAGAAAAGTCAATTTAAAAAAATAAATTAAAATGGAAAAAAGTAAAGAAAGTCATTGCGAAAGCAGAGGAGAAGGAACCAGCGAAACAGAAAAAGGAAAACCCCGATTATCTCCATAAATTTCAACCGTTGTCCAATTGGTGACGAGAGATCAGTAACCTTCGGGTACTTGGGTACCGGTTAACGGGAAGGTGGGGGACCAGCTTGTGCGCTAACGACATCGCCTCCGAGCACGCGTACCTGGAAATACCTAATGGGAAATTCCATCATGGATGTGGGGGATAGATGGGGGGAACCGCGAGGGTATCCCGGTGTGCACCTCACCGAGAAAAAAAGATTTAGTGAGCGAATTCGGTATTCCTCAAAAAGTATTTTTTTTGTTATACCTCTCGTTGGAGATTCCCCCATTTTCATGCAACTTATTTGATCTTAGATTTTGTACCAACTTGAGACAACGAAACGCAGGACGTTGGAGATTATGGACACGGATATTACGTAGTTCTGACGGGCGTCGCTAGATGGGCCTAGACCGCCCCCTGATTTATCTATCACAATATTGATTCGCATCTTGCCGGCCCAGGTCTATGCAACCAAACTCTCAGCTGAGGCTCTCTAAGATACTTTATTGGAGAATGCAGTACTCGAGTAACAGATGATCTATCGATGATCTTCACCTTTTTTAGCAACTCTCGCTTGAGCCGCAGCCGAGCCCGGGCGACGACATTCCGACGACATGTCTATTTGACTAAACAGCCAGACCGCTTATCCCACGTGTTTTACTTCCCAACTTGAGATTCATAAACCGACCACTTATATAAGCGGTGTGGCCCCTCTTTACCTTTACCGATGATCGCTGCGATGAGCTTCATAACTGAACGTCTTTTCACAACTGTTTCTGACCTATCACCAAAACTACCTACCTAGTCTCGCTTAGTCCGAACTCACGAATGCAATACGACTTTACTATGAATGAAACATGCCAAGGATGAATCCAATCGAGAAAAGACTGTCGATCTATTTATGGTAACACTTGGTCAACCCCTAGGACTGCTCAATCACGCGACCACTTGTAGTAGCCGTTCTACGCATCCCAATTTTACGGATCGACATAACTCCAAATCAACTTCATCCAGTTTAACTGGTTGGAGCCTACCTAACAATAAACATAAGGCTAATTCATCTTAGAATGATCAAACGCGCCAACCCGGAGTTGAGGAGTGACAAGCTAGCGCAGAAAACCTCCACTGAGATATGATGTGTCGCATTATATGGATTTGCACGAGTTGAAGAACGACCCGCTTCTCTTCGATTGAGCGTGTCAGGGGCTATGCTAATCCTGTGCGGAGGCTTGTTAATATGGCTCTCAAGATACGAATGGCCATATGAGTGTATTCCCATGTCTCTGTATCGTAGGCCGGCCGAATGCCTGAAAGCGATTCGGTGGACCCGCACGATGGCCTCAAAATCCGTACAATCCCCGAATTTATGGCGCCGACACCCAGGCTACCGGTACGTGGCAATGGGGTTGATATTACTTCACTTGGGTCAAATCCGATTGGGCCGAACTACTAGGGCAGTCATGATATCAAAGAATGACTCTCTTGATAGGTAAATAGAGGATATAGCAGGTACTGACGCGTAAGTGCCCTTTTCGTATTCGTATGAAGTGTAGAGGCTCGTGACTTCGTTATACCACTCAAAACGTTTAGCGTGAGGGGCAATCATATTACGCTTCTATGGACTCAAGATAGGGGCTCTATCGATATCAGCCAGATACTGGTTTCGGGCGCTCTGTGATGCGAGTACGGCCGATGATACGAAGGCGAAGAACTTCATTTCAGGCACGATGCGGAGAGCCTGTAACACCTATAATGTACTAGAAAATCCGGCAGCTGCCCAAATCTCATTCTGTAAGGGTGCGTGGCAGTCTCACTAGCTTCGGACTCTTCCCTCCCCCTCCCCCTCTCCCAACGAAGACCTCATGCCTTACGAGACAGCGCAATGCAGCTAAAGCGCAGGTCCTTACCTCCTGCCTCTTGCTCGAGCCGAATGACCCTTCGTAGTCCTAAATCGAGTGCCTTTGGGCTCAGGATGTCCTCATCGTCTCCCAACGCACCCCGATCTAACGGACCTTTTCTCGATCCTTCCAGTTCCCAAAGTCTACCGTTGGCTTTGACGAACGCCACGAAATGCTGTCCCATGTGCTCTTTGCTACTCGGAGCTGTATCTCCCAGCTGTACGCACGACTTGTGGGCGTGCTCGAAAGGGATACTATTGTAGAGCATCTCGGCCCGTTCCTCCATTTTAAGAGGAATGGCATCGCGGCGGATCTTATCTAAGTCAGAGTCAGGCTTAATGTACTCAGCGGCTGGGCCATTGATGGCGCAATGCAGAAACCCGATGGATCCGCAGGCATTGCCAATGGTCTGTTTGAACCATATCACAGGCTCGTCGGGTCCATGGCCTTCGTAATCGCCCTTCCCAGCATCCTCAGCTTGACGGTCCTTATCCCACGCGGGAGTAAATGGTAAGATGACTAGTAGAGCCAAGGCTGGACGAGGAATATGGGCCAGCAGTTCGGGTTCGTCGAGTGACCAGACATCGTAGAAAGATAAGTCGGATGACAGCCCTAGCTTCCCCGCCAACTGGTTCATCACCTCGGGATTGTTCTCTGTCGTCGAAATTAGAAACACTGCCTCATCCTAATAATGAATGTGCCAGGCGATTCAATACCTAGCATAACCCACGTCTTTCGCCCCATGGTGTAAGTTCAGCTGCAACACAAGAGTATTCAAATAATTGGCGCAGCGTTTGTCTTAATGGACGATAGACTTTGCATGGGCGGTACGAACATCTACAGAAGGTAGATATCCGCGTAGGCAGCAATTAGGTAACTAGGTACATGTAGGCTTTGGCAGGCAACCGAGAAGACGTCACTGGAGGCTACCTAGATACGTCCCTAGCAATGTTGTATGTTCCAACCTGGGTAAGCCCGTACCTACCCCACACTAAGCTTGTCTTGGCCATGTGGGGGTTTGGTTAGCTCTCCCTTCTATCGGGAGCGCTAGTCTGGATCCTTACCCTTCTAGCTCCAAAGCTTCAACTTCATCCTCCCAATACTTTCAATCAGCTAGCCTTAAATGATTATAAATACTACATCTTAGCTACGTTTCACATAACTCGCAGCTGCTTTGGCATCATTAGCAATGCGTTAAGTTCAGTAGAGCTCAAGTAACGACTTACCCAACTCGACTACAAATTATGTAAGAGCGCTCACTAATGAGTGACGCAACAAGCAGTTGTCATTGCGCAATGTAACTTGGGCTTATAATGCATTAGCTGTTCTGTCTTCTTATTTAGCTTGTGGCCGCACACCCACAAGAACAAGAAGATTCCTCTTCAAACAACATCCCATCAACGTGTATGAAGCGTTATAGCATTCAGAATGTCCTTCAAGTGTTATGAGTAAACACTTTTGACTATATGTTAGTCTATATCTCAACAGGCATATAAACCATCCAAGTTACCAAAAACAATATACGTACGATACCAATATAGGTATGTTAAAGTTAGTTCAGCCCTACGGGACGCCAAGCCCCACTACAAAACGTGGGGGTTCCATCAGATGAGCCGCTAAACCTTTCGATCGATCTTTTCTCGCAAGAAGTTTCCCTGGTAGAAGTGTAGTTGGTTGCTTGAATTCACTAACCGCTAGCCTACCGAGAATTCAACTAGTCAGGCTCCCGGGGGGGAGGGGGCAAGAATGTCATGCATGACGGGAAAGTAAGGGGGACGCCACGAAAAGCTCCGCCCCAGCTGTCGTGTAACCTCAACTGACGTCGTACAACTTCCAAAAAGGCTCCGGTCCGCATTGATGCGTTGGAACGCGCGCACGAACGCAAGAAGAACGCACCTGAGCTCCCCCTTGAGGATACCTACGCACGCAACACCCCCCTAGGAAAGGGGGGAGAGGATTGTGGTACAACATTTACGAAATAGGACATGGCAGTTTAGATGAATTCAATCACATGCTTTGGGGCGTTCATGTCGCTATTCGAACCCTGCCTTGACGTTCGTCGAACTAGCCTTGTGCTAGCTGAGGAATATCACAACTACCGGTTATTGGTATTATACCTACCTAAGGTAATTTACCAAATTCTCCGATACCTAAAATTGCATCGGAACTTTATTTCACATCACAAGCCGCCATTAGAAACACCACGAAGGCAAAAATCGTTGTTCTCATGAAAAAGGGCAGGTCCTCCCTAGCACTATACTTAAGGTAGTGACGCTCTCCCACTCCTAGGACTACCCATATGCAACGTTTCAACGACGCGTCACGATCTATGCTAGTTGACTGATGAGGATATTCCTTGGGTAGCACTTTTAGTATCTCGGTACGCCCACTTACCTTACCGACAGGGGGTATAGCCGCTCTCTTATGGAACCCTACGCTTAGCGGACGCGGCTCCGAGAGGACGTTGATGTGTACATGTATCCCATTTTTACGCGGGATTTCCGTGACGTGGCAATATCTTAGGATCGCGTGAAGGAGATCCCGTCTAGGACAATTCCGAGGATGCTGAATATCTACCTAAGGTACCTAGTTTGCCTAACCGCTTCCCTCATGATTGTTGTGTATTCCTCTTCACTTCGAAATCAAGCTAGGTACCAGCTCAATACCTATTGATACCCATGAACCCTCTTCTACTAACACCTCATGGGTTTGCGTCACGGCAGAGGTCTTCCAACAAACTCCACCCTCCCGCTCCTAACACTAATTATAGGACAGTTCTCCAGGGAGACCCGTACCACAGCAGCGGCAACATCGCCGTATTAAGAAAGTAGCAGAATTGGGTCCTGTACGCGTCTCACCGAGGAGAGGGTGAGAATACGTAGTTATGTATCACTGAGCCAACAGCGCATCGTAGGACGTCCCAATGATTATTTCCCCCTTGCGTGCGCAGCTACGAAATCGGGCGAAAGTAGGTCTTGTTTGCTCCCAACCCGCAGGATATTCCCCTCTGTCGGGTCCTCCTTCCCCACCTTGACCGACGTGTTTTGTGGTGCGTCGTCCGATGACTACCTACTTCCGACTGAGTTATTATTAGAAAGTAGGTACCTAAGGTAGGTAGTCCCTCTACTATCTTGTAACGAGAGTCTTGGCTGTTCCAAAATGTAATATGTTTCATGGATTATCCCCTTAGCCACCCCTTTCCGTACGGAACTGGAAGAGTGTGTAGCTGATCGGCCCAGAAACAGTGTGGCTTTTCTAAAGGTCCTTCACCAAAATCTCTCGGACTTTGGGACTATTTACGTTTTTTCTCCCGCGAATACGACAATAAAGCCTTACGGGAAGATGAGAGTTACGGAAAAGGGGTTGAGATCATATAAGCACCCAATGCGAGCATTTATTGATCTCAACAAGTCCTAACCGCTACTAAATAGCTCCAGTGCCATAGGAGGAAATACTAGGTATTTCAGTCGCAATAGTTATATCATCTCATAGGACCTGGTAATAGTTCACACAAGTAAAGAGACAATTTATTCTTCCCAGAACAGTAGCGAGGATATTCCTGAGGTATCATATTGTAATTAGGTTAGGTAGGTACATATAGACGGGCGGTGAACTCCTACGTCACCGACTCGAAGATTTTTCCTTTTTACATGGTAGGTAAATAAATGGTCTAGGTCTAAACTTATGACCGATATTTCCGCGTTTCCCCTCCAGTAAAGCACACGGCCCACTGCCGCTGGACCACAATGACGGGTATATAGAAAAAAAACCCTTTAGACCTTCTCCTCGATGGTGTCTCCGACGAGGGCCGTGTTGTCCTCGACATGGTGCATCTCGGCGGCGAAGGTGTGGCTGGGTTTCCATCCGGCCGAGCGGCGAGGGCTGACTTCCTGCATACACATATCGGCCTGCTCGAGAGACAGACCCTTCAGCTCGGGGACGAGGAAGTAGGCGAAGGTGAGAGAAAGACAGCAGAGCGAACCCCACAGGAAGAACACCTTGGGGCCCAGGTTAGCCTCATCAGCACCGACTAGGTAAGGGGTGATGACGGCAATGATGGTGTTCCAGAACCAGTTGGAGGCGGTGGAGATACCGACACCACGAGATCGAATAGGTAAGGGGAAGACTTCACCGACGACGACCCAGGCGGTGGGACCCCAAGTAGTAGCGAAGAAGGCAATGTTGATACAGATGAAAGCAATCATGGCCTGGACGGCAGCGTTATTATGAACCTCCTCTCGGCCCTGAGTGACACCAACAGCACCAACGATGAACTGCGAGACGATCATACCGGTAGCACCAGTCAATAGCAGAGCACGACGACCGAACTTCTCAATTGTGTAGAAAGAGATAGGCGTCGACAAAACGTTAACAAGGGTCGTAATCAGAGAGATGAGGAAGGGGTTCGAGATGGTTCCGAGCTGCTTGAAGAAGGGAGGGCCAAAGTAGAAGACGAAGTTAATACCAGTGCACTGTTGCATGCATTGGAGACCAGCACCTAGGATGGTACGTCGAAGACTGCTGTTACCGTGAGATAGAGAGCCCTTAAAGCAGGCGGTCCAAGAACCAACATAGGAGGTCTGGGGAATGTGCTGCATCTCATACTCATTGTTGGCGACAATTTCGGCTAATTCGTCCTTAACGTAGTCAGATTCCAAGGGTTGGCCACGGACGAAAGCAAGTGCCTTAGCAGCCTCCTCAATCTTCCCTTTCTTGACAAAGTAACGAGGAGACTCGGGGAGGACGAAGAGACCAGCACCAAGAATGATAGCCCATAAGAACTGAACACCAATGGGGATTCTGTAGGAGCCTGAGTCGGAGCGATTTTGCGTGGCATAGACGACACAGTTGGCCAAGAGAATACCAATAGTGATACAGAATTGGTAACCAGAGACCATAGCACCACGAACCTTCTTAGGCGCAATCTCCGACATGTACAAAATGACAACAGCGGAGATGAAACCGACACCACCACCGGCAATCAGACGGCCGAAAACGAACAGAACTTCTTGGTTAGTGCTGGAAATCTGCATGATGCAACCAGCGGCGAAGACGAAGCAACCCATAATAATAGTAGGACGACGGCCGATGAAGTCTGCAATATCACCACCCACGAGAGCACCGAAGAAGGTACCACATGACAGGATCGAGGTGAACAGAGACTGCATCGAAGAGGGCAGAACAAATTGTTCCTTGGTAGCCCCGATAGGTAAGCCGGTGTTGTAGTCGTAGGGGATTCCGGTGTATAGAGAGATGAAGTATGGCATGGCTAGCACGCCACCCATCCAACCTATACATGTCTGATTAGAGACAGCGAAAACGCTTGCTATGCTGGCGGAATTTCGAGCTTACCGGTATCATAACCAAAGAAGATACCACCGAAGGCAGCAAAGGCGCAGATCAAGTAGGCCTTGAAGGTGACGGGCGCCTCGACGCGGCCCACGTCGGTGGTGCCCGTGACAACAACACCCCCAGCCATTCTGGTTGATTTTCTTTCTCCCTGTGTATACTATAAAGGTGAAGCTGTCACGATCCAAGGCTCGTGTCACCGGTTGAAGTAATAGCGGAGGACGGCGCGTCTGAGACGGGGGTAGCAAAGAAAAGGAAACATAGGAAGGGTAGGATTGGGAGTATTTGCCAGATATTATATAGATGTACCAGCTCGTAGGGTATTGACGGGAAGCAACACATAGACTGCATGCTACGAGATGAATACACCCCCCTACGGATTCAACCAGGTTGGCGGTGGATCCTTGATCCCAGTCTGGGGAAACGTGATACCTAGGCGGCGTGTATGGAATCATTCCGGTGTTCTTTGGCGTAGTAAACTGTTACACGCCACATGCTGCATGCGTACTATTCTGCATTTCTACGTTACTAGAACTAGGCTTATTTGGGGTCAATCATTAGCGAGAAGAGTCGGGGTCTCCTGTCGAGTCTAGACTGGAAAGGGTCCGCACCTCGAATCAAGTTACGGTTGATGGGCCGGCGGTGATTGGGCTGCTGCACGAGTGCGGCCAGGGTACCGGCTCATAGACAGGGGTATAAAAGGGCCGTCTCAAGCTTGGAGGGAAGTCGACTCCTGCTTGGTTTCGCCGACATGCAGCTGGATCTGACCCACAAAGCTGCAAAAGACCCCTTGCCCAGCAGAATCCCCAAACTGGAGATTTGGGGAAGCTGGAGAGTATGGAGATGGAGTGAATAGACAATGGGGAAGTCGAATTAGCGCAAAATTGTATTAACTAGCGGGCATCGAGCTGACCTAGGTAACTCCTAGGTAATTACGAGCAAACAACAATGGAATATTGCTAGGATACTACTCCAAAAACCCCAATAGGTTGGTGATTTGATATTAACAGACTCTCCAGGCTAATTGTATGGTGCTTAATACGAAATACAGTAGAGGGAGGTGTGACTCCGGGCTGGTGGAATATAATGTTTGTCATATAGTAATCCCTTACTATCGTATACGTATTCGAAACTCATCTGTCACTTGATAGATTACCGTGGCTTTGTGATCTACAGTGGAGATCTTAAATTGTTGAGATAGATCCCACGTAGATGTGTATGCAGAAAATAATAATATAGACAGCCAGTGTGGGTATTTGGATTATGACTTATGATAGAATTTTGTTGGACATCGGTGCTTGTGCTGAAAATCCCCATGCAAGTCGCAAAGTCATCAATCTCATCAATCTCTGTGATATTGGTGTAATTAGGGAGAATGTGCAAGAGCAGGGGTCGGTCGACCAATTGCTGAATTGGTACCTTCGTACATCTTGGGCTGGTTGGCTCGGTTGGATGCTCAAACGCGTTGAAATAGCAGATGCACCGGCGGCTGAGCGTGAAAGGTGTGGGACGGATGAAACAGATTGGAGGGTAGAAGGATTTGGACCACTTGCCTATATCGTCCCTTTGTCGTTCCTCTCAAGGGTCATCACGATGTATGATTTTTCCTGCTCGCGTGGTAACCTGGAGAATAATATTGGTTTAATTGTCGGCTGGCCAGGGTGCTGGTCCAACAGGTTCCTTGCTGACTTCGTAAACCGAATTCTTAGACATCTTGATACTTCAAGCGCTTGGAATAAGCGATCAAAGAATGCTCGTTTGGGCTACCATCCTAACGCGACGTTACATGCTCCCTAACGGAATACGGACTAAATACCTAAGTACGGGTTCGCAGCCCGAGGCCGGGATTCTGCCTATCATACTGTTCCAACTTGCTTAGATGGAGAGAAAATAATGGCATATTACTTCCGCATAAGGGCCTTTTCCTTTCTTCTTCAGCCAAGCTGTTCCCCGCAGCCTGTTAGCATTGCACGGGGCAGTCCAATCCCCTTCACTAGAAGGTCCCAGCGACGTGGCGTTGCGACAAGCATCAGCTAGCGTGCGGCCTGACGGTATGGCGCCGTCCATAGCCTAGCCATTTGGGCAGGACGACAACCAGTTGCTGCAGGCTTATCATTACCGGGTGACTGATCCAAGTGTGACGCTAGCATAAGGGTCTTGGCCCGTCGCCGTCTAAATAGACCTCATTTCAAATAAATACGCCGAAGTAGAACGACTCTTTAAATGCTGTAGATTGACATGACGCTACTGACATCATGACTTGTCCTTGTCTGTTCATGATAAAGACTGTTGGAAAAAAAGGTAGAAGCGATTCGCTTGATCCACTTGATCCAGCATTGGCATGAAAAATGATGATCAAACGGTCGAGACAGCTCGCGTATCTCGTCTCACAGATCCTTATTGCAAATCTTATGAGATCAGATCTTCAAGAGCTGACGTTGACATTTCCTCGGCGTTTGGTCAGCACCACGAGAAAAGGAATAGTTCTAGAATGAGCATGGCACGATAGAAAGTCCGTAGCAGGAGAAAGCGCCGATAGGATTTTTGTTGATAAAATTTGGTTCCAACGGTCAAGGGAGGTGTGTAAAAAAGGACCACGCCAATACCAATTCGGTATAGACAAAGTTAGTAATATGGAAACTCTTGTTAGTAAGTTGGCGGGGCCCCATTTGGGAAAGGGGAGGAAAAAACAAAAGCGAAGCTGGAGCCCCGCGCCCCTAAAATCTTTAGAAGAAGATTAAAAGCTGATCGGGCCGAATACCTAAACGATAATTTCAACCTATTCAACTACCTAATCTCACCAAGCGGTCGACGTATCACACTCCCTTATTACTTTAACCTTATTAGAACTTAGCCCTTCACGAGAGGCTCCCAGCCCTACTAGTCCAGGCCGAGTATTCCAAAAGCAGCCTCATCCATCCCATGATAGCTGAACTAAAATAAAGGACGAACTTCGTCGAGATAGCTTCTTTGCTTTCGGCGTAAATGCGGACACTTTCGGGTAACACAGACTTGGAATCATGCAAAGGCAAACGGCGTAAATCTTTTATCGCCAATTATCAGCCTGCATGTTTACCGCCAGGTTTCCTTCTAGGCCTTGGCGCAGCATGTGTTAGTTGTTGGTCGCCCAAGTTCCAGTTATATCCAAACATGTAGCGTCTTCCCCAAGCTCCAGTTAATAAGAGAGATATTAGTGGGAAGGTTTCAATGGGACCACGGGATGCTCCAGTGGGTGTTGAATTTCCAGATTCCAGGCTCCGGAGCCGCCTAGACACACGCTAAGGATAGGGAATGGAAATCTGACTTGCATCGACCACGAGGTGATCGACCTCCAGGGTCTCTCCAAATTTGTGCTATACGTTACGTCTTTGGAATATCCCGCTACCCGAAACTCTGGGACCTACCAGCGCAACCCGGCCCATAACCTGCATCGTTGATGGCCTAGAGGCCTGATCCCGTACCACCTACTCACTAGGAAGCTTGCATGCTCAGATGTTTGCCAATTGCTTTCCGGCCGTTTAACCCCAAATCAGCAACGCAATTAGCCATTGGATCAGTTTCCTATTCGTGGCATTTCCCTGCCGAGGCTTTGACAGAGAGCTACCCTTGTCCAAGCTCGACAATTAGCCTTCACCTGCTCTCGCCAAGCTAAGCTTCTAAATTTTTGTTGCTAATATGGTTGCTTAGCCTCGGCGGTTTGTTTTGCAACAGGTACTTAAGTGTCCGAGTTCTAATAGCAAGTAATTTCCAGAATAAACTCAGAACCGTTACCATGGAACGCCTACCATTATTAGACAGCGCCCGATCTTAGCCGGACCGAACAGACACAGGTGCTTACGCCTCTAAAGCATCAAAGCCCACCCAGGAACTGTTGCCTACCTGGTAATCATTAGTAGAATTAATGAATGCCAAAAGGTGAAGATGCATACCGCCATTTTTGCTAATTATCATCGACTCAATCTTATCACCGCTCGTAATTCCGCTGACCAGGTTACTCCGAACGTTCAGCCTCTGGCGTCTATCTGATGCAAGAAGCCCAAACCGACGGCATTCGTCTCGTGGCGCTGAAACCGGGTTCCACCGGCAGCATGTTAACACCGGGACCGGCTGACCGCCTTATCAAGGTACCTATTTCAAACGGATTGGGAATTCCCACGAGGCTCGGGGATCGGGGACCTGTTGGGTGAAAGCGCCGCATACTACGTCTTAGGTAGATTAATGCTAGCTGTGCTCACATGACTCTGACACATGACATCTCATGGCCAGTGCTTTTCAGCTCGTGGAGTCGACCTCATGAATTCTAGGCGGCTATTATTATATTGATGAAGGCAATTCTTCACCGCATTCGTGAGAGTCAGTCGGGGTCGTTGTCTTACCTCAGCTCTCTCATATCTTGTTGCTCGCGAAATAACATACTCCTCCCATCTTTGACTCATATTAGGGCCGGGATTCAAACCAGCCCTAGCGAGACTGGTATCCTAATCTTCATTTTTTGAGAGCCTCTGTTCAGACCAATCGGATCTACCGCTAGAATATACGGTGTGGTTGCTACATCGTCTCAAGAGATGGCCCCATGTAACAGACCGTTGTGACAACTTCGTCGGCCAGTGGAACTCGTGGCCTAGACGAATACTAGAGGATGAAGAACCACATATTGCTCAAGTATGGTTTCTAGTGGTCCATTGTCGCTCCTTGATGGCTCCATCGTATGTGCCATGTAAATTACCCGTACCAGTTGCCGTGTGTCCCGTGCTGTTTACTCTCACTATAAAAGGGACTTTTAGTATAGGATAATCGAATGTTGAGATTGAAGAGAACTCTTCCTTGGTGGTATAATGTAAGCTTTGATCTTTGCATGAATTCGCGTATACTCCAGCGTTACGGCGGGTTTCATTCTTATGCAAAGATGGCTGTTGATCAAAAGCTTCCTCGCTTGATCGTCTCACGGAGCGTACTCAACCAAAAACGGCCATAGAGGTATCTACCCGTTAGGCACTTGCGTTCCTTACACTAATGTCAATTCTAACGTCAAGGTCAGGAAGCAGGCCTGGGTCTTAACCGTTCAACCTGTCATAGCAAAACATATGCCTAACGCAGAAGTTATCTTTCCATCTTGCTGTCTAACTCGATGAAAGAGAGGGTGCAAAACTAACGGTAAATAGTACCGATTCATGTCGAAAAGGAGGTTAGAGTAGCCCTCTTTAGTAGCACGTAACGTTCACTTAAGTATGCAAGGCTCGAGTTAGAAGCCTCTACCTGGACTGCTGTTGCTCTCCAGTGGGTTCCTGTTCGTAACCAATACACGTCTTCACAGCCTACGGATACAAAAAGGTAGATGTTGGGCTCCGTCACTGGGATTTCATTATACGGAATTTAGGTCAAGACTAACATATTTCACTGGGAATGACTTTTGCTAGGTGTAATATCATCATTTACGGTGCTGTCCTCTGTTAAACCTTCATCACTACCGGTACAACTGGTACGAGGCTGAATGGACCTATATAGACCGAAGAAAGTCCCACGGCCTCTTCGCTATAATCTCTTCATAGGCTGCCCCAAATGTCAATACTACCTACTGTAAGCATCGAGGTAATACTAATGGAGCCTTTTTGAGGGCTCCTCTGACTTCCCTTACCTTCTCACCTACACGGTCTACCACTGTTACATAGAAGAGGGAAAGGACCGTCTAGGAGCCCACACGAAGCGCAGTTTAGATCCGGCTCAAATCTTAGTTGAGACCTGACTTCAAATCACACTACGTAGTTGTCCAAACCTACCTACGCACGCTAGAATGAATCTAAGTTGCTCTTATCCTGGCTTTCAAGGGACTAAGGTCACCAATTCCAAGATCCGGTATTTAACAAGTTGAGTGTCTGTCTTTATATTGAATATCTTGCCATCTCTTGACTACCTACCTAAAGTACCTATGGAGGTGTTATAGTAAGTAGCCAGACAGCTGTGACCACAATAGAAGCAGCACGCAAACTCCTCCGCCCTCCATCCGATGTATGCAGACGTTTGCGCGACTGGGCGAACAAAAAAATCATCTCGTCGTGGTCCCGTTCTCATAACCCGTGTAAGCGGTTTCGTCACACCAAGCCTCCTTCTGCCAAAAGCTCCTGCTCCGTAAACACGATCACCCCTCCAGTCCAATTCCCAAAAGGGGAGATCGGCCACGCATACTCATGAGCATGAGGAGTCAATCTCATGAAGAGAAACCCGTCCATTAAGGCTCGAGTTGAACCGTATAGTATGAAAGCAGAAGAATGAGTCAGGGAGAAAACAAGGGCTGACGTTGGGGTATAATCCTCTATCTGTACCGTCGAAAGAAACCGAAGCGTCTTGCGTTTCTAGAGCATGAATGAAAAGTCCTAAACAGTCTAGTATCGTACGGCTGTTTTGTAGTCACAGTTGCGATTCGTCATCCTTCTGTTTCTGCACCTACTTCTGGAAGAACCAACTGCTCCTCTTACCGGCATTGCCTTCATTCTGTAGATTGGCGATGGTCGGAACCTGAGCCGGGGCATCACCGGCGCCACCTCCACCACGGAGCGGCTTTGCGATACGGCTGCCTGCACTGGCAAAACTAAAGCCGCCGCCGGAGGCCGAATTTAGACCGCGTGTAGAGCCGGCCTTGGCTGCCTCAAGACGCTCCTTGACGGCAGTAAGTTGAGACTCGAACCTGTCGCTGGTGTTAGTAGGAAAGGGAAAAAAAAGGAAAGGGGGGGAATAGCATACCTGTGGTTCGCAGCCGTTAGCTTCTCTTGGCTGTCTTGTAACAAGCTCTCCAGACTAGAGATACGCTCATTTCTGGCGATAAGCTTCCTCTCAGCGATGGCTACCTCCTTCTTCAGGCTGCTATTTTGTTCAACGAGCTGACGCTGAACCTGAGTGAGTTGCTCCAAGTTGCGTTCGAGGAACGCCATCTTCTTTTGCTGAGCACGGTTGTTAGATGAACGCAGGACGTTGTTGTACTGTTCTCGAGTTTCATCAAGCGAGATTTCGAGCTCGACTACCCTCTCACACCTGTTTTGCAAGTCTCGCATCAAACTCTTCTTCATGACATCGAACTCGGCGATTTGCTGCTGCATCGTCTTGCCATTGGCTAGACCTGGAACGCCACTGTGTAGGGACAGCTCTGCTTGTCGGACAATTCCTTGAGTCTCCACTAGCTTCGCTTTCAGTTGTTGCAGATCATCCGGCGGAATAAGATCTCCTGATGAGCTCATTTCGTAGAGCGCCTCTACTTGTTGGATAGCATTGGCAATTGACTGCTCATTGGCACTGAACACCTCTCCGCCTAAGTCGAATCCGGCCATCATCTTGGCCATCTTCTCAGCCTTCTTCTTCTCCTTATCGTCTAGAACAGCGCTTGACTCCTTCGCGCTCATCTTGATGTCTAGGAGTTGCTGCTTGACTTCGTCGAGCTCAGTGGTGAGTTCTGCGTTCGCCTCCTTCAGCGCATCCATCGTGATTTGGGCCTCCTTGCTTTCGAAAGTAAGGCGCTCGAGCTGCATTTTGGCCTCATTGACCTCTGTTGTCAATCGCTCGTTCTCCTTGCCTAACTTGCTGTCGTGCTCCTTCAAGAAAGATAGCTCCTCCTTGGACTCCTGAAGAGACTTCTCGGCTGCGGCGACGGCTGACTCCTTTTCTGCTAACTGATCTTGGAGTTCGTTCTCCCTTCGGAGAAACTCCTCTCTCTCATCCTTATCTAGAGGGAGACTTGGAGTTCCCGCACGCTCCGTCAGGGCAGGCGTTTCGGCACGACTTTCAGGTATCAGCCGCGATGGAGTTGAAGGCCGGTGAGACTTTGCATCTGCTCTCGTACTGGCGACACCGTCCGCTGCCATCGACTGTACCCATCTTTCCTTCGGGACAGTCTCGCCACCACGCCACAACTGAAGCTCTCCTTCCAAATTTGAGATATATGTCTCGAAGGTCGTAATATTAGCTTTGGCCTTAGCAAGCATAGCCTTGAGCTCTGCGGGACTGAGTTCGGCATTGACCTTCGCCTTGTTCTTGATTGATTTCGCTCTCATACCGAATCGTAATGTGCTCAACGTCTCGGCGTCGTTATAACTACTGGGCGAACAGTTGATGATGAGTGTTGTCCTGCTGTTTCCGCCAAGAGACTCTTGTAGAATTCTCGTTAATTTAGAGTCTCGGTAGGGGATGTGAGAGGATTTGCCATCGGTGAGCGCGTTGATAACCATACCCAAGGCGCTCAAACTCTTGTTGATCTTCTTCGCTTCCTCTAAAGTCTGACCACTAGCACCGGTCTTGCCCACCTTTTCACTACCAGCCAAATCAACTAAGAACAGCTGACCGCTCTTCATCGAACCGGTCTCTAGATTCTTCTGGGAGATCGTGATGACGAAAATGGAGTGCGAACGTGAGGACTCCTGGTTCATGTTGGTGGCTGCGACAGCTCTTGCGTTTCCACCTCTCTTCATAACCTCGAAAACCTCTTCCACGCTTGAGACATATATCTCAAGGAGACCCTTGACATATACACCTCGGTTCTTCTCCTCGTGCACCGGTAGGTTGTCGTTCTGCGGCGCTAGTAGATCGCGGATACGCTCCATGTAGATTTCCATATAGCTGACTCGGACGGTGTATTCGATAGTGGGCGGGCTGGACATGATACTACTAAAGATCTGTTCCACGATACGAGGAGTGATACCCTTGCCCTCTTCGTCTTCTATACTCGTTCCCATCATTGTGTAGGACTTTCCCGCACCGGTTTGACCGTATGCAAATACTGTTCCATTGTAACCGTTGAGAATGTCATCGACGGTGGGCTTAATAGAGTATTCGAAAATGTCCTTTTGTTTGCCTTGCATGTCAAACACGCGATCGAACGTGAAGCTACCCGTGGCCTCCGCTGACTAAATTCGGGATAAGATTGTTAGCATAGACAGTAGTAAAGTGGGAGATGGTTACTTTTGCGGGTAGACGCACATTTAGGGTACAGGTGTCGGGGCCATCGAAAGTGACGATAGGCTCTCCTCCCGATGCCAACTCGACCTTATTTTGTGGCCGAAAACGGGCAACGACCTTAATACTATTTGCGCTCGCCATGATGACTTTGGCGTATGGAGACGGGTACGCGCAGGAGAATATGTATGAAGGGGAGGCCTATTTCATCATAGAAAGGTGGTATTAAATGGTATAGACACAGCTCGGCCGACAGAACGGCGAACAGGTCAAAAATGTCGGATAAGTAACAATAGGACTAGGACTCGTCGCTATGTCGTGTTGAACTTGAGTATGTTGGATACACTTGGTATGGGAATGAGAGAAACGTCGCGTTAATTTTGGAGTCGGCGTTTGTATTGGGAAGAAAACAGGTCTTCACGTTTTCGGTAGGTTTCGGGCGTGCCTGAAGTTCGAGAGCACCTAATCCAGGGGAATTGCCAGGTGCAACCTGCAAGGAAGCGAAACGCCACAATTTTGGTGGCACCTGGTATGTATTTGTGCTGTACTCGTACTCTTTTGCGACAGTGCACCTAATGTTTTTTTCTTCACCTAAAAGGTTTAGTGACTTTTAGTTACTTCTAACACACTGTCCATGTTAGATTAGGTACGTACATGCATAATCCTTTATCATACGAACGCTACGGTAGTAGTAAACTCAATTCTCTTGAACCCACCTTTGAAAAACGCGTCACAGCATCAATACAACCTCTTAGTCAATATTTTCAAAGTCGATAAATTGTAAGTGTACCTACAGTGTGGATTACAGACCTGCAGTTATCCAGGATATCGAGAGGGAAGTACATGGCCAAGTGCCGGTCCAAAACTTTTATTTGACACGAGCCTATATATATTACTGAAACTTCAGTTCATGCATTCATTTTAGAAGTGGCGAAAAGCCCCTCTCCGCAAAGAGTCACCTTTGACACAGAAGACTAGCTGAGCACAATGCAGGTTTTATTGTCATTTGACTTTCTTTATTTCAATCGCAAACTATTTCACTAAGGACTAATCATGCCTAACGTTCCGAAGCAAAGAATGAAGTGAAAACGCCGGGGCTGATGCGGGGGGATCTGGGAAGAGACTCCTGCGTAGTAAAGTAGTTGGTCTGTAAAGTGATCATCCGGGCATTAGGGAAGAGAGAAACCCCTTCGAGTACCTCAGAGTCCGAAATATGATAACCCTTCCTGTTCGACGCCTTGCCAAAACGCCGAGCCCTGACACCCCTCGCAAACGATTCTAATCGTAGAACCGAAGTGGCATCGTACCATTATGTCCATGCAAATTCTCAAGTTTTGTAAAGTCGCACCTTCGTAGGCAAACGTAAACCCTCATCGAGACGTGAATCATAAACCTTGAAGCTTCTCGCTTCCATGAACAAAGTCATGAAACGAGATTAGTCTTCCCAACTCTTCTCCACAGTCTCACGGACTCGCTTGGTGTACTCCTTCCGGTTGTCCTTGTAGAGGTTGGAGGCTTCGACATTCGCAGGAGAGCCGGTGTTGGGATCATTGAGGAGACTAGTTGCGGAAAATTAGTATTTAAAGGTTTAAGTGATAGCAAGCCAAATGCGATCTTTTCTCACCTCTGAATGCTCGTCAAAACAGCCGCGACATCGTACGTGGGACTCCATCGGTTCTGTAGAATATCCAAGCATAGCTCCCCCGTAGCGTAGACATTGGGGTGGAACATCTGGCTGATGAACTTGACGGCGGGCGGCTTGTTGGGATACTGTTCCTCGAAGTGCATCACGAGTCGGAACGTTCCATCTTCGAACGGGGTGTCGGCAGGTCCGATGATGACGGCATTCCTTTGCAGATATAGTGTTAGTTATATGTTGCGATGGAAGTCGAATAGTCATTGGAAAGCTTACCAGGTCATGACGTTATCGGGAACGGGAGACGCAGATACGCCGGCAGGGGGGTCAGTCTGCATGCGCTACATGGTTTGGTTAGTATATTATGTATGTATATCTTATAGAGCAATGCGGATCTAACCTTGAAGTCTCGCATCAAACGGCGACGGGCAGCGGTCGACATTTTGGGTTGTATCGGAAGGGATTCTTGGAAAGGCAGTGGTGGAACGAATGATCTGGTGATTTTCGTAGGTGAAGATCTCTCTGGACAAGTTGAGACTTGTGTAGAGGGTTGAAGAATTGATTCGTGTAGATGAGAAAGAAACAGGAATGTCCTGTAATGTAAGGCGAATGTATTTGACTAATGGTGATATGATTGTTTTTTGGGCGGCGATTGTTCCAACACAAGTATGTATCGGAGGAAGGAATTGAGTGGACGTGATAAGGGACGGTACTTAGGTACTTATCAATGTAATCTTTGAATCTGGAACTCCGGTCTCTTATAAAGGTAATATGCACGTGACGGATTTAAGCCATGTGCACACGTGGTCAGTGCATACTACCCACATGCAGGTCGTGCTTTCCTTCTATTAGAACTCTTCAACTTATAAGGTAGGTACCTTCTAGAACCTCGCCTTACTCTATGTATGTGTCGGAACGTATGTACCAACACGATAAGTCAAACCCAATCTTAAGATTGCGTCACAAACAAAGGGCAATTGGTACACTTTAGATATAGTATAGGGTACACACTGAAAATCCCTACATACTATCATGGATGTAGGAATACCTACATAGGTATGTATACATGACAAAAGAGAGCTTAATCAGTTTGAGAACGCATGTGTAGGGTACATAGTTCCCCGGATTGTCCAGGGTCGGGTCCCTCGGTTGTGGTTGGTGGAGGGGTAGCTAGAGAACGTTAGAAGGAACGTGCCGCTCAGCCCGTTAGAAGCCGAGGTGCTAATAAGCTTTCATGGATAACGGCGGACCTCTACATTACCTTTTCGCCATCCCTCAATAACAATACGGCCATGAAATTGGATTTTTATTATCTTTTCTAAGTTTTATAATTCGTGTGGCAGCTTCCAAATTAACTTGTAATTCATTCCTTTTTATAGTATTTGAAAGCACCAACGACAGCAATGTGGCCGGACATAGTTGGATCAGCTGCCAAAAGCTTGCCTCTTCGGGCGGGGACCCGAGCCTTTGGAGCACGCCGATATTTCTCAGCACAGACTACCCGGCTACAAGAGATTCGGGACGCATATATCCTAAGTGCATCTAGGACACCTACTGCAAAGGTAATATCCGTTCGCGACTCAAACGTCGACGTCCAAAGAGTAGGAGCTAACAAAGAGAATAGTTCAATGGCTCCTTTCTTACTGTATCCGCTCCACAGCTCGGGGCCGTTGCCATTAAGTCGGCCCTCGAAAAGTCCAAAGTTCCAGTCGAAAAGGTGACAGACGTATACATGGGAAATGTATTACAAGGCAACATTGGCCAGGCACCTGCCAGGCAGGCTGTCATTTTTGCTGGCCTTCCTAAGGCTGTTGAGGCGATCACCATCAATAAGGTTTGCGCCTCAGGATTGAAAGCCGTGGTTTTTGCAGCACAAAATATCCAACTTGGTTTAAGTGAGGTGCAAATAGCCGGCGGTATGGAGAATATGTCGCAAGTTCCGTATTATGTTCCCCGGGCAAGCTCCTTACCCGCATTCGGGCACGTCAAGATGGAAGATGGCCTTATCAAAGATGGGCTGACGGATGTGTACGATCAATTCCACATGGGTATCTGCGCCGAAACAACCGCTAAGAAGTACGATATCTCTCGAGAGGCACAAGACGAATATGCTATCCGGTCGTACGAACGATCACAAGCTGCCTGGAAGAACAAGGCTTTTGCGGACGAGATTGCCCCCGTTACTGTAAAAGGCCGGAAAGGCGACACCGTTATTGACACCGATGAAGGCTATTTAGATATCAAACTAGAGAAGGTTCCTACGCTGAAGCCGGCTTTTATTCGTGACGGGACAGGTACTGTTACAGCAGCAAACTCGTCTACACTTAATGACGGCGCCAGTGCGTTAGTCCTAGGAAGCGAAAATATCGCCAAGGAATTCGGAGCTGGCTCCAGAGTCCTGGCAAGAATATGTGGCTCTGCAGATGCTGCTGTTGACCCAGTGGATTTCCCTATCGCTCCGGCCAAAGCTGTACCTATTGCTCTAGAGCGCGCAGGCATTACAAAAGATCAGGTCGCAATCTGGGAATTCAATGAGGCCTTTGCCGCTGTTATCAAGGCCAACGAGAAGGTAAGGAGTTGGAACCGCGTTTTTAACCATTCGATCACTAACAATAGACAATAGATCCTTGGTCTTGAGAATGCAAATGTCAACCCGCTTGGCGGCGCGATCTCCTTGGGTCACGCACTAGGCAGCTCAGGATCCCGAATCCTTACAACGTTATTACATCAACTCAAACCAGGGGAATATGGTGTTGCAGCCATCTGCAATGGAGGCGGCGCGGCCACCGCCGTTGTTGTCCAGCGTATTGAGTCTGTATGATTAGGGTAGTGGCTTAGAAGGAAAACGTTATACCCATCATTTCATATGGAGCCGTAGAGTGTGGATTCTGGTCCGTAAGCTTCGGGGTCGTCTCTGTCAGTATTCGGCATCACATAAAAAAACATTGAACTATCATAACAAATAACAATATTGAATGCTCTATGTATATATTTAGAAATTATCTGGTTATCACATGTGTTATAATTACTCTGTACGTACACAGCATATCTTTTTAGCGTAAAATGATGTCACATACATCCATCCATGGGTGCTTAAAGTGTGGGTCTAAATTAGCGTTCCAGATCCCCAAAATTTCAATTGGCCATCACCTGTACGCACTCTTTCCTATCGTACAGGGCTCCAAGCTCTCCATAATTTCATCTGGAACATCTCATCCTCAGACTGCTGAGCTTACATTCATAGGGCAAGAGCTCCAGCATTCACAATAACCCATCGAAGAGAGTGTTCCAAGATTCAATCTATTATACGTCTTTGTCTCATTCTTTGAGGCGAACCTTTAAATTACCACGCCATCTGCCGACCGACTTTCTAGACCCAATCATACCAAATGCGATGACCTGAACGAGCACGGCCGCCTCCACCCCGAAGCTCTACGACTCCCCCATAATCTTCCACAATGTCTGTAACGACCCAATTCCTTGCGGGCATTCGCAAAATCCTTAAGACCCTCGATGGAGAAGCACTACGCGATTGGCTGAAAGTAGAGCCACCTTTACCACAGGAGTATTATAACCTTGCAGCTGAGCTCAAGGATCGCTATCGAGATGATGATGCTCTCTTGCGGCTCGTTGAGTCGAGCCTACCAGAAGATGATGATGTTCCGGAAGGCCAGGGCACGTCGTGGCCCGGATTCGTTTCTTTTATGAAGGACTACCTCGAGTATTGGAGAGATGTCGACTTTGACAGCCTTCTATCGGCCCATCAACTACTCACTGCGCTCGCCAAGTATGTTGACCCATCCACCCGAATCTGATATTGCACACACCTAACAAGAACAGTTCATGTGCAACGGCGCTTAACAATCCTACCTACGGAACAATCATGCTGCAAACGGGCATATCGATTTGTAATTCTTTTACGACGCTGTCTTTGACTTTGAACAAACGCCCAGATCTTACGGCGATGCTAGCGGCATTCAACAGCGGCGATGAGGAACAGAAGACAGTTATCGAGACCACAGCAGAGATCATGCAGAAGTTTTTCACAGCATGCCTAACAGATCGGTCAAGTCCGCGATATGGACAGCCCACCGGCAAGAAACTCGGCATCTACATATTCGCTAACAAGACCTTGAAACTCCTCGTCATGGTATGCTAAACTGCGCAATCATAACTCTGACCAATTCGATCTGACACTAAACCTCCCCACGCTCAGAATAACAAGTCGTATTTAGCGACACAGCTCTTGACCAATATTATGGCAAAGTCGCCGCCATTAGCCTACTACCCGGCTTCTCAGAGAGTAACATTCCTGTATCTCCTGGGCCGCTACCATTTCAACCACGATCTCTACTGGCGCGCCGCGCAGTGTTTCCAGGAAGCCTACATGCAAACGCCTGCGTACTTCCAAAAGCACCGTCGGATCATCCTCACATACTGGGTAGCGTCCAACCTTACCATGGGTATCCTGCCCTCTCAAGCCCTCCTCCAGCGCCCAGAAGCCCAATACATGGCCCCATGCTACTCTCAAATCTCAGCGGCAGTCAAGAAGGGCAATTATATCGCCTACCAACACGCCATCAAGCAGCACGAAGAATGGCTCCGAAGCAAAGGTTTTCCCCTATACATCACCCTCCAGTGGCGCATCCGGCCCATGATCTGGCGAACACTCGCGCGGCGCACCTTCCTCCTGACATACACCCCGCCCGCCAAAGACGAGTCCCGCAAAGCCGCCGTGCTCAAGCTCGCCGACTTCAAGACGGCGCTGAGATACGTCCAGCGCCGGCTCGAGGGGTACCTACCCGCCAACCCCACACCCAAGGGCCCGCAAGCAAACGTGAACAACTACCTCCTAAAAGCCGTGTCCAATAGCGCTGGCCGCCGCTCCCGGAAGTCGACGTTGGTTCCCCCGCCCGGGGGACCGAAGAGGTTACTGGCAAACGAGGGCGTCCTGACGGGTAATATGCCCATCACGGACCACCACGTCGAGAGCATGGTGATGTCACTTATCGGCCAGGACATGCTCCACGGGTATATCGCGCACACGCAGGCCGTCTTCGCCATCATGGGGAGGAGGAATAGAGGCAGTCCTGTGGTTGCCGGGTGGCCGCCTGTCGCTGAGGTCATTCTGAAGAGATCCGTTGAGCCGTTTGTGCCTGGGTGGGTTAAAGATGAGGCGCAGTAGCAGTGCTGTTCTTTGTGTATGGAGAGGGGAGAGAAAGAATTTGGGGCGAGGGGCGAGAGGAAATGCAAGGGCAAGTCAGTTCCCTTTGGATACCATCACATCTACAACGTTGGCCATATACCTAATAAGGACGACGGATAGATGGCCAGAGATGGAACGATGTTATGATTGAATGATACCCCATATGCGACGGTTTGTTTATTGGGCTATAATTCCTTGCAGAACAGCGATTAGATAGTGAGTTTGGACTTGGGGGATAGAAAATAAATGCAAAATATTCCTGATCTCATCGGAACTTCCGTTTTATTAATGTTTGTTGAATATAGTACGAAAACACCTTCGTTGAGGGAGGCTATAGATACTGCATGTATGGTCTCTCTAGATATATATTGGAAGCTTGGTAATCGTGACACTTTTTAGACTCACCTTAGAGTCTCAAGATCCAGACAGAAGGGATGGCTATAAAACCTTATTCAGGGGTCCTATAAGCTCTTCACAACACGAACGCAAGATAACTGTGGTATACAGCTTGCTCACTATTCTGCTATGAACACAGACCTATGTGAGGTAGGTATATTATTATTACAGGGGAGGTTCGTAAGAAAGCACAGCAGGGCGCAACAGAAAAAGCCTAGGGTACCAATAAAAAAGTGTTAATACAAAGCAGACTCGAACGCACAACCTCCGAGTTATTAAAACATAACCACAAAGAAAAAAAAAAGAAAAAAAAAAGAAAAAAAAAAGTACCCCGAAGGGACTTCAAGGCCCAGCCTCCAGATCTAAGCGCCGGAGCTACTGCGCCCGCTACCTAACGCCTCGCGAACCCGCATCACTCGCCTCCCAGTATTGTCACGGGGCCAGGAGGACGTTGCGTAGGGCTGCAAGCATGTGGCAGGGTCTCAGCGTACTTGGTTTGCGGCTCGAACCCTCGGCTGGGGGATGAGAAGGGTCCCCCGCTTCTGCGAGTAAGAGCCGTGTCTGAGGACTCTCACCACTGCGCCAGAGGGGTGGCTAATTCCCTCGACTCAGTGGTGGAGGCCGCTATTGAGAGTGCACTGTTTACTTGGCCTTATCTGCTTTACTTTCGGTTGGCGGGTGCGAGGGGCGGGGGAGTGTTTGCGGCGTATGGGCACCTGGCACCTGGCAGGTCACCCGGAGCAACCGCTTACTGCCCGTTACGCCCTGCTGTGATCTGACTGTAACCAGACAAGCCCTGGACCTCAGGAAAGAGCGGATGGGAATTATTCTTACAGCCATGTATGCGGCTTCGAGTGGTATTGGTATCTTAGGGAGTCTCTTGCCCCTTTCCTGCCATCAATTACATACATGGACCTAAGGGGTATTGGTTCCTCTGAGCTTTCAGTTATATCAAATTCATACGGTCATATATCCAAGGTTCCGCCACTTCGTTATCGCGAGATATAATAACGCCAACGACTGCATAGTGTCTAAGAAATGAGGTTAAATTCGGTGGACCTAATCTAAATGTCTTTCCGAAGACATTCTCTTAATAACGTAGAATACCAAGGCTGACTCTCGTTCAGGTTATCATCAGCCACCAAAGTTTTACGCCCGGATCCCAAAATACCGTATATCCTCTATTAGATAAACGTATGCCAGGTCTATTTTTATAAGTTGGTCGAACAAATATAGATCAAGAGAATATAACTGGAATAGGCGTTGGTAGAGTCACGTGACATACGAAAAGGGGTAGTTCAACCTCGAGCGATGTGTTTGTTAGTGTCTACGTAGGGAATATAATGTTAAGAGATGAAGAATCCGATTCGTTTATGTGTGATGAAACCTTATAGAACTTGACCAGTGGTGGCAGAGTCTGCTACTAACATCCTTCTATTCCTTAGCAGCACTAGGTAGGGCATAGTGTATGGTTAGGAGTCTAATCCAGGGTCATATTCACCGTTACTATATGAATATTAGGCACCAAAGTGCTCAGCTTCAACTAAAAAATCTCATTCATCGAACGCTATCAAGTGCCATAATTAGCAGTAGGCACATCACGATAGAAGGTATAAATCGTATCTACAAGAAACGGGGGATCTCGATCTCAACCGCATCACCCAAACGATATACCTCCAAGTATCTACCAACCCTCCAGCAAAAATATTTTTTCCTTTGATCCAAAGATTCCCTGGCCGCGGCGCCCTAAAGTCAGATATTTCATGAATAAAATGCTAATCTGATTCGCGTCTCGTCTTGGTCATGCATCTCTCTTGGCTTCAAACCTTACTCCTCCTCTTTCAGCAAAATTTACTCCATGGAGGACATTCGATCCCACTCGCTCCGGACGGGCTCGACATACCGCTCTCTGGAAGAATAATAACAAAGCTCCAAACCGCTCCGTTGCAAGCGCTCTCCAAAAAGGGGTATAATGAGAAGACAAAAATGTATGTAGCTCAACGTGAGCAAGAAAGATATCCAAGAAGGTACTTGATAATTCCGGAGATTATCAGTCGCTAGGAAATAGATAATAAACACTACTGACTATATGGTTCGTTATATGCGACCAGCTCCGAGTGGAGACATGAAAGCCCCCCAGGCTGTTATATATACGTAAATGGCGCACATTGCCACAATAAGATGGCAACATACATATCGACAATGCCGGCAGCGATAAAGGTATAGGTGCCACGGCGAAGGAGAATCATCGTTCCCGTTAACCGTGACTAAAACGTGCCAGAGCGCCTAAATGTGCTCAATATGTGTAAGCGAAACAAGAAAGTTCGCGTTGGCGTATCCGTCACATATAGCTGCTCAGCTACCTTAAAGCAGGTAGCTCGCAGCCACAAAAGCAACAACAAGGCCAGCAATAGCAGCGCCGCCTTGTCGTTGACCTGCGCCTTCGTTTTTATTTGTGTCACTTGAAGTGGACTCGTCCCCACTAGTAGAGACGGAGGCGGGACCGGCTGTGGAGGACGGCCCGACCCAAGAAAAGCTGGTGCTAGCCGTTCCATTCTCCTGGAAAACGCCGCCCAGGTAAGATGTGGCGCTAGCGCTAGTTGCTTGAGTTGAAGATGGAGAAGAGCTGCTGCTGGACGTGCTTCTAATTACCGACGAGCTGGTCACCACCGATGAACTGGACGTGGAACTGCTCTTCGACGATGATGACGTTGACGTTGTCGTTGTTGAAGGAACGGAGCTTGTCGTAGGGGTGCTCGATGTACTGGAAGGCTGGGTTGATGATGGCTTGGATGACGAAGAGCTCGACGATTCAGTGTCCCCTCCAGAGCCGTCCAAGTTATAAACAACGATGTTAGCCTTGCTTCCCGGAGGTACTGTGACAACGCAGAAGTCCGAGCCACCAGCACCAGACGCTTTATTGTCGCTATCGACACCGTTTCCATCAACCTGGCATTTAGCACCGTTGCAGTTGCCGTCTGGGCATTCGACTCTTAGGCCGAAGCTCGGCTTTGTGTCGTAGAGCGGAGAATCTTGCCATACTGGATTTATTCCAAGCTTGACAAATGTCGAACCGCCTTCGACGGTATTTGCCCCAGCAACATACGGGGACCAATTGCCTATTGGCTTCGTTTCATCTCCCCAGTGGCATCCTTGCGATGAATCTACTCCAGGTGCATTGATATAATAACTAGACATGTTAGCTAAGAGCAATAGCCCTGATTAACTTTATGGATACTTACTGAGCTGCAGTCGAATCCCAATAACTCGCTCCAGGAACAGCCAGAGTAGCGCTATCCTGCACATCGGTGGGAATGATCATATCTTCATATCCTGGCAAGCAGGTTTGGCAGAATGATACAACTTTTCCTGCTTTATTCACAGCTTCCACTGTGCCAGTGCCGTCGACACACCACGGTTTGTTCTTGAAAGGAACCTCAATCTCGCCATCGTCGTTACAGTAAACGCCACCATACTACAGCAAAGTTAGCTACCTAGTCACCATGTTGGCCCCCAAGGAAAATCGCTACTGACAGTTGATTCGGGAAACGTATAAGTGGTACCCGGTTTCCATTGCGCCATAATCTGGCCGGGGGGACAGGCAATGGGGCACCAAGTGCCGGATACGCACTCTTGATCAGGAGCCATCGCCCAACCACCATTCATTGCGTCCGGAGTCACGGCAAACAGGCCCTTATCCTTTGGGAATGCGCATTTCTTCTTTCCATCCCGAGACACAAGCGCTGAGCTATTTCGTTCGCTATACTTTGGATTGTAGGCATCCTGATGAAATTGAGGAGTATGAATATGGCTATGAGCGTGTTTCTTATGAAGATGGTGGTGTCGATGTTGCGCAGTCGCGGCGCATGGTTGCGCATTTAACAGAAGTAGTGCCGACCCAAAGGCGGCTTGTATCGTTGTGATCTTCATGGTGCTCACGAGAACGAGTTCGTGTCAAACGAGTGTATGCTCCGAATTGGTGAAGCTAAAGGCACATGCCCCTTTACTAGCGTATCGAGTGATCAACAACAAGATCAACACTGAAGGCGACGATCGATCGATGTTGTAGTATCTAGGTAGGATAGTCACTGGGATGGGCAAAGACAAGCCTAGCTCTTCACGGACTCCGAGAGCTTTCTGTAACGAGTGTAATGTTTACTTCAAAAGAGTGGCAGGGAGAGGATTCTCCACGATAAAGACCGACAATTAACAAATAAGAAAAAAACGAGTGAAGGGGAAAAGTTAAATGAGTGAGGGATTTGGACCGCGAAGCTCGAGCAAGACGGAGACTCCAGCAAAGGAGAAGGAGAGAGACAGCGGAGACGTGTGGGTAGGAGCAAAACAGGAGATGGCGCTACTAGGAATGGTGCACTGGGCATCTTCTCCAGGGGCGTCTTGGCGGGTTAGCTCGATCCACCGCCGTTACGATTGGCTACTCCTGGCCGCTACTCATAAAGCTTAGTGAAATTTTTTGGGAGATTAGCCAATGAGAGGGGTCCATTAAATGAGCTAGAGGCAGGTACGGGTCCTATTTCCCTAATTGGCTAAGCGAAAAGGCGCAACTGCCGGAATAACCTATATCAAATTTCCCTTTTCTGCAATCCCACATTTCACCAATCTTCCCCCCAAGATCACCTCAATAGAAAAGCTAATGCAGGAACCAAAGCGCAAAAGATAGCGCTATATTTGATCAACATAAAAACCACCATCGAAATGTCGACGGCGCACCAATGCAAGGGCCATGGTATCTTCGAGGAGTGTCCAATAGGCTATGTTGATACTAGCCATAAACGCAGGCAACATCTTCGGTAATAGACCATCCGTCCTGAAGCTTGAACGTGTTCTTTGAATAACAAGTCCACGTAGAAAGCCAGCACAGAATGTTCTTGGGATGTCACCTGCGCGTGGTGGACGCGTTTTAACGTGCTCTACCTAGGTAGCTGGTAGGGTCCCTACGGGCTAGAGGATCTGAATCAAGGAATAGACAGTAGGACGGGAGCAGGCTTCTTATTTATATTGTAACGCTGCAAGGCATGTTGGGCTGGATCTGCAAATTAGGGCTCGAGATCCCCCCGGCTGATTTGACAGAATACCAATATCACATGCATCCTACTACGGGAAGCATCCTGCACACGGCATGCACACAGCATGAAGCTGCATATAATATATCTATCTACCTAGGTAGGTAGTCAACCAGGTGATTGGTTCTTTTCATACGCGCTAAATTGCATGTTTTCGGACGGATCTAGAGTTATCCGTACCGGGTCATGATTACTTAACAGTGTTGTCATATTCGATAATCATCTCGTCTTACTTTTCTCCCTCCGACGCTGAAGCTATAAGCGAGATTCAGCTGTAGCGTATATAATAAGCCCATATAGGCGAGGTTTATAGATCATAGAAGTTCATAGGAATATCAAATCGCGTTGTTCAGCAGTTTATAATTAGTATCTACCTAGGGAAGTATGTCATTTCGGATGACTACCTCCTGGGTAGTCGATTAGTGTGGTCATAACCGACTAGCCGGCGGTTCATGCCAACTTTCAAGTCTTTCGTAGTTTCAGGATGACGGTTGGCTAAGTACTACACATATCGTCTAGATCTGCCGAGCTTCATAATCTGTGATGAAGAGTTCCGTGGTTTATTAAAGATCCATCAATGGCTGACTAGGACTTTAAAGGGATGGTATACTACCATATCACCTAAGTTTGGGGTACTTTATGTGTGAGGCCTAGAACATTTAGTAAGTCTTATGCAAAGAATGCTAAAGGTATGTATGGGTATCTGAGTCAGCTCAAAAAATCCCGATTCAACGCGTGCAGCTAGCAGAAAGCCCCTACACATAGATGGACTAGAACTCAGCTCTATCAATCGTGGCCTCTCATTGGTCAAATCGAGGTCCTTTACCTAATACTACCACAATTATCCGGACAGCTATTAAGGAAATAATACAAATTTCTCCAGAGCATAGGTACATACTAAGTATTCATAGCATTCATAGCTTTCGCCAAATGCCTACATTTCTAAGTATGTAGAGTTTAGTATCTACGTCAGCTTTGTGGCTCGTAGACCAGTCTTATCAAATCAACAGTTCGATGCTGGGACTCCTTACATTTGGCGTACGTGTACGCCGTATCGTGACGTCGATACACCAAGTTCAACTAGGTTTGTTCAGGCCAGCTGCGGAGCGGCGGAGCGACGGCACGGCGACACCCCAGATGACACTTACTTGAACTTTAGAGCTTGTTTCTTTGTTTCTACGCGGACTAAACCCAAATATTTCTTTCTTTGGAGTCAAACCGTGGCTACGTCGCATCGCGTGAGCGCGCTAGAGTAGACGCAGCTAGTATCTTAGGTGAGCACCAAATCGCAAAGGAAGCGCCATCGTCTTCATGATTGGCCTATTCGAACCAACGGCTTGTTGACTAGGTAGCTTAGCTTTGCTGGTGCTCTGATTGAGCCAACGGACGGCGTTGATATTTTTATCCCGCCATTACAATTATCATAGCTAGTCCGGAGACCCGTCATCCACGTTGTGTGCTGGCATCTGATTGCGGTGTCCGTCCAATCATATGCTTCTCTGATTGCGTATTAGCGACCCGGGAACTTGGATGCCGTTGTTGCTCAGCCCTGCGGAAATCATGTCTTCCATGCAAAGAAGCTTCCGTCAGCCACTGTCGGAACCGGGGAAGATGGTTATTGGCTTATTCGCATATACGGCTGTCCGAGAGGACTCCGGAAGCAATATATAAGAACTCGAGTGTAACTTGGGATGAATACGCTTTCTCTCTATCTCCGTCATTAAATAAACAGAAACATCAAAGCTTTCCTATTTTCTATTATTTTCCTTTTTTCCTCTATCTATTTCCTTAGGTCTTTTCCTTATTTCCTAGGGTCTCATTCTCCTTCGCTTTCTCATCAACGCAGTCGTTCTCTTAGACCGATCTCCTTTTCAACTGTCAAATCGTATAATTCACCTAATACCGTCAAAATGCTCAAGACTGGTGCCGTCGCTGCCATCCTGGCTTTCTGCGCCGTTTCCTCGGCTGCCCCAGCCAACAACAAGCGCCAGGACCACAAGGCCGGAAGCTTTCTCTACACGAGCCCGAGCATTGTTGGAACTGCTACGGGATGGGCCCCTCAGTCGACTTCTGACAGCTCGGACTACTCCAGCTCGCTGAGCTACGCTCATGGTGGTAGTTACACCACACAGGGAGCTGACTCGTCAGCTACTGGGACTGCCGCCGTGGCCACGGCTTCCAACACCGCTCCCCCTGCATCCAGCACCGGCGCCGCAGCTCCCGCTACCCCGACGGGCTTGAGCAAGGTTCAGCAGATCTTGCTCTCTGACACCCGCGCCGACGCCGTTAACAACGTCCTCCCGGACAACTCTGACTTCGTCTTCGACTTCAACAAGGCACGCAAGTTCGGCCCGGGCAAGGGCGGCGAGGTCGTCCTAGCAAATCGCAAGGCTTTCCCGGCTCTGACCGGAACCGACATCTCCATGGCGGTCACCTTCCTCGGGCCCTGCGGCTTTAACACTCCCCACGTCCACAACCGCGCCACCGAGTTCCTTGTTGTGACTAAGGGAAAAGTCGTCTCCGAGATGGTCATCGAGAACGGCGTTGGCGGTGCTAAACCCCGTGACGTTATGAACACCATCGAGGAGCTACAGGCAACTCCTTATTTCATGGGCTCTCTTCACACCCAGTTCAATCCCACCTGCGACGACGTGACTTTCATTGCGCCCCTCTCGGAAGAGGACCCCGGCGTCAACACCATCGCGCAGGCTTACTTCGCCTTAGACGACGACACGATCAGGGCCGTTGCCGGTAACGCCGTCGAGGGTGCCGATATCGACAAGTTCCGCGGACTCCTCAGCACCAACGTTGCTCTGGGTGTCGAGCAGTGCCTGAAGCAGTGCAACATCCCCAAGCGCAAGTAATAAATTCGCTACCTATTCAGGATCGGGGTTATGACTTGGAGGACTTCTACGTACATATTTCACGGTGGTTGATATAGAGGGACGGGGGGCCATGGTTCATATTACGGATATAATGGCGGTATTACGAGTGACGGTTTAGAGGGGTTAGCATCGGTCTGGAGTTCTAGTTGCATTGATCGTCATTTTAATTGTTTTTTGAAATTTTTATTATATAACTATAAAATCCACCAGTTTTCAAATATATACGTTCCTTCTGGTAACTCTGAGTCTGAATTGTTTGTAGAATTATGTGCAGCTGGAAGTAATTCACGATCAAGAGACCAGTGCTTACAAAACTATATTTACGCGCCCCTAAACCCTGACCCCGGGCCTCTATAACACATTAGATATATCCAACCTATAGAAGTCTTAAAGCATCTTTGTTATAGGGCACAGTTGTTGCTATAAATAGGTGTCTGGGCTAGTTTCATTACAGCACCTGACTTTATTAGGGTCATGCTAGGCTGGTTCCAACACGATGGATGGGATTCGTCATCTAAAAAGAATATACCCAACCAACATACAACAGCACACCAACGTAGCACCTTCGGACTGCCGAATAGACTATTCTCGTGATCTTTGACTCTATAAACTAGTAAGTGTCCGAGCTTAACCGAAGCAGAGAGACCTTCGTATCCGGACACAAAGACCGGACTCATTCATTAGCAGTAAGGGATTAGTATCAGTAGTTGCTGGGTCCATGATACTGGGCTCCCGAGAGCACTAGTAAAAATCGACTAACAATACATATCCTTTAAGTCCGAGAAGAATCTGATTCGACCGTTATAATTAGAGCACCAAGAACAAAAAAAAGGAGAGATTACCGGTTGTTTGTTATATTATAGTCTCCCAATGGCTAAGGTTGGAACGTTCGCTTGAATGCCCGATGTTAAAAGCTGGGTTTCTTGCCCCCGGTTCTATAAGACTCTTCCAACATTCTTTTTTCGAATCATTTGAGGCTATGGTAGATAGATAGGATCCAATGCAATACAAACTGGAAATGTGATCTGTAATTCATTTTATAGCAATTGGGTGCCTAGGTAGGTAGGTAGTATTGTCACATCACTAACCGGTTACAATAGAATGTTTATGGGCTACTAACACAGCCTTTGCGAACTCTATTCCGGGTCAATTCTTCTCTTCATAGCCTCCTCTTATGAGCTTATACATCCCTAGATCTACGCTTAACAACAAAGAAAAGATCGACGTCCTCGTCATGTGTCACATCAATACGAGAACCATTCATAGCCCAGGACATAGCCAGATAATCGTCGTCAATATTCTTGTATCCTTCGTATATCATCAACCCGATGACAACAATCAGCTGATCCAAAAGCGACACCATATCGACGTGTGCTCACAAGGTTTCGCTGCCTTCAATCTTCCAACTAGCCCGAACTTTTGCCACGCCTAACACGCACCTTGTACAATAAGAATCATAATGCATGCTTGGGATTTTACTTTCTTTGTGAGCGGGCTTTTTCCCAGTCAGACTACCTCGATTGTAAAGCTTTGTGGATGGATGATTGATTGTTGTATTCGGCCAGCCTACGATAGCTTTCAGCTATTCGAGCCATAGGCTTAAGTTAGTTCTATTATTCACGAGGTGTCAATACGAGTATTAATGATGTCTAGTACTAGTTACGTGAATGAGGCAAGGTATAATAATACCCCTTTCCTCCCTTTTCTCCTTGAAATGGTCGACAACTCGTTGATTAAAATTCCCGGTGTCGGTCTATAATCGGCACACTATACACACCCCGATTATACTACCGTAAATGATTTGACGAAGATAACTTCCCGCGATGGGAATCCCAACCGCGTAGATTCGGATCTTGCAGCTCTCGTAAGAGATGTAACTGGAAAGAATAAGACAAGAATCAATGTTGTTCATTCCAAGTAGCCTTTGACATGGCCACTCTACATATGTGAATGTATACCAATCCAGCTAAGTAAGTCATGCCAAGAGGGAGATGAGATGAGAAAAGAAAAGAGACAGTGCGAGGAACAGTGCGGGGTATTTATGTTGCACCAAAGGCCGACTCTCCGTTCTATGTAGATCGAATCTTCACCTCCAAAGTCAATAGATTCTAGTTCTCTCTCTGGGGTCTGGGGTCCGGGGTTCTGGGGTTCTATAGTGGATCGCCTACTACCGGATGCTAAATACCCCAACTATTTGAGCTACGGAGGTGGGTCTTCTACCGCTTGGATCTCGTCCTTTTCCCCTCACCCTTGGGCAACACGATGAAGCGGTGGCGCTGGGCATTTTTGCTTGCCATCATAAAACGATGTCTTCCCAGACCTCAATGATGGCCGTAGTGCGGGATAGTCAGAATCAACGCGCCGAGCTGGCGAATAAAGGGGAGAAAAGAGCCGGCAATATGAGTGGTGAAGCCGGCGTTCAGAACATAAAGAAGAAAAAGCGCATACGGAACTTTACACCTGACGACAGGGCAGCGCACCGTGTCTTTGAGAAGTCGAGAAGGGAAGCCTTCAGGGAGAAGCTGATTGTATGTACTCGTCCCCCGTCTACGGTCACTGTTGAATGCCACAGTCATCCAACCAAATGTCATCTTTAGGAGCTCGCGTCTTTTCTTCCCACCCTGTCCGAGATGGAGCCACATCGGCTCTCCAAGCATATCGTCGTCCACGAGTCAATCGAGAGGCACCGCGAGCAGAATCGGCACATCCAGGAGCTCCAACGAGAGCGAGATGAGCTTCTCGCTGAGGTGAACCGCTGGCGAGCGGACGCTTCAACGGGCGGGACTGGTGGTGTGACGCTCGAAGCCAGGACTGCACAGTCGTTTGTGTATCGCACAGCTGGGGAGTGGGATGGCTTTTCAGGTGAGGGCGTCGTAGGGGCAAATGAAGGTTTTAGCCTCGAGATACCGAGCGGAGTTAGTGAAGTCGGGAGCCCTTCTTCAAGATCGGCGACAGGTCCGGATCGAGAGACAGCTGCATTAGCGGCTACTGTACCACCACCACCACCACCTTCTCAGGATTCGATCCCAGTCCAGGGCGCCTGGGCAGCTCAGCTAAGCCCCGTCGCTGCTCCCGCTATTACTACTACCACACATGCCTTACCGAGCATACCTACTGCCGTCACCCACGAGCGGATACCGCCGGAACAAACATGGCTAGAGGCTGCAGACATGGTGGGAGATGGTAGACCGTGGGATTTCGAGGTTCGAGATTTCAATGCTACGCAGATGCAACCAGATCAGGTCGGCAATTTTGACCCTGTCCCCATCTCGCTATTTGCTACCCTACAGGCATTCCCTAATACGGTGGGGGACACGCGACCCGACCAGGAAGGTATGCCGCAAAGATTGGATCACACCCCCTTCATGGAAGAGCCTCTGAGCTCTCTAGACCAGCTCTACTGGGTTTCTAGATAAAGTTTAGGAGGAACTAAACAGGAGGAAAACTATGATCACTTGAAGAGCGGCATATAGCCGATGCGCAAATATCAAGTTGGACAATATCCTCTCATTCTACCTAATCCGACCTAATGCTAGTGAGCAGATAATCGCTGTATCGCTCCCATCCCTTGATGGCCACATTTTCATGGTTAGGGTTGTTTAAGAGGCCTCCTTTATAGCCTTCTCAATCTTTTCCTTACTACGGTTCTCGCCACCAGTAAATAGGTCCAAGGCGATCTTGAGCCTTTTAGCGGTCTCGGGATCTGCAGCAATCGCCTCATCGAGCTTCTTGCCGCCATCCGCGAGGTAGTCCACGTGGGCAGCCTCCTCGAGGGCCGCTTTATTATCCGGGCTAAGGGGGTCGATGGCTAGCAGGGGCTCGAAACGGGCGGGGAGGACGCGCGCGTCCTTATACGCATGTTCGCGCTTGGGTTCGCCTTGTCCCGGCTGGGTGGAGGCGTCGTAGGGGCGAGAGGCGAGCTCGTTGAGAACTGTGTGAGAAATAGTCGCGCTATGGCAGCCCATTTCACCGGCGGCCATGGCTTCTTCAGGGGAGATGAAGCTGTTTTGGGGTAGCAAGTTAGCGACGCTAAAATGCATCATGAGGGAAATAAGTGCAAGAAGTCATTGTACCTGGCATTTTTTACGAGGGGTTGCTCTCTGCCCGTCTCCTTATACAGCTTCTTGTACACCTCGAGGATCTGGATGATGCGGGGAGAGTTCGGGTGCTGGGTGGCCGGATCCTTGACGTTCGGCCACAGCTTGGGGTCATCGTGTGCTTGAGTCTCTGTTGATAATTTCACATCAGCAGCCCGAAAACCGAGAGGGTCCAGCGTGCACATCCATACCGTTGTAGTACGGGCTGATGTATAGACATCCAGCTTGGGAACATGCAACTGCCTGCGGAACGCCAAACAACGCCGTGCCCAAGGTTTGGATGCCCTCCTCTTGGAGGATCTTAGCAGCATTGAGCGCGGGACCCGTGCTGGGGATCTTAATGCAGAAACGGTCGCGGCTAATCCCCGCGCGCTTAAACTCGGCGTCGTACAGGCGAGCATGAGCAAGGGTGGCTTCGGTGTCGTAGGCCTTGGATGGCAGAGTTTGCAGCAGTACACGGCCCTGAATCATGTCAATGTTCTTCTTGCACATCAACACAGCCATGCGCGTATAGATGGCCAGCCATCCTTGGTCCTTGAGCTCCTTGGTGACTTCCTTGAGCAGATCGGCGTTGGATTCGTGGCCTAGTTGAATGTCCACCCAAAGCTGGTTGCTAGTCTGATCGTGGAACTTGATTTTGGGCAGCATCGACTTGATATACTCGGGGTCCATCCAGTCGACATCGACGTTGACTTTATAGATTTGCCGTACATTAGCACATTTTCCCCAGCCACAATGAGTCCCCCAAGTTTGTGGGGTTGGGGTTCACTCACGCTGCTCTTCGAGCTTATCAAGCCAAGTAATTGGTGCCATATTCGCGATTAGGGATTCTGTTGTCCTAATGATTTGATTCTGAGTTCGAAACGGGTATCAGTAGATGGCATAAGCAATGATGAACCTTGATGTTAGAGTATAATCGTCGCAATTTTTCAAGCTATTATCTGAGGTCGATGGCCTCTTAAATTCGAAGCAGAGCTTCTCCAACTCGAGCGTTGTCGGCTTGGAGAGGGGACCCTGCGGGGTTCAACTCCTACCTAGGTAATGTACGGAACACGCATATTGTGCTGGCACAGCATAGAGCACATGACTTCAGTTTAACCAACCAAAGACAAAATATCCATTGTATCTAGATAGTATGAGCTCAGACCTGCGCAGGACGAGGTATCATATACGACTGTCGATACCTTACGAGTTGCTCTTTGTGGGGACTAGCAAAGCCCATCTACGCGGCGATTATGTTCTACGTGTGCCAGGCTTGGGGAAATCCAGTGGGTCTTTCTTGGTTGCCCTGTACAGGGCATCCAGGGGTCTCGACGGATACGCTTCGGATTGGTTCAGCCGATACTCCTCTCATAGAAAGAAATAGAAATGTGATTTGCCCCTTGTATGGAACCCTGTGCAGGTCGTCCCTGTGCAGGCAACGTTCCTGCGCAGGTCATAGGATGAACGCTAGAGCTACTAGCCGGGGAGTTCCCAGGCGCTATCAGCTTTGCTCGGCAAAAGAGGCACCGACTTAGTTCTACCTAGGTATCTTAGCTATAGGAGACCAACTATATGAAGCTAGATGGGCTGATAACGAGGAAAGTGGTCGATTCCTATCAGCGCTGTCTGATGATTATCGTTTCACTCATTCAGCTAAGTTATGAGTGGAATTTAGCTAGGTCTAACCCCAAATCGATACATTCGCACACACACACAGGGCCAGTCGGGATATACCATGCCACGCCTACGTAACTATGCACCCCAGAATCCCGGGCTACAGGTACTGTGGGGTTCCCCAGAACCGACTAAGCTATTTACGTACTGGAAACTGGGGTAGCAAGGTAGTTCCCCTACTCGGGTCTGGGGAGCGAAATCGTGATGCAAGGAATCAAGGCATTCTTTGATCTTCTTCAGCTCGTGCTTGGAGTACTTGAAAATATGTACCTAGTTATTTATATAGAGACACTTCAACCCGCTCTGTCGGGTCTGACGATCTCCTAATGCAGGAGCCACTTTATACATATGTAGGAAGAGCTCAGGGCTTCAAAGGTTAGGTAGTCATACTATTTCAGCGCTCTCCTTCATCGTCTTCAAGATGGCCGACCACGCGAATGAACCCGAAGACTTAAAGGATCATCTCGATGTGTCTCATGTCGAACACCCCGCTGAGGATTATGCTCGGAATGTCAACGCAAGGTTTGTGAAATAACTTTCGCTGTTTTTTTTTGGGGTGCTGGCCTTCTCATTACTTGTAGGATCATCAACCCGCTCGCCGGCATCTCCAAGGATAATCTTCGGCTCCAAGTTAGGGGTTTCTGCATTGAGCACGGCTTCCAAGACAAGGAAGACGTGTTCTTCCGTGGAGCGTTGGCGGCTCAAAATCCCATCGAGGAGGACTATATGAAGATCCCCGAGCTGACGGACGATGACAAAGTCGCCCTGAAGCGAGAAATTACGCACAAGTGGCATCTGCCCCGACACCTGTACTACGCCATCGCCCTGTGCTCTCTAGGGTCTGCGCTCCAGGGATGGGATAATACTGGAGCTAACGGGGCCAACCTGTCCTTCCCCCAGGAGTTTGGCATCGAGCATAACGAGTGGCTTATCGGCGTCATCAACTCGGCGCCCACGCTCTTCGGGCTCTGCAGCGCCTGGGCGGCCGACCCTATCAACAACTGGATCGGCCGGAGGGGCTCCATATTCGTGACTGGCCTGTTCTGCATCTTCCCCGTGCTGGCTCAGGCCTTCACGCACAGCTGGTGGGAGTTGCTGATCTGCCGGCTGTTCATGGGGCTAGGGATGGGTATCAAGGTCTCGGTGATTCCGATTTACACCGCCGAGGTGTCTCCTGCCTCGATTCGTGGCGGCATGGTTACCAGTTTCCAACTTTGGGTGGGTGATCTCTCTGGCGATGGACCCCCCCTATTATCAATGCATACCTAATCCAGGTATCTAATGCATCTCTTCAATAGGTCGCCTTTGGTATTATGATTGGCATGGTTTTTAACCTCGCCTTTTACCGTATCGGCGCTCTAGCGTGGCGGTTTCAACTAGCGGCTGCGTTTGCCCCTGCGGTTCCCGTTGTGATCTTCGTCTGGTGGTGTCCTGGTGAGTACCTAAAGCAAAAGATAGAAGCTGGAATATATAGCCCTTTGGATTTTTATAGAAAAAGTATCTAGACCTAAACTAATTGATCCCCTTCACAGAATCCCCTCGCTGGCTGATGAAGAAAGGGCGGTACCAAGACGCATTCCGCTCCTTTTGCCGCCTTCGCAATACGGAGATGCAAGCTGCGCGCGAGTTGTACTATGCTTATAGGCAAGTCATAGAGGAGCGATCGGCCTTCGCCGGAACGACGCTAGGCCGCCGTATCTGGGACTTGGTGTCTGTCCCCCGTCTTCGCCGGGCCACCCTGGCCAGTGCCTGGATCGTCATCTCGCAGCAGTTCTCGGGCATCAACATCATGGCGTTCTACTCGTCTACCATCTTCTCCAACGCCGGGTACGGAACCCTGAGCACGCTGCTAGCATCGTTCGGTTACGCGCTTATCATGTTCGTCTTCGCCTTCCCGGCGTTGTACACCATGGACACATTCGGCCGACGCAACTTGCTGTTAATAACGTTCCCCAACATGGCGTGGTGTCTGCTCGCCGCCGGCCTGTGCTTCTTCATGTCGCCTGACAACCCGGCGCGCGTGCCGCTGATCGCCTTCTTCATCTACCTCTTCACGGCGCTCTACGGACCGGGGATAGGTCCTATGCCCTCCATCTACTTCTCCGAATCCTTCCCCTTGTCTCACCGAGAGATTGGCGGCGCCTTCACCATCTGCATTAATAATGCCGTCGGCAGCGCGCTGAGTCTCACGTTCCCCGCTCTTCTCGCCCGCGTGGGAGCTACGGCAGCCTTTGGGCTTTACGCAGGGCTTAATATGGTGGCGTTCCTCGTTATTTTCCTCATAGTTCCCGAAACCAAGTAAGTTCCATACCTAATTTCGATACCACATACATAGCTACATAGCTAGTGCACTACGGAATGAATGAATAAAGTACTAATAAATACCCCCCTTCTACATAGGCAACGAACCTTGGAGGAACTCGATTATATCTTCGGCGTTCCTACTTCGAAGCACATAGCATACCAGATCAAGACGTGGCTGCCGTGGTGGATCAAACGTTACGTCTTCTTCCAGAGGGATGCTAAGCTGAAGCCTCTGTATCAATTGGAGGGATATTCGGCTCGACAACACCACCACGACGAGGAACAACTTGTGTAAAGTGGCTATACTATACTATACTATACTGTACTATTTACTTCATTTTATTGAATTTACGATCGATTATATATACCTGATTTTCAAAGTGACAGCTAGTAGTATAGCGATCTCTCGTATCCTGAACCCCAATATTGATATGATATCTGGCAATAGGTGGCAAAGGCGGATAAAGACCCTTCTCTAACGTCTTATACACGTACATACCTAGGGTTGTAGGGTGGCCAGACCCAATTGTACCTGATTTATTCCTCTATATGATAGTGAATACTTCACAACTCCCCCATCTTCCTAACCTTCTTCGTAACCCACTCCTCGAACTCCCCTACACCTCCCTCAAGCACACTCATCTGCCCAAGCCTAAGCTTATATACAATTCTCCTTGCCCCCTTCGTACTCCCTCCCCTCTCCTCATCCTCATCATCACTATCCCCGTCGTCATCCAGCCCCTCCACCACCCCCCGCACAAACCACCGATCGTGACTAACCAGCACCAGCGCGCCCTCCCACCCGCGCAGCGCCTCCCGCAGCGCCGCCACGGTCTCGTAGTCGAGATGCGTAGTCGCCTCGTCGAGGACCAGGCAATGCGGGCGCCTCCACAGAACCCTCGCCATCTCGAGACGCACGAGCTGGCCGCCCGAGAGCTTGCGAACGGGGACGTCGGAAGCGAGACGCCCGGGCAGACCCAACTGGCCCAGCATGCCGCGGATTTCCCCTTCGTCCAGCTCGCCCTGCGCTTCCCTTGTCAGGAGGCTCAGGGCCGTGAGTTCCGGGTCCGCGCGCCCCGTCTTCTGCAGTTCCTCGACGGCGTGCTGCGCGTAGTACCCCAGCTTCAGCCTCGGGTGTTTCGTCAGCGTGCCCGAGACGGGCCTCGTCTCCTCGACGAGCAGTTTGATCAGAGTGGACTTGCCGCTCCCGTTTAACCCGAGTATCCCGATGCGATCGCCCATGTTAATGCTCAGACTCACGTCCCGCAGCACCGTCTTCGTCTTGGCGTCGGTCGGGTACCTGAACGCGACGTTCTCGAGCGAGACCAAGGCGCCGGGGAACCGGAGCTCCGGCGGATCGGGCAGGACGAAAGTAACGGGCCGCTCCTCCTGCGGGACGTCGATGTCGGCGCGGCTCGTGAGGTGGTAGCCCACGAGGTCGCGGTTGAGCTTGAAGCGGCCGCCCTTGGCGCTGACTTCCAGGCCCCATCGGTCGTCGAGCTTCTTCTGCCTCGACTTGGCCTGGCGCATCTTGTTCTGGTCGTCTTTCGCCTTGCCCTCGCGCATGTTGCGCTGGATGGTCTGCTGGATGTGTTCTTTCTGCTTGTCCTGCGCCTCCTTCATCTTGGTCAGGTAGGCCTTCTTCTCGGCGCGCGAGGACTCGTAGGTCGGCAGGTCGCCGTGGAAGTACGTCAGGTCCTTGTCTTTGATGATGAGCAGGTCGGTGCATAGCGAGATGAAGTCGCGGTCGTGAGATACCAGGATCAAGGTCGGCGGGTCGGGCGACTCGGCTAGGGCTGTGAGGTGCCGCTGGAGCCAGATGATTCCCATGAGGTCGAGGAAGTTAGTCGGTTCGTCGAGAATCAGTATATCTGTGTCTTGTAGGAGCGCGGCTGCTAATGCTGTCCGCATCTTCCAGCCCCCGGAAAGGCTCGATACGGATTGTGCCATGCGGGATTCGGTAAAGCCAAGACCTGTAAGTATCTTCTTCGCTCTGATCTCGACTTCTGCGAGCTTTGACGGCTCGATCTGGAGTTGGAGGTCGGCAAGCATATCTGCTGCTTCGCTCGTCTCCTTCGCTAGTATCTCAGGGGATATGTCTTCGTCTTTCTGTTCGTACCTAGTTCTTCTATTAGCAAACGCCTACCTCAGGGATCTATATGTAAAAAATGAATAGGGCATACTGGGTTTGAAATTCCGCTACTTTCTTCTCCATCGCGATTAATGCTTTTCGGGCCTGCATTCCCCTTGCGCCGCTACGAAGCCTCGCATCTTTGTCCTTCCGGAATAGTTCTTTCTGGAGGCGACTGTGCTGGATCTTTCGAAAGGCCCTTAGAGCACCCAACGGATCACCACTATCAACCCCTCTGGATAGGACTATACGACTTAGTTAATCATAAGAATGAGGAGTCTACGAAGACCATACTGACTATCGATTTCTTGTTGCGCCTCCTGCTTGGCGGTGGCTCGCTCGATAACTTCCTCCAACACAGCTGGACCCTGGCCTTCACTGGGCTTGGGAGCCGGGCCCTCATCGGTATTGATATCTCCGGCATCCGTCTGTTGCAGGATCACTATGCGTGTTTCCTCCGGTATACCCGGGATGAGTTTCTCGGCAATTGCTTTCAATAAAGCTGCGATAACCTATAAGCTACATGTTTCCCTACAAATCTGATCGGGATAGATTGGGGCTCACTTGACTTTCCAGTGCCGTTCCGACCGATCAACGCATACCGCTGACCGGCCTTCAGTCTCAGCTTGGCATTGTTAAGGATCTCAGTGCCTTCGCTCTTCGCCTTGCCCTTGCCTTTGGTGCCGGTCTTGGGCCCCGATGTAACGGTGATGTTTAGTCCTTCAATGTCTAACTATATTTACATATCTGTTAGAGCTTATACGGATAGGTACCTAAGGATGATGGCAGTTTACGGAATATGTACCTCGCGATAATTAGGTGTTCCAATGTTGAAGCGAGTTTGCTTGGAGGTGCATAGGATGGTTGTAGCGCTCTCAGCTTCCATGGACGCCATGTTTATAATAGTGTACCTTAACTCTCTGGCTAGGAACGATTGCCATGAACTGAGTTGTTCGACGTTGGAGAGGAGGAAGCGCCCGATATATGTTTCCCATCTTGTAATACACGATTATCTTTGTGAACTTGACCACCTCCAAGTAAGTAGATACTTGAGCCGCACTACATACGGAACTTCTATGAAGAGTCCAATCTAGCCTCTGTCAATAGATCGTGCCTACTTCATGTATGTACCTATACGATCCATCCGATGGCGTCGGAATGCATGCTTGGCTGCAGTAGCGCGGATGAATCATTGTGGTTCATGGTCGCACCTTTGTTGTGATTGGTCGATCTAAGGATTATACTGACTCACCCCGTTCGGTACGTATTCTTTTGGGGATGCATGTGGCGTTCAATGTTGGTAACTGATATTGTCTCATAGGTTATAGTCAATACATCACCGAGTCTATTCTTTGTGCTGCTAGATGAGGATTTTTTAAATATAGTCTATTATAGTATAGGCTGTGGTCTCTAGTCTACCTAGGTACTATCGCTGATGTTGAATGCCATAAGATGAAGCGCTATGCAGCCACCGACCGATCTACCAAAATTTGCAAACGTGGCGTATCTTCCGTCTTGACCGTCATGACACCACCCTGAGGTAATTCTACGATGGTGCCATCGATGCAGACCTTTCTCCATCTAGCATCTTCCTCTAGCGTAGTGACTTTAATCACATCAAACTCATCGTATCCAACCCCTTCTTCCCTGCCGTCCTCGTCAGTCCACTTCATACCGACGTGCTTTCCCCCGTCATACGCCGCCATCATGATCTCCATTGTCTTCTCCCCATTAACCGCCCCGAAATGTACGAGCCTCAATATGCCGTCTAACGGCTTGGTGGACGGCGAAATCGTAAACGTCTTCTCCAAGTTGGAGACCGCCGCAACCAGGATATACGCATATCGGTCTCGATCGAGCTTGTGTAAACGAGAGCCATCTTTTCCGGCAAGTTCGACGGTAGCGTTATACGCGTGGCTCTCCTTCAGAAGCTCCTGCGCCGCCATGCCGAATCGCTTCGCGCCGTGCTTTCGGTACTCGGGCGTGTCGCTCTCCCAGACTAGCTGGCTGTGGAAGCCGTAGCTGGCCACGACGGCACCGTGGAGATGCGACACCAAATTAGTCCAGCTTTCAAGTCCGTTCTCGGACTTCTCGGTGTTGACGATGTGGGATCCAGGGGGGAATTCCGCTTTGAAGGAAGGCAGTGGTGCAGCCTTGCCGGTGAACAAAGTACGCAAACTCTGGACTAGACTGGAGGGCTCGGGAGATCCGGTCTTTGGATACACCGATTTGTGAGATGAATGGAAGAGTGCGTTACCCGTGCCCAGCGGCAGTATAGCCACTAATGGTAGATTGGGTTGCACGTCGGATCCTTCCGCTGGTGCTATACCATTAAGTAGCTCGATAACACCTCCGTCGCCACTCAGCAGTACGACGGTGTGCTGCACGGAGCCTTGGTCGGTACTACCGAGATTGCGGGCGAAATCTCTTACACTGTCGGCATTTTGTGTGATATGAAGAGTATAAGTATTCGGTACCGACCGTCTCGCTACATCGGCAGAAGGATACAGTGCACGAAGACCCCGGCCCTCTAAGATGGGCTGGAGAACCAAATTGTAGAATTTCACGGCGAGGCCTGTGCCGGAGCCAGTGGACACGACAACGTGGACATGCCGCGATGAACCGCTTTGAAGATATTCCGGAATTTCTTCGATTTTGAATTCGTCTACCAAGGATTGTGACACATCCGGGACATTCGCTTGCAACAAGGTAAACAACGGTCCTTGTTCCCCCGTATCTTCCCTCAAGGTGACCACATCGTATAAATCGGACCTGTTTGGTTTTGGTGTGTATTTGTAGATGAAGACAACTTCCTCACGTTTGAGGAGGCTTGGATCGTTGCCTATTTCGATTTGGCCGGCGCCGGCGGTGATACCGTCGGACTTGTTAGCAGGCATATTCCGTCCCTGGATGAGCAATTATCCGCGATACTATTTCGAGAGCCAGATATTTATTAGATTTTATTAGCGTTGACAAATTGCCTATCATAAAGTATATAGGTAGGATATGCTAACGGGACCAAGCTAATGGCGGAACTTCGAGGGAGGGTAGATTAGTAATACGAGCAGGCTGTGAGTGTGAATAATATTCAGCATCCTTACGGCGTATAGATGTTACACAAGATAAGCACTACGATCTCGAATCTGCAATGATGTGCTGGATTAACCTCATTGCATAATCTTAGGTCATAGGGCGTTTTATGCGAACTCCAGCACGGTGGTTAGGTGCCTGATTGGTTGGACAGTGGGGGTCTGGCCCCTCTTATTGATGTACTTTTTACCAAAGACAAAATATGAGCGAAAACCATAAAAGGGGTATCATTGGCCGTTCCATAATCAGCCGTCGCATTCATGAACATCGAGCCTGCTTTTAAACTCCAAGTACATAGCCGAGTTACTATCGTGCAAAACTAATGGGCCCTCGCCCGGCTCTGAGGACCCCAATTCTCTTTTGGGTTGGTCTGGTATCTGATGAGGCCTTTCTTGGATGTGTCCCGCCCAAGCTTTTTATCGAAGACAACTTCCAACTTATCAACCGAGTCGCATTCTGCATCCTCTGTCATCTCATCCCTCGCAGACTCATCTTTTTTAGCTTCGCCTTTCTTATTCAATCTAAGCAAGGTGTACGCTGGAGTGTTTTCTTTAATATTCTCCACGTTGACGGGTGCCTTTTGTCGGACCCATTCTCGCATGATATGCCAAATGACTGACCAAGGCGCATTGGTCTTCAGGCTACCAGGCTTACAATGACTGCGGGTGACTTGATAGCCGAGGTGACGCAGAGCACCCCTAAAACTATCCTCGTCGGGGCAGATACAGTGTACCACACGTGCGAGACCTGTTGGGTGGAAGAAGAATGGGTATGGCTCAACTGCGGCAAACTCGTCTTCCTTGGAGCTCTGTAAGTCATCTTCCGGGGGCGGAATGAACTCTTCAAGCGCGGTTTGTAGCATTCCTTCTATTCGCTGCTTCGTACCATAGACATCGTCGGGAGCGTTGGGCAGGTCATCCAAAATCTTCTTGATGAACTCATTTGAATGCAGTGGTCCGCCATACATTGGGCCGGCTAGATGCATCTTGGTGCCACATTCCTTGCAAAATCGATCAGTAGTGGGTGCCATTGCTAGTCCGTGCTTATAAAACACGCCCTTCCCGGATTTGTTGGGAGCTTTCTTGTTACGAACTAGGAACTGAGTCTCCCAGGCGCCGCAACCCTGATCGCAGTTGTAGACGACCATGGTCTTTCCTGCGAGGAATTTGACCTGTGCGGGAGACTTTCTGACCTTGACAAAGATTCGAGTATAGTAGTCAATTGATAGACTTAGAAGAGGCTCTATAGCCAATCCATATCTCGCTGCCGTCGAAGCAAGGCCGTGAATTATTAGGCGCAATCCAGCCTCGTGTGAATGGAAGCCCTTTACGGGAACGCCACCGTAAAGAGCGAACGTCTTTTCTGGGTATCCGTGGGACGCCCAGACGCCAGAATCTGTGCATGTTACACACAGTAGGCCACCGTCATCCCGTATGGCGTTGAGTGCCGCGTCGAAGAATGTTGCGGCGGTTCCATAAGGATCTAAGTCGATTACATCATATTTAGTCGGCTTGGGGCCGCCTTTCTTGTGATGCTTGTTCTTTGCACCATCATCCGCAACCTCTTGGGTCAGTAGGGAATACATGTGCGCACGGGCATCACCCGAGGTAGCATTCACTTTAGATTCAACACCGTTATGCTCGGCATTACGCTTGATAGCCTCCACAGCTGATGGACTGAGATCATTTGCGGTGACCGATGTCACGAATGGTAGCTCTTGGGCATATCGCAGTGCTCGGAGTCCCGTAGCAGACAACGCGTCGAGTATCGTAAATCTAGGACCATGAGATGGACCGTCTCGTTTTGAATCGGCAGGCTTTGGCTCTTCTTTAGTTGGTGGTGCGCCTTCGACGGATTGATCGACATTGGGTATGTCCTCCATACTGGTCTCTGTGTTTTTCAAGGGTTCTTCTTTAAATCCCTTTTCTTGACCATTCTGCTTATCCGGGAGGGACGTATCAGCTTCGCTTGGTTGAGTCTCATTTTCCTTGGGCACTTCAGTCGTGGAGGCAGTACCATTTGCCGACTCTAACTTTTCTTGCTTCTTCGGCCTTCCATTACCAGTATCTAACTTCTCGCGCTTCCTCTTAGCTACCTTATCCGCATTCGCAGGACGTCTCTTGGCTAATACCTCCTGGCCATAGGCTTTGATCGCAAGAACAGTCAGGTCGCGATTGAACTGCTGTATGGGATTGTAGAAGACCTTCTGCTGTTCCTCGACATCATTCAGTTTCTTGTTTGCGGCATCTTTTGCCGAAAAGGGAACTAGGATACGAGCTAGTCCCTCCTTGACTTCCGTGAATTCTTGTCCGTCTCTGGTAATGGTCTCGATCTCGGTGGTCGCCGCCGATGCGCCATTGTTAGTTTCCTTCGCCATGGTGTGCGCAGCTCGAAGAAGGCACGATCTAACGAGATTTCTATTCACATTCCTGAGAAATAACCGCGAAGGTACAAATGAAGCTGAGAATAGCATGCAATTGATTCTCAGGATCGGCACATCGAAAGGTTTAATTGGAGAATCGAGGTTGCGCAAAATCAGAGGTGAGCTTGCGAATAGCCCTACTATCTTTTTCTTTTTGCTCTACCTGATGGCAGAGTGGGGCATTGTGGGGTGTTCTAGCTCTCGTTCCGTTCTGCCGTGCAGCTCTGTAGGGTAGGTAGCTACCTCCAAAAGCGCTATAATAATCTGGGGTAGTCACCTGCAACTATGGATGCAGCTTTCCTAAACTTCAATTTACGTCAATGACTAACTGGGAAATAACGAAGGGCGAAGGGCGAAAGAGTAGAAAGAGATGCCTGCGATCAAATTCATTTCTTACCTATGTACATGTATCTACCGTCAGACTCATCTGTCTGGTTGGGTCCCTAGTGGAATAAACTGACGACTTCACGCCTCGTCATTAAAGCAACTGCTAAGTCTAAAAATCCAAAGCGAAGTATCCCTAATTTCCATATGAACTTCCGTTGCAAGGTATAGGTTACTACCTTTCCTCTATGTCCACATACTTATTGGGATTTCGACGGCCACTTCTACAAATATCTACAAACGTCACAAACCAGAGATAGCAACATCGACGTCACCATCGGAAGGAAGCAGTTCTCAAGAGCAAACGCTCCTTTTCCAACGTATGATCACGTAGGCAGGTTAGTAGCTACCATTTTTCCTCACTTGGCCCGATCCAGCTCCAGTGATACGATGAACAAGCTTGAGGGCCGTTTCCTAGAGTATCCATACAAAAAGAAGTTGTAGCTTTGATTATATCCTCTAGACGGAAGTAGTTACAGTCGGAAATAGCATCCCCCTTCGAATATCCTATCTCTGGGATCTCGCCCTCCTCTCTTCTTGTCTCTCTTCCGAATGAATCAACTTCACCTCATCTAGGTAGAGTCTGGGGATGGCGACTACAATCTATCCAGTTAAGAACTCCAGTTCGAACTCCCATCGTTCCCGTTCTTCCATTCCTCGACTCAACATAGACACGGCAATGGCATCTCAGCCAATACCAACACCACCCTCATCCTCCCCCAAACCAAGCAATGGTAATGGAAATGGGAATGGTACCCCTAAAAAGCCCGGTGACTCTGACAAGGTGGCTTACCGCCTCCTCTCTCACGCAGAGTGGGTACAGTTCTGTCGAGGCATTGGGGTCTTCAAAGATGATGAGAGTGAAGAAGTCGTCCGCCCAACCAGCGGATGGTGGCCTCCAAAGGGATTCAGAGATGGCCTATATCAAGACGTACTCACAGAGAAGACCAAGTTCACTTACTGGTTTCATTGTGTTGGAACCGTCACCTGGATCTTGATGCTTCTTCAAATTGCAATGAGTGCTGTGCTGACCGCCCTCGGATCGGTGACAACCTCATCCGCAGCCAAGGATGGAACAGCAATTGTAAGTCATACCTCGTATTTTAAGTGTGTATCTCTATGCATGCTAAACATCTAGTCATCTTCTAATATGAATCTCGTACGCTGACCTCGATGAACTAGACATCAATTGCTGCGGTCAACACCTGTGTTGGCGGAATTCTCGCCCTGCTGCACAACAGCGGCCTACCAGATCGATACCGCTCAGACAGGAATGAGTTCTATAAGCTTGAGGAGCATCTGAAGTCCATCGTGGATACGGCCCTCGTGCCTACAGACCAGGATATCAACGAGGTCCTCGCCGGTTGCTACGACATGTTTCGAGACGCCAGGCAGACCGTGCAGAACAACATACCGGCCTCTTATACCACTGCCCCAGCCAGCGGTAAGACACCAGGTGCCAGGGCCTCGAAGATGAGCGAACCTAAGAAGTAAAGCGAGACTGATTGATACACGATAATTAAACCATTCGATAATAAAACTCGAGTCGTTATAGTATTCTGGGAAAGTATATCCATCGAAGAAATTTGGGGGTTGACTTGATTCTTCTGTTACCGCTGCTGCATTTTAGTTTAGACTTTTGTTAACCAGGTTCGGATTCAGTTATTATTGGCGACGTTCATAATCGGGTTAGAAGCTCCCGCAACTTGGAAGCATCTTGGTAATTGAACCTATAGCTTATGTAAGAAGCAAAGGTTCACCATCGTCCACCTACTAGGGCAGACGCAAGGGGTCATGTCTAGTGCGAGGCGGGTAGTCTAGGTTATAATTGACTTCTAATCCTACTGGCTTTCTACGTCTCCCCATAGTCTGTGCAGGATACCATTGCCATGGTAGTTCGCGTGGGATTGGAGCTAGAATTCCTTTTTAGGATGCGGAATATACCAATCAGGGGGCCGACAGGGGCTTGATATGCGCCGAACGGTCTCGATGCACACCGAAGCTCACAATCTTGGAAATACATGCTTGATACATGCTTGTACCGGAAAATTCGCTCCAATCGCCTCACAAGGATAGATGTTCTACTATGTATCTGTTATCTCCCCTAGGCCTAGGAGATATAATGCTACTAGCTACCAAGGTGTGTCATATCTTCCATTAGCATTGCGGGCATAATTGCCACATATATCGGTAAAATGGCTAGCTACCTACCGGTATAATACTGAACGCGTAGTGGTTGCGCGCCGGTAGAAAAGGTTGCTTTCCTTCCCTTCTGAAACTTCTTGTTGCCGCTCAAACAAGCAGCCCAGCTCCGTCTTCCCACAATGAGGCTTTATACGCACTAGACACTGCTCGACGGTGTGACAGTAATCACAGCAGAAAGTGTTTCCCTCCAGAGCCGAGTAATTGGGACACCTACTACTCTTTCATGTCGTAGCAAACTTTACCATCACCCAGTAGCATGAAGTCATCGCGACGAGTTGCCCCTCCCTCTCGCCAGCAATTCGTTCGCTCAAAACATCTCTCATAATCTAATGTCTTTCATTTCTTACACTCATTCATAAGCTATATCCATCTAATTCATTACATATCCATCCTTCCCCTCCGGTACTATGTTCCGGTCAATCGCCCCTTACGGGCGAGTCAGGACCTTGCAGATCCTGGCGTCGTTCCTTGTCTTCTGTATCCTACTCTCAACGCTCAGGTTGTACAGGCGGCAACCCCCGCCTCCGAGCATATACGACTATACAGACGGGAAGACTCGAGGTGCGCGGCAGAACGAGACTGGAATTACCAAGCCTATATCAGATGAGACATCATACCTCAGATACCTGGTCCAGGAGTACGGGCTCACAAATGAAATACCCTACTTTGCACGGCGGATCCGGCCGCAGTTCAATTCTGGATCCAGGAAGAGCATGACTGAGATCTCAGGCTCCAAGTTCATGACGCGGGACTTCCAGAGGGTTCGCGCCGACGACGAGCAGCTTGACTTACACGCCGAGAAGCCTATCCCAATATCCGTCACCAAGTCGCCTATGCCGGGCCAGATAGACGCCTCGGCCTTGTTATTCGGCATATCAACGTCGTACGATCGCCTCACGTACGGAAACTTATCCCTGATCCACGACTGGGCGCGGTGGCTCACCAACGGGAACGGGACCTCAAACGGGGCGAGCTTAGTCCTAACCCTGCACCGCGCAACTAGCTCCGAGATCAACCACATCAGCAGCAAACTACACGAGGTAGGTATCGATGCTGTCGTGCTCCCGGCAGACAGCAGCCGGGACAGCACGGCGCGGTACCTCGACCTCGTGCATCTCCTCGCGCGCCACAAGGACGAGCTCCAGGACTCAGGGCGGAAGAAAAAGTTCCTCGCGCTAGTCGACGACGACGTGTTTTTCCCTTCGTTGGGGAGCCTTCTGTCTCGCCTGGACAAGTACGACCCCCGGAAGAACCTCTACTTGGGCATGCCTAGCGAGCGCGCCGACTGGACCGTTGAGAACAACGTGACGCTGACGTACGGAGGCGGCGCCTTGTTCTTCACACCCGCGATGATAGACTCCGTCTCCCAGCTGCCGTGTCTGAACACGTCTGTCCAGGACCCCTCACCCTCACCCTCACCCTCACCCTCGCCCTCGCCTTCGCATACCAGGACCGGGCAATGGGACGAAGCGCTCTACACTTGCATCATCACATCGCACCCCAGCTCCGGCTCCGGCTCCCGCTCCACCGCAGACCCAAAACTGCACATCCTCCCGAGCCTCTACACCCCCCACGACGACGTATCCGGTCTGCGCACAGGCTACGAGTCGGGCGTGCAGCCGCTAACGCTGCACCACTACAAGCACCGGCACCGATTCGAAGCGGGCAAAGCGCACCTCGCGGCCTCGGCGTGCGGGGAGTCGTGTTTCCTGCAGCGCGTCTTCTTCCGGGACGACGGGTGGGTGGTCGTGAACGGGTACTCGGTGGCGCAGTACCCGGACGGCGTGGACGTGGTGTCTGTGTCTGTGTTTGTGTCTGTGGCGGGGGGCTCGGCGAGGAAGAGCCGGGTGAGGGTGGACGAGCACTTAGTCTTCGACGAAGAAGATGCGCCGGAGAGACGGTTGGACGGTCGCAAGGTGGTCTCGTGGGCGGGCACGAAGCGCACGTGGCGGCTGCTGGACGCGCGGATGGGGTCGGAGGGCGCGGTGTGGCAGGCGTATGTTAAGCGCAAGGGCTCGCCTGTTACGTATGGGGATGAGGAGGACCGGTTACCTGAGGACGATACGGTACATACGCAGGATGGGCCGTCGGATGTCGATTCGATTATTGTTTTGATATGGGAGCCGTGATGTGGTATATAATGGACACGTATATGATACGAAATATTTATGAAGCTTAATGTATGTATATAGTTATTTCTAGTGTAGATAAAATCTATGTATATGGGATTATACGAAAGTTCGAAACGGCATCAGCTAGAAGACTCATAGTGTCGTTGCTGGGTTCATCTCTCACCTCTGATTTGGTCTTGTCACAACCTATTTCCGTCTTATTCTTAGAAACTCGTACTAGGTGTGGCTCTTGAGCCTTATTGAACATTATTTCAAGCCTTTAATAGATCGCCACCGATTCTTTCGTAAGAGAAGAAAAAGCTCAACTCCTATATTGCTTTCCTAGATTCTACCAACCATGCAGTAACCCTAGATCATAGGCAGTGTATATATATGCTAAACCACGCCTCGCTAACTTCGCATCATTCATTCACAACTACATTCATACGCCTCATAATGACCCATGCAGTAACGGAATCTATAACGTGCCATGGTCTACCATGTATCCGGACCAAAATGACTGCCATTCGGCACCGTATTATACGGGCAAGCCTGCCAGTCGCAACCTTTTCTATAGATATCTGTTCCCCACCAGCTGAATCCTTCCATCCAGCCCGGGTAGATAAAGCCAAAAAACACAATTACAATGCCAAAGGCTAGACCCGAATCTAGCGCGGCGCTGAGGGTCATGGTGTATTTTGCCCACCAGGCCGAGGCGCGATTCTTAATTAGGTAATTGAAGATGTAGCAGACCACAGCCCAAACCGAGAAATTGAGACCGGTCGCCGGTGGAATCCAGCTCAGTGACCCGAACAATACCGGTAGATTGATCTTTCGAACGATGCTAGATTTCCTGTTACGGCCGTATAGCCACAGAGGGATCGGGGCGATAGCTCCGATTAGGAAGCACCATACTAGAGGGCGATACGTTGCGTTTGGTCCGAAGAATTCGGCTGGGCCAACGACTCCCCATAGGATGGATCCATTGAAGTGGACTCGAGCGATGGGACAAGTAAAGCCGTTGATGGCCGAGGGAGTACAAATTCCAGGAACGTTAACAAACATCCAGTTAAGTACGAGGATCTGCGTGACCGATGAGACAATTGTCGCAACCATCTGCACCGAAAATAGAAGCCTTGGCGGGATTTTCATGTAGTGTCCCAATTTCAGGTCTGCTGCGAATTTGATTCCCTGGGCGGACGAAATGTAACCGTAGGTCACAAAGACCATGTTAGCAACAGGTCTCCCAGGGAAGACGACACCACATATGAGCTGACAAATGAGGTAAATGCTGCTATGTTGATTCGTCACCGCCATGACGATCCCGATGGGTATGAATAGCACGGCACATATCCCAAGGGCCAATAGTAACCCATACCACGGTAAGTGAATCGGATAGCTGCCTGCATGTTAGCTGAATGACTCCAAATACAAAAGTACGGATGACTCACTATTCAACGACGAAAATGCCTATTGCCGTCATCGAAACGAACGTCAACAAATACCATGTGATTGGCGCATCTTTGTATCTCCTCATAAGGCGATTGTGTACATCTTCATGACTCAAAATATTGTCGAACGTTGAACTGGACCTTGTGATACTAGGATAGTCTCCATTAGGAGCGGCCTCTCCATTGGTGTTGGTCTCGAGTGGCTGATAGACCGGCCTATTATCTTCCTCTACCTCTTTCAAAGAACGCTTCCACTGAACGTAAATATCCTTACCATGCCAGCAAGTAGTATGCGTCAGAAGTGATGCTAGCCCGGCAAATTGAAGCCCATAACTAAGGACGTAGGTAATTGGTAGGAATACTCGACTGTAATTCGAGTACGCTTCTCTGTCAAAGAGAAAATCTGACGTCAAGATTTTGCTCACATCGTATATCTTGCCGGTATTGTCGAAAACTGAGGCTGAGAGGATTGGCATATAAGATGAGTAGAATAGATTGCAATAGTACCCAATAGGTGCGATGATCCACATTACAATGACCAAACCGCCGATGACGTTCATCGCGGCCCAAAAGGGCGTTAGCAAGGGCGAGCCAATATAGGCAATCTGCGCCCAGTCGAAGGTGAGTGGAAACAGGCCAAGACCGGAGACAACTCCGAATAGGTTAGCTACCACGACATTATCTGGCGCAAACCAAGTGATCACATTGAAGTAACTCAGTGCTGGCATTAGCAGTCCGGGGAGGAAGTAGAAGGCGAATCCAGATATCCACACGATGAAGAAGAACCTCCATCTGCTTATCTTCCACCCATTCGCTGGTTTGTTCTCCTCCTTATGTAAGGTAGTGAACATCGCTGCAGACATTAACGTACCGGGCCAAATCATCCCGGCTGGGCGTACCAAGAACCGTCTTGCTAAGCCCGCGAAGGTATAGCCCAATATTTGGGTTGAGAGCGTGAGCAGAAGCTGATAGACGATGCCCATATCTTGCTTATAAAACTGGGTTTGCTCAACGATGATATCTGTCGCAAATGCAAATCCGAAAGACACGTTACTGCTCACATACACGCAGCTGTGCTCTTTTTCATTCCAACTACCCTGAGCTAGCCATAGGCGGAGGCGTCCAAGGCGACTTCTCTCCTTTAGAGGTGCTGGCGCATGGTTCTCGCTGGCTAGCCTATCTATTCGTACGCCCTCCTCGAACTCTTCCGGGGGATCGTCCGGTCGTTTTAGAATATAGTCCCACAACAGACCAAGAGGATGAACAAGAAGCAATGCTATAACCGGTGTAATCGAAACGCTGGGGTATCTCAAGGAAAAGAAGAGATTTGTAGAAGAACCAAGTATGGAGAATAGGGTAGCCAAAGTCCACATGCGAGGGGTATTTATAGATAGGGAAGTATTGTCGGTTGGAGAGACCGAAGCGCGGACTTGGGCGTAGGGCGAATTATCAGGGGGATCAGTGTCCACTCCTTCGTTCGCATCGTCGGAGCCATCTTCGTCGTCGACGGCCGAGCTGTCTGACTTCACGTCCGGTTCCAGATCGTTTATTAAAGGTCTTTCGCTAATACTAGAGCGACCCTCGGGACCAACAACCACTGTTGAACCTCCAATCTCCTCGGATTGGCTCTTTCTTCTCCGACTTAGAGAAGATGTGCTCGTTCGGAAGGTCCCGGAGCGACCGGTGCCGACGGAGTGACGCCGCCTTGTGTGGTAGCTATCCGTGCTGATTCTCCTACTCGGCGGCTCTAAAACATCACCGTCGCTATCAGAATCGTGTGTTTCTGGGTGAACAGGAGCGGCTCCGTAAGATCCCGTTCCGAACCCAGGCGAGGAACGGATTAGGAGAGGAGCTTTCGACATGGTCGTTGGTCCTCGGCTGTCGGCGGCAGGGTCAGTGTTCGCCTCGTAGTCGGATTCGGTGTGATGGAAGTCATGGCTCGTGCTCGACGAAGAGCGAGGGGTTCTAATAGGAATTTCGGTCGAGTCTGACAAGGAGGCAGCAGTATTTGTATCATGGGAGGTTGGCGGCGTGGGGTTTGAGACTTCGCCTGGATCTGCAGGTAGGCAGGGTACGGCGGAGCTCCTGCTGGTCTTGGAGGTGGTTATGGGTCGCAATGGGACGGTTTGCCAGTGGTCATTGTGGGTGTCATGGGGGTCCAAAGGCATAAGCGATTTATTATCCCTGCTATTTGAAGAAACCAATGGCATTTTTTTTAGTCTAACGTTACGTAGTCGCAGTTGCGAAAGGGTCATATAATCCCACGCGGAAAGGAGCACCTGGATTTACACGAACTAGGTTAAGTTTCGTCACGCCGTGGTACCTAGGTACGATACGGATGTCGTAGGATGTAGTGTAATAAGTGGATTTCAGCTATTCAAAGTTGGCGCCGAGCGGAAAGAGTGGAGGAGAAGCATATCCGAGGTGTCCCTCATCTGGCTTCTAGGGTATCGTATGCACCTGTATGCAATGATACATGTCCTACCTTATCCTAGTCGTATCGGATGTACGAATTCGGTTCAACCGGCCTTGTACCTTACATATTTCTTATTCCCAGTTGAAGCTGGGCGAGATGAGATTTGGTCTTTCTGCACGACAAGTTGACATGAGGTTAGATCTAGTTTCACAGCATGGCTTGGGAAAAAGAAGTTAGGCGGCGTGACACCCAGAAGCTGCCCAAGCTAGAGGAACCAAAGACCCATGTCGCAAGGTCCTACAGTATCGGAGAACACTAGCTGCTACCAGCATGAGCACGCTGCAACTCGCCCAACTTGTCATGCAATGCGGGTGAGGCACCAACTAGGACACGCTGGTCAACCACTAATCGTACTCTGCTTGAGTGGATCTCCGTTGCCGTGCCCAAAGTCGATCACACGGTCGTACGATCAAAGATTGATTGATTAGATTACGATGGATTAGATTAAAAAGATAATACTGTATGAAGTGCGATACGCGGATTCTAGACAGGGTCCTTCACGGTTCAATGTTTGCATCGAAGATAGGCATCGGGTACTAGACCTTAGATACTATCCCTACTAATATGTCCCTAGCATGACGCAGGTTAGCACTCTGTCTCATTCGGAAAAAGAGTTACGGCACGAGGCGTCTTAAATGGGAAATAGTGTATAGTAGGAGGATGTTAGTGTTGAATTAGTAGGCCACTTGATTGACCATCTGATATGGAGATCCATTATTTATTCCATGATAGTATCACTAATAACGTAAGTACATGGAAGTAGGTGTACTCCTCATATCAAACTTGTATCTCTAACCTTCCAGCCTTATCCGTAATTTAGTGGGACCGGTCACCGCTGGTTCCGTATTACGGCCTTCGATCCAGCCGCTCAAAATTCAGGTTTTGAACATACGGGAACGCGGGCCATCCCGATCAAAGCTGTGATCTTATGACACATAGTGGGGATTTCTATACATTTTTTGTCACCTTTGAGAGCATGTCGCAGGGAATAGACATGAATTCCTCCGCGCTTAGTGCTGCCAAGTCGCAACTTCGCTCGTTAATGAAACAGCGACTAGCCAGTCTCTCCCAAGAATCTATCACATCTCAGAGTAAGTCATCCTCATGGCACAGCAGGGGTTATATCTACATATAAGTATGCGTAGTTAACGGTAGACGTAGGTGCAAGAGTATTCGATTCGATATCCAAATTCAAACCATATGTGGATGCAAAAAGAGTGGCAGTCTATCTTTCCATGCCGGGTGGAGAGATACAAACGGACCCCATCGTAAGGCATGCTTTATCCTCCGGCAAACAGGTGTTCGTACCTTACTTACACAAGTCGGGGCTACGACCAAGCGACGGGCCGACTAGACTGATGGACATGGTGAGTCTAAAGGACATCGAGGACTACGAGTCTCTGCAAAGAGACAAGTGGGGCATCCCGAGTATTGACGCCTCTACGGTGCATGAGAGAAAGCGGAGTGTGGGCGAGCTTGGTGGGAGCAGGTCGGAAGACGTTTCCCTCGATTTAATCCTTATGCCTGGGGTCGCCTTCGACATTGATCCGCAATCTAAAGCTATACGAAGGCTAGGGCACGGCAAGGGCTTCTACGACTACTTCCTTCATCGATACGCTTTAGCTGCTTCGCCTGAGGAGAAAACATTAGATGGCCGACCAGCTGTATTGCTATATGCTTTGGCTTTAAAAGAGCAGTTCCTCTCCCCATCTTCGGGAGAGTCTGTGCCTGTTGGACCCCATGATCAACCAATAGATGGCCTCTTTCTCGGAGATGGCCAAGTTAAAGAGTCTGCAAACAATACCGACGCAAACTAGAGCGAGAATATCTAGACCGTCTTTGGGTGTCCGTAATCGTCTCCAGTGGTATCGTTTATGAACGTGTATAAAAAGCATGACCCTTCGAGAACCGACCTCTAACCGCAATTCACATTCTTCCGTCCTTTCATACGGCTTCTTGGATGAGTGATACGTTGTCGCCCTTCAACAGGATTTGCCCTACAAATCTATTAGTTATGTGGTACAGCACTAATTCTGCCGTATAATCGTACCTAGTGACCTTCTCTTCTCCTCCGGGTTCGTCTTTGTAATCTGTTTCACTTCGACCGCATCGTCGATAACAAGGTTCATGAATTCATCAAATCCCTAGGTGTGCAAATATTAGCAATGAATAGGCAACCATTTGTAATAGACACAGGAGAAGCTTGCTACGTACTCTGATCCTTCCCTCAATTCTGATTGACAATTGCTCGTACAGCCAGATCTTTACGGTCGCGTGAGTCTGGAGGAGCTTGAAGATGAAGTTGATGGGTGGGAGCAGGATCTTGCGCCCACCGCCGCCGCCACGACCGGTCATCTTGGATGTCCGAAAGGATGCCTGTATTAAATATGCCTCTTCGATTTGACAGCCGAATGTGAAAGTTTAACGGCTGCAGCTGAGGTACGCGTCACGATGAATTTGTTCTTGGGGTTGACTTTCGCGACAAAGTCCGACAAGGCGGAAAGAAGGCTGAATCAGTTAGCTGCTAAAGTAATAGTGGAAGCTAAAGGTCGAAAATATTGGTAGCATTTACCGGTACTTCGGTACATACTCGCGCTGAACCTAGCGGGTACCTCAATCTGGTTCGTCCAAGCCACAAAGTTTTGACCCCTCCAAGACCTGAGCCACAGCACCAGGCAAGCTCCATTTCTATCAGGCTCACATGGCAACAGCAGAGCGATGACTTGATTATTTTCTTGGCCCCTCTTTCCTACGTCGACACGTATAATTTAAACCTTGAACCTTGGGAATTCTTCAACTTCGAAGCCTCACAAAATTCAGCCTCTGTCGTTATCGCTTGGGGGTTATTCTACTCTCGTGTATTCCTTCGGCGTCGGCCCATCACTTCATTAATAGTATTTATTCCCACGCCTACTAAATTACCAAACCTTGCGATCGATATCGATTGGCAGCCACTGCTGCTGTGGTCTCGACCAACGTGCCCACCCCGCAGCCGTTGACCTGATCGATACAAGTTGCGCATCATGGCGGCAAACGAGGCGCAACCGGCTTTCGGCCCTGATGAGGTGCTCCAGGCTATGCTGACCATGAGGGGTGGGGCAACGGAAAAGAGGAAGAAGGAGGCTCATGAATATCTCGAGCTCTTCCAGAAGTCGGTCAGTATCTTGTTTGATGATCGATATGCCATTCTTAACGTACATTGATGCTAACACACCATATAGCCGGCAGCATGGACTACGAGCATCGCGATACTGCAGTCGAATGCCGAAGCAGACGTCAAATTATTCGCCGCGACAACATTAAGGGGGAAGGTAGGTTTTGTCTAAGCCTTGCATCGTGGCAGGCAGCGACGCTGACTAAACTACACATAACTAGATAACATACGACCTTTCAACCCAAGTACCCGCGGCTGAGGTCCCGGCTGTGCGAACTCAACTTCTAGCACTCCTCAAACGCTTTGCGCCGGGACCAAAACCGATAAGGGTACAGCTTTGTGTGTGTCTGGCGATCCTAGCTATACAGATGCAGGAATGGAAAGACGTCCTCCCCGTCGTCGTATCTTCTCTCGGCCATGATGCCGAAAGCCATGCCGTCATTTTGGACTTCCTCAGGGTCCTCCCGGAAGAGGTGACCGAGGGACGCAAAATTACCCTGACAGTACGTGGACCGAGACAGCTCAATACGACCCTTGCTCTTTTATCCTTCGGCGACGTTTCGTGGTGATTACGGCTCAGAGTGAATTGGAAGTCTAATTGATGTCGTTTAGGACGAAGAACTCAGCCAAAGGACCAGCGAACTATTAGATCAGAATGCTCCGCAAGTAGTGCAACTTCTGATTAACTACGCCCACTCATCGCGTAAGGTTGATCCGCCTCAACACAGATATACCCGACTAACATATGAAAATAGCGGCGGCAGCAACTAACCCGCAGCTTTTTGACTGCATTACCTCGTGGTTACGCGAGGTTCCGATCATCGACATCGTTAAATCCCCCTTGTTAAACATCGTATTCAGTGCACTCGAGTCCGACTCCTCTTTCCAAGCAGCTGCCGACTGCATTTCAACGATGGTTAGGGAAACTAGGGAGATAGATGACAACGTCGAGACCATTCAAATACTCCTACCGAGAATTATTGCGTTACGGCCGAAGATCCAGAAGATGGTTGAAGAGGAAGATGTGGAGTCCTACAAGGCTCTTACGAAGCTATTTGGCGAGACTGGATCTGCGTGGGTCGTTGCCATCGCTCGCGAACCCAGCCATTTCAGGCCTTTGGTCGACGCTATCCTCGAGTGCGCCGCGAGAGACAAAGACAGAGAGGTCATCGAGTTCACCTTCGATTTCTGGTATGATCTTAAGCAATATCTCGTCTTGGAGAAGTACATACAAGCACGCATGGAACTCCTGGATGTTTACGCCAAACTTGTCGATATTCTACTCAAGCATCTTGAGTACCCCGAGTCCGAAGGCGGCAACGAGAAAGATCTATTCGATGGAGATAGGGAGGCAGAGGAGAAGTTCCGCGAATTCCGACATCTTATGGGCGATACTCTGAAGGACTGTTGCGAGATCATGGGCGTTTCCGAGTGCCTAGCAAAAGTTCACAGTGCTATCCATGTCTGGATGCAAAAATACGCAAGCCTGGTGAATGGTACCTCGGTTCCCCACTGGCAACAGTTAGAAGCGCCGTTATTCGCTATGCGAGCTATGGGCCGTATGGTAACCAAGGACGAGAATACTGTTTTGCCACAGCTCATGCCACTCCTAGTCCAGATGCCGGCGCATGAGAAGCTGCGTTTTGCGACAATCATGGTTCTAGGTAGATACACAGAGTGGACTGCTGCCCACCCGGAGTTCCTCAGTCCTCAGTTCAAGTATATCGTGCAATCCTTCAACACAGATTCCAAAGAAATCGTGCGAGCTGCCGCAATGGCGATTAGATTCTTCTGCACTGACTGCAAGCATCTCCTGAGCGAGCAGGTTGTTCAACTGCAAGAGTTCTACAATTCGATTCTAGACAAGCTTCCCGAGGTCAGCCAAGAAGAGGTTACTGAGGGAGTCACGGCGGTCGTATCAGTACAACCGAAAGGCGAAATATACAAGCTTCTCAAGCTTTTCTGCGACCCTCTAATCCAGAGATTGATGACGAAAGCGAACAATGCGACGGACAATGACGGGAAGTTGGCGGTCGCTGACCATTTACAACTAATTACACTCTTTGCCCAGCACGTTGTAATTCTCCCTCCCGTCGAGCGTGGCGAGGAAGATCCGGCCGTCAAGTATTGGCAGGAGGTATTCCCCATATTGTCCAAGGTCCTAGAGAACTTCCTTGACTTCCCTCCCATCTGCGAGAGAGTCTGCCGGTGTTGGAGATTCATGGTAATCGCACACAGAGGAGCTATGGCTCCAGTCCTTCCCGATATGGCAAATCAGCTAGCAAGCGGGTTCGCCAGGTCAAGGCAGGGTTGTTTCTTGTGGGTTACGGGCGCAATCCTGCGCGAGTTTTCTGATGATCGAGAGCACGTAGACCCGGCTATGACAGAGGACATATACGTCTTCTTTGACGCTCAGGCCACGAACGTTCTCCGCTTCATTACTGAGGTGCCATCACAGGATCTTCCAGACGTCATCGAAGACTTCTTCCGCCTAGCTGTTGATGGACTCTTATATTACCCTCAAAAGTTCATTCCTTCGGCCTTATTTGGACCTGTGTTTGAAGCAGCCTATTCCGTCCTTACTTTACAGCAGTGTGAACCTCTATCTGCTACTCTGCACTATATCCGTGACGTTCTTGGATGGGCTACTCCTTACCCACCATCGTCATACGAGCATCTTTCAGCGTCGGAAGCCGGATTGCTCAGAGAGACTGTAAAACAACTTATCTTGGCTCATGGGGAGACATTGGTTAAGCGCTTACTCGCCGGCATGATGATCACTTTCCCGAAGGACTGTTTCGCTGATGCCAGCGGTGCCCTCCTGACCTTGTTCGAGGTTCTCCCTAATGAAACGGCAACATGGGTAGACCAGACACTCCGGCTATTGCCTCAGGGCACTGTTACGGCGACGGAAGTTGACCGTCTCATGGTGAAGATTAAGGAGAAGCTCGGCACCAACGACACAGGCGATGTCCGACAGATACGCTCAATTCTGCAGGACTTCACCAACACCTACCGAAGAAGATACGTTGCGCCTCGCGACGGATTGGGCGCGCTAGAGGGGTCACGATTCCAGTATTCTGGTAGCTAGTTGTCTCGATACCCGCTCGATCGTGACAATGCCTCTACTGTGTTTGCGCTACGGAATAACAGAATACGCTGGAGAGCCTATCAACTTGATGGTGAGGAATATGATAAGAGAGGATCCGCGAAAAGGTGCGAAATATTATCCTTAGACTTCCTGAATGGATCTAGTCAGGACCAATCCTGTGATTGCGGCTGCTGCCGCAGATAACGTAGATAGGTATAATCTCAATTTTGACGGGCGTGGAGTGGCGGTGGCGTAGATTGGGAGTGAAATGGGACGCAAAAATGATACCTAACAGTAGCCTCTGCGATGATAGCAGATCACCCAGAGATTGTACATATGCCAGGTTTTGACAATATCGTTGATATGCCATGTTTAGCTTGTATGAACCGGAGTCTCTTTGGAGTGAAAGGTGACCCTGGGTCTATAATGCGATGCTCCCGTACAACGAAACGGCTCAGCTATTCAGACAGAGGAACAGCATGATTCCTTGGGTAGGTAGTCGCGGAACTTCTCCTTTTCTAAATCAATTTACACGTCTTTTTGATAAACCCTTCTAATTTCTTATCTATTTTACGTGCCTGTCTTTACACCTTCAAACACCTGGAGTCGTCGGTACGGGAAGGGTCCGATGTAATCTAGTGATAATGTCAAGGTAATCCGGTTCATTATCCTCAGTCATTATACCATGCCGGATGAAGAAGTCAATCATGACAGACGCGCAGTTCGGTTTGAACTCGCCGCGGAGCATAGCTTCCTTAATCTGCTGCACATCCCAGAGATAAAACTCCTGCACCTCCTCGTCCCGCGGCTTCGGAACGACCGCGTGGTCTACCTCCATATCATATAGATACAGGATCCCAGAAGCCATTAGCCCATCTTCGAGGCCCGACCCTGCATCGCTAGTACAGACATACGTGATAGCGCCACAGGGCCGCGCACGCTGCCGTACTAGCGCTTCGGGCAAGGACGCCTCCTCGTCCGCCTCGTGGACTATGCACTCGAAAGGCGACTCGTCGGCCCGCACGCCCCCCGCTATCGTCGAGTCTAGCTTGCCCGGGTACGTGTGCAGATGGGCGCTCCGCCGCGGCACCCAGATCTTGAGCTCGCCTTCTGCCGTCCGCGTGTAGACCGTCATGTGCGCGCCACGGCATGCAATCCCGAAGAGAGGTGCTGCGGCGCGCTTCATCCGGACTGGCGGGTACTTGGCTCCCATGACTCGGAACTCTTCGGTGGGCCGTCGCCGGGTTAGCGATGCGAAGGTTCTAGCGCTTACGGCCTTGTCGATGAGGTCCAGGAAGGCGGCGTTGCAGGCGCCGGATGTGTTCTCCCCGTTCGAGCTGTCGAGGACTTGGACTGTGCGGGGACGTACGTCTGGGGCGCTTACCGAGAAGGAGGATGTCCAGGGCATTTTGGCCACGACTGAGGGGTGTAGGAAGCCATGGGGCCGCGGGTCGTTTGGTAGGAGGAGCTGGTAGAAGACTGGGTTAGGGGGCTCTGCGAAAGGAGTTCGGGATATGTCGATATAGGGGAAGCTGGGTCATGGTGAGTAGAGTAGCATTCCCGTACGGGGTGGTACTGCGTACTTGTCACAGGCCTTGATCAAGTCAAGGTACGTCTTTGGGGGCGAGGTCATCTCGTCCTAATATCACGGTTCAGTTCTGAGTCGACCGTTAAGTCCGCTAAGCTTAAGCGATTACTAGTAGACAGATGCACTTGAGTCACCCAGCGTTCAACCAATAGGCTATCTACATACTATTATGAAGTTCAGCAACACAGAATCATCGCCGTGAGGCTTGAAAATGACGCATAATCTGACACCCAAGATATAGCCGCCTGGTAAGGTTTCTCTAAGAGGCTTGATACCCAAGATGATACGAAGACACCAATCCCAACACAAAATAATCCATCCGTTGTGATTGGAAGATTTCGGGTCTAGAGACTAAGCTTGGGAAATAAAACTTGTGAAGATCGTACATGTGCATAATTCCCCCCATGGCGGATGTGGATGTGGATGTTTTGCAGTACCTATGGAGAACAGTCACACCGAATAGAGGATGATAGGGTGAATGCCTGAGAGACAAGGGCATCTAAAACCCACATCGATCGCCTACCTAGAATTCTTATAAGACCATTCATGATCTCGTACGATTATGTGATGCGTGATAGCAAAGCATTAAACATTATGTTTTGAAGCTGTCATCAGATTAGAAGCTACAAAAGTACATTTCTGTAGGTGAGTTGCATTATTAATTGGAAAGTATCTGAGGGTTAAACCCTCGCCGGCTCGATAAGCTCGACCGCGTTTAGCCTCGTTTGGCCATTTCTACCGCGAATTTGCCGGTTGTAGGAAAGGAAGGAACGACGGTTGCCCCACCAAAGCACAAATATACGAAAATTGATGTCACTTGCAGCACGATTTTCCTTGATGGAATAAGCCTGCCCCGCTTAGCCCGCCGCCTGTGAATTTTCTCCTCTTGTACCCCTCCTTCCCATTCTCTGCCCCGACAAATTTTCCTTTTCCTCGAAGCACGAAACAAGCTTGGTCGTCGGTGGTTGCTTGCGACTTTGTTACTGCTTCGCTTCCTCTTTTTCTTTACTTCACTAACCGATACTCTCTAGAAGAGATCGTTGGTGATTTGTACGACAGCGAAGTGCAATCAGCCCACTTCCATCGATACAGATCATACCCCGCCGTCTACGACCACATTTATCGTCTGTTGAACAGAAAAAAACAACACATAGCAAAGTTTCCGCATCAACACCGTCAAAATGGTCAAGTAAGTCCTCATCGCCTTCCCTTCACTGACTATATCGTCGTCCTATGTATCCTCAACATATCGTGACAACCTTGCGCGCAAAGAATCTCGCTCGTCATCTTCGGCGATGCCCAAACCAACCCCACCCGGAGATAAGCTCCGTTACATCCATTCATAGTTACTAATATGCGCTTCGAATAGCTTCACCATCGACGAGATCAGGGCGCTGATGGACAAGCCCACCAATGTCCGTAACATGTCCGTCATTGCCCACGTTGACCACGGCAAGTCTACCCTGACCGATTCCCTCTTGGCCAAAGCTGGTATTATCTCCACCGCGAAAGCTGGTGATGCCCGAGCCACGGATACAAGAGCGGACGAGCAGGAACGTGGTATCACTATCAAGTCTACTGCCATCTCTCTGTATGGTAACCTACCCAGCGATGACGACCTGAAGGACATCGTTGGTCAGAAGGCCGACGGCCGAGATTTCTTGATCAACCTGATCGACTCCCCCGGTCACGTTGATTTCTCTTCAGAAGTTACTGCTGCTCTCCGTGTCACGGATGGTGCTCTTGTCGTCGTCGACACCATTGAGGGTGTCTGTGTCCAGACTGAGACTGTCTTGCGACAGGCCCTCTCTGAGCGTATCAAGCCTGTTGTTGTAATCAACAAGGTTGACCGTGCTCTTCTCGAGCTTCAAATCTCCAAGGAGGATCTGTACCAGTCCTTCTCTCGAACGATCGAATCCGTCAACGTCATCATCTCTACCTACCTTGACAAGTCGCTCGGCGACCTCCAGGTCTACCCCGAGAAGGGAACCATTGCTTTCGGTTCCGGTCTTCACGGCTGGGCTTTCACCATCCGCCAGTTCGCAGTCCGATATGCCAAGAAATTCGGTGTTGACCGAAACAAGATGATGGAGCGTCTATGGGTAGGTTTCTTTCAAAGTCTCTGCTTTATTTCATGCTTAGCACAAATTGCTGACTGCTGTACTAGGGTGACAACTACTTCAACGCTGCCACCAAGAAGTGGACCAACAAGAGCACCCACGACGGCAAGCCGCTCGAGCGTGCTTTCAACCAGTTCATTCTGGACCCCATCTTCAAGATCTTCTCTGCTGTCATGAACTTCAAGAAGGATGAGGTTAACACCCTGCTTACCAAGTTGGACCTCAAGCTGCCTACTGAGGACAAGGACAAGGAGGGCAAGCAGCTGTTGAAGGCTGTCATGCGAACTTTCTTGCCTGCTGCCGACTCTCTGCTGGAGATGATGATTCTCCACCTACCTTCTCCCGTCACTGCCCAGAAGTACCGAGCTGAGACTCTATACGAGGGTCCCCTTGATGATGAGGCTGCCATTGGTATCCGAGACTGTGACCCTAAGGGTCCCCTCATGCTCTACGTCTCCAAGATGGTGCCGACTTCCGATAAGGGTCGATTCTACGCTTTCGGTCGTGTCTTCTCTGGTACCGTCCGATCCGGTCTCAAGGTCCGCATCCAGGGCCCCAACTACACCCCTGGCAAGAAGGAGGACTTGTTCGTCAAGGCTATCCAGCGTACTGTTCTCATGATGGGTGGCAAGGTCGAGCCCATTGACGATATGCCCGCTGGTAACATTGTTGGTCTTGTTGGTATTGACCAGTTCTTACTCAAGTCTGGTACTCTTACCACTCTTGAGACCGCACACAACATGAAGGTCATGAAGTTCTCCGTCTCCCCTGTCGTCCAGCGATCCGTCCAGGTCAAGAACGCCCAGGATCTCCCCAAGCTGGTCGAAGGTCTCAAGCGTCTGTCCAAGTCTGACCCTTGCGTCCTCACCACCACGACTCCTTCCGGTGAACACGTCGTTGCTGGTGCCGGTGAGTTGCATCTCGAGATTTGCTTGAAGGATCTCGAGGAGGACCACGCCGGTGTTCCTCTTATCTTCTCCGACCCTGTCGTCCAGTACCGTGAGACCGTTGCTAGCAAGTCGAGCATAACCGCTCTGTCCAAGTCCCCCAACAAGCACAACCGTCTGTACATGGTTGCTGAGCCTATTGATGAGGAGCTTTCCAAGGCCATCGAGGAAGGCAAGATTGGACCCCGTGATGATTTCAAGGCTCGTGCCCGTGTCCTGGCTGACGACTTCGGCTGGGATGTCACCGATGCCCGAAAGATTTGGTGTTTCGGTCCTGACACCGTTGGTGCCAACTTGCTGGTCGACCAGACCAAGGCCGTCCAGTACCTTAACGAAATCAAGGATTCCGTCGTCTCCGGTTTCCAGTGGGCTACCCGTGAGGGTCCCGTTGCTGAGGAACCCATGCGATCAGTCCGATTCAACATCCTTGATGTCACTCTGCACGCCGATGCTATCCACCGTGGTGGTGGTCAGATTATCCCTACTGCTCGACGTGTATTATACGCTGCAACCCTGCTTGCCGAGCCCGCCCTCCAGGAGCCCGTCTTCTTGGTCGAAATCCAGGTGCCCGAGCAGGCCATGGGTGGTGTCTACGGTGTCCTTACCCGACGAAGAGGTCATGTCTTCAACGAGGAGCAACGTCCCGGTACTCCTCTCTTCACAATCAAGGCCTACCTACCCGTCATGGAGTCTTTCGGCTTCAACGGCGATCTCCGACAAGCCACTTCCGGCCAGGCCTTCCCTCAATTGGTCTTCGACCACTGGCAACTCCTCCCCGGTGGATCTCCCCTCGACAAGACCTCCAAGGTCGGACAAATCGTCGAGACGATGCGCAAGCGCAAGGGTCTCAAGGTCGAGGTACCGGATGTCAGCAACGTAAGTTCAAGATCCGTAGAAATTGTACAAGGTTCCGTGCTAACAATGAATTATAGTACTACGACAAGCTATAAATGGATTCCATCAATGCTTTATAGACTACGACATAGCGCCATTATTGGCCAATACCATGAGACGGCTCGGCGGACTTTGTTATCCTGGGTTTGTCGCATGAATAATACGATCTCACAATTTAAAGGATCGAAAAGGAATGACCTGCGGCCGTGGATACAGAAAAGCTATGCAAAGGCATTGAACGCGGAACTTTTCATTAGCTATCGTACATCGGGTTTGCCTGTACTCTGAGAACGCAATTGCTGAATTGATTTTAGACGAAGAGCTATGCAATTTTTTATGTGAAGCTGGCGTCTAATGTATAAGAGTGATCTTCCCGTGAATTGAGGCGTTGTGCTCAGAGTGTACCCGTGTAGCTCCCTTTTATTGATATAATGGAAACTATAAACTTCGTCCAGCGGCTCTTTTGTTACCCGAGTAGGGCATGATTATAAAGTATAAACCAGAGTCTTGTTCTATAGGTATAGGTATATGAAGAGAGATTACAGAGGTAAGCCCTTGGTCTAGCTTGGAGGCCATGTAACAATCCCGTCCTTCTCTCTACCATGATAGGCCCTCTTATTGGTAGGTCTTATAACTTCCTAATGGGGCCTGCGGGGATCACGATGATAACGCTTAGTACCTTCATGTCTTAATTACTGATGCTGAATCAGAGCGAGGTGGAACTTCTCTCCGTTTTCGTGTACAAGCTCATATGAAGATTAGGCCTTAGACACCTCATTCTTTCAAACGTTTCGTCGTTTCAAAGTCCGTTTACGTTAATATAGTACTTATTATAAGTCCTATATAGTATTATACTCACCTCTTTTCGATTCGTCGGTGAGATAACTGGATTATTGAACAATCGAGTGAGTACCTACATATATTATACAACCAATTCAGCTACAGCAGTAAGGAGGTGTTAGACCGCATAAGCCAAAAGACCACATACATATAATGGCGCCCTCCCACTCCTTCCACGTCCACGCCTCGCACCAGCACCTCCACTGGTCCAACGCCCTAACCCCCGCCCTGACCGTCCCCTCCGGCGCCGAACTAACCCTCGACCTGCCCGACGGCGGCGGCAACCAGATCACGCGGGAGAACGCCTCGGCGGGGACCGCGCTCTCGAGCTTCGAGTTCGCCCGCTCGGACCCCTGCGTGGGACCCATCTACGTCGAGGGCGCGGAGCCCGGCGACGTGCTGCGCGTGGATATCCTGGAGGTCGAGCCGTCGGAGGGGTACGGGTGGACGGCGGTTTTTAGGGGCTTTGGGGTTTTGTGCGGGGATGAGGAGTTCGGAGGGGAGCAGAGTCGTGGGTGCCCGGGGTTTTTTTTTTCTTACTTTTTTTTATCGGGCGTAGCTTGTTACCTCTTTACTCGGTTTCTCTTTTGGGGGAGAAAAGGGGGGAGGGGGGAGGGGGTTAATATCTCTAAACTACCACCTCCCATATATCATCTGCATATAATTTGCGAAGACTATCCCTACCTACCTACCTACCTACCTACCCTTCTTTCCACCCGTACTAATCTAATCTAACCACCCACCAGTAAAAATCTGGGACCTCTCCAGCGCAGCCACCACGGGGTCCCTCATCTTCAAGCCCTCCAACCCGCGCATACTAATCCCGTACGCGCCCTTCCTCGGCATCGTGGGCGTCGCCCCGTCCGCCGCCGGCGAACACCCCACCGTCCCGCCCATGCCGGAGACCGGCGGCAACATCGACACTAAGTACCTGACGGCGGGGTCGTCGCTGTTTCTACCTGTCAAGGTGCGGGGAGCGCTGCTTAGCTGCGGCGACGCGCACGCGGCGCAGGGGGATGGCGAGGTGTGCGGGACGGCGGTGGAGATGCGGGCGCGGGCGAGGATAAGGGTTACTGTTGAGAAGGATAAGGGTAATGGTAATGGTAAGGGCTGGGTTAAGGGTCCGTGGGTTTTGACTGCGCCTGCCGAGAAGCGGCGGCAGCAGCAGCAGCAGTCAGGTGAGAGGGCAAAGGCGGAGGCGGGAGACGTGGGCGAGAAGGATAGCAGGGAGTACATGTGCCTTGGGATCGACCCGGACCTGCGCGAGGCGACGCGGAAGGCGGTTAGAGGGGTGATCGACTGGTTGGAGGCCGAGAAGGGGTTGACGAGGGTTGAGGGCTATATGCTGGCTAGTGTGGCGGGGAACCTGAAAATGTGCGAGGTTGTAGATATGCCGAATTATGCTATCGGGTGCTCGATTCCGCTGAGTATCTTCGTTTCTTAGATTTGTGGATGGAGAGATGGTCTAGGTGGAATTAGGAGGAGTTCGAAGAACTTCGGAAACGCGATGCGTGTTACTGCACACAACTTCGTATAAACTGGAAGACCTAGTCATTTCTCTTGCGTGGAGTAATACTTTGTATGAATGAACAAATATATTAGATGCTCTCATCCTAACGAAGAAAACAAGTAGATGCCCTGTACGCCGAGAATTCAGTTCAGTTCAAATTACAAGTTTGAAACCGAGCCATTATGATGATGCATCTGTCCTATAACAACATTTTCCATTTTACAAATCCCTATTGCGCCGGCTATGCTTTTGACGAATGACTGCCAATTCTCTCATCTTACAGTTCATTCTTCTCTCTCTTTCGATTTCCTTTCTACTACGACGACCCCAAAATCTTCGAATACGCGTCCTCGACCTCGCCCGCAAGCTCAAGCAACGACACAATCACAATCTGATGCGTCAAATTCGGCAACCGATCTCTATGCAGACCAATCCACTCAAGAGGTGGCGTTGCCTCGCCCATATCTCGTAACTGGGGCGTCTCAATGACAGGCGGCTCGAGCGCAACATATTCGTACTTGGACTGGGGAACATTGACTTCAGCCGTGATCTTCTGGTTCTGTCTCTCCCCTTCCTCTCCTTCTTTCCTATCCTGCTCGGGCTCCGGCACACCCGTGACTTTGATAGCGGACATAGCCGGGATCTCGCGGCCCCAGGTCTGGGCCAGGGCTTTGGAGTGGTTGGCCCACATGCCCCTAATGTAGCTGATGCGGCTGTAGTTCCAGCCCACTTCCACCTTGCCCTCGAATGAGCTCTTGAAGATGTACTCGATGGTGCGGGAGTCTGGACTCTGCCAGGTCTGCATCATAGCTTCCACTTTGGGGACCTTGAGGATGGTGCCGCCGCGCGAGCCGGTGGCGCTGGCTACCACGTCTTCAACAGAGATCTCGCTGACCGCCTTTGGTGCTTCGACTCTACGCACGCCCGCTAGACCTATGCGTAGCTGGCCTAGAGTCAGACCTAAAATACTGTGGATGCGCTTTTCTTCCATGCTGGCTGCAAATCTTGCTTGAGCATTCAGGGCTTCTAATTTAAAGACCTGGTGGTCTGAGAACGTGCTTGGGAAAATGCCAAGGTTAAGTGCCTTTAGCGTCACCACGACGTCTGTATCAAGGGATATAGGGGCCATTGTGTCGGACTTGTCGACATGTGGTTTGCTCAGGCTGGTTTGCACGATGGATGGTTGGCTAGTCAGCGACTTTCGTTTCATAAATTTCTCGATGTCTCGTAACGACGTCTCGAAGCTTGCTTTTCTCTCCTGTACAAGCTTTTGGATAGCTTGCCATAACGCAACGCTCTGTGCCGCTGATGTCGTAGTGCCGAAAATTTGGACAGCTTCTCCGTCGAGGATTGCTACGAGTCTATCACCAGATGCCTTCCTTTCCTGACGCACGTTGTACATGAGGAACTCCATCGTTGTAATATCAGCAACCAGGAACGCTTGATAATCGAATGCGGTTTTCAGTCTAAACTGGCTGAAGCTGATTGAAGCCTGGATTCTAGGCGTTTCGTTCAATGCTTGCTCGCGTTCTGGCCATTCAATTGAAGTGCGCAATTTGAAGTTCTGGAGAGCAACGAACCCGCTGAGTCGACCGGTACAATCCACGCCGATCTTTTCGAATCCTAGGCAGAGATTCTGCTCCCAGTCGGACGTCTTCTTTGACGAAACCCAGAACTCGGTTATGGCAAATTTAGTCTTACCAAGAGATTGTCCAAGGTCGACATTAACATCAAGGGCAGCGATAGAGATTGTAGCTGTCCAGGGGAATGCTGCTGTGGCGGCGACCTGCTGGTATCTTTGTACCAGGTGACCCTGCGCTATTGAATCTGCTGTGACCGTTGCAACAGGCGCTGTGGCGTTTTGTCTCACTTCCCCAGGCATCCATATTTCTCGGAAGAGCAAGAAGTCTTGAAGCTGTTTGGCATTGATGGCCACTTCCATTGGGCTGACTTTTAGAATAGCAGACACACCGCTCGTACCACTAACATGCTTGCTATTCATCATTGAGAGAACGATCGAATCAATTTGGAAGCTGCCAGTTGACTCTCGAGAGTACACGTGTTGTACAGATGTGTGGAATCCGCTGAAAGCACCTGAGATGGCAAAGAAATTTCCATGTTCTACTGAATGGACCGTGTTCATGGTGATATAGATGTCGTCGAAACGCGCTGTGGCCGCAACACGGCCAATGGGTTGGCAACTGAGTGTAAACTCCTGTTTGCAGATACGCAGACCCAGGTTTAGCTTCATACGTCCTAATACTGCGCTCGGATCGGCTGTGAGGATGTTGTCTTCGTTGGTAGACTTTGGTTTATCTGAATCTCCACTCGGCACTGCTGGTGATGCAGGCGATCCAGGGGGAGTATCATCGCCAACTACCTCTTTGATGCTGGAAGTGATATCCATAACGAGAGGAACAATAGTTGGATAGAGAATGTTGCGGGATGGGTCGATCTTGATCTCTCCATACAATGTCGGGTCTTCTTGACCATTATCCCTATATTCAGTCTTCCAAGCCAAGCCAGGAGTACGAAGTACCATGCTGCTGCCGGTCTCATCTGTGCTGAATTGCCCATATTTGCCAGCCATGGTTGGACGGTCTGATTTTGAGCCGGCTGAAGCATCCAATTCATTTACAGGCCTTTTCCCGGAGAGGTGTACCACGGCTCCGGCAAAGTCGGCATCGATCAGAAGCGATTCAAGCCTCCTACTCCCGAATAAGGACCGCCTAGTCTCAACTTCTTGATCGTCGGCTGGCTCGGTCACAGGTTTTTCAGGTGTGACTATGGGTGCCCAGTGCTCCGAAGCTTGTCGGACGTTCTTTGCCGATAAACTAATTGAGTCCTGGAGATGTGCCGCTGGGATGATGAAACCGGAGGTCAATCGTAAATCTAGTGATTTCCCTACGGCCTGGAAGGCTAGTCGGCGGGCATCTGCTGTCGAGACAAAAGCGATATTGAAGATTACCTCCGGCAGAAGTGCCGAATTGAGTGACCGACGGGACTTGTCCTGTTCTGGTGGAACCATTTGTAGCTGGAAATCCTCGATAGTCAACTTTGCCGAGTTCTTCTTGCGCGTCGCAAATTCAATTCGTTGGAATGACAGAACCAGGTCCTCTTGACCAGTTGTGGGTGGCGTTTGAGTAGAGACAAGCCAGGAAACTTGGATATTCCGTATTTCGAAGGAATACATAATCGAAGAGAGAAACGAATCTAGAATATCGCTTTCTGTTTCTTGCTCTTCGTCATTAATGGCAATACGGGGTTTCGATTGCCTTAGCTTCCGTAGGTATTCAAGTTCGCGCGAAGTATCAATATCTTTAATCTTGTCGCCCATATAACCAAGCACATCCACGAATGTTGACACGGTATCTGAAGACAGGTTGATCTCAAATCCATCAGATTTAAAGTCAAAGAATCTCAGCTCTTGTCCATCTTCTGATTCGCGGCTCGTAGCAGTAATCAGTGCACCAAAGGCGAGATTACCACAAGACCTCATTCCTTCTTCAGATCCTTTCTCAATGTTGAACATGATCTGGCGGAGGTTGACACGTATCTCCGGGTCTTCTAAAATCGGGCCACCATCTATCTTATTTGCAAGCTGGATTTGGACCGTATCCAGACAGAATGACAGACGCGCAAACGGTTCAGTGCCCGTTTTAATCGGCGCGGTGCCCCATATTTCGAGCCCAGCGAGACTGCCATGAACGGCGTATATCAACTTCGTCTCACTAGGACTTGGTGATGCCGGCTTTGTCGGTTCGGCTCCATTGGGTCCGAAGATCTCGTTGATATGTCCTTGTATAATTTTACCTTGTTCCTGAAGATCATTGATAGCGTTTGAGATCTCAGGCCTGTTGAGCGCAGTAAGCAAACTGTAGACAGCTGAGGCGTCGAGCGTTACGAGTTCTAGCGAGGCTAGCACCGTAACCGAGTGCTCCCCTGGGGCCATGTGACTGGTTATGCGACCGTTCGTCGGAGGTATCTGCAGCAGAGAAATGCTGCGAGGTGTATTGTTAACTTCGATCTGCATATCATGCGAATTTTCCTTGATATCAAAGTCAAGGATCACCTCTCTACCAAAGTTAGCCGCCATGTTTGCTCGCGCGACAACCCCGGAGATAGTGTACGTGAGAGACCGTAGCAAGGGTAGCGTAATCGTATACGAGTCTAGGAACATTGCTAGGTTGGCTCGGATTGTTGAAAGTCGTCCTCCACTGGGTTTTTGAGGGTCAGGCGAGGGACTCGAAGGGAACCTCTGCGCTAACGCATAAAGCTGTGCAGCCTCATCCTTTACTAGCAAGTCCAGAACCTCAGCCAATACGATTGGGTCTTGCTTCACAATAAATTCGAGATCCTGGCTGCTAGCGGCTGATCTGATAGTATGCGTTGAGGACTGCTTATCGAATTGTACTTCGTGTGCAACAATAACACTCGGGTGGCGTAGTCGTGCAGTAGCTAGAACCTGCGAATGGCTCTTGATCCTAGCAGAAGCCGACTCACATCCTAGAATAAGATTCGTGTTCGTGGTACCTCTTGCTCCACTGGTTGTAAGTGTCGACAGCTTGAGATCACTACTTTGCCATCTGGCGCTTAGATTAATGGCTTCGAGAGAGATTGCACCTTGCCCCAATACGCACACCATATGGATTGGGCGGGAGGGGATGTGTTCTACTACATCTTGTTGCTTAGGACGCGATTCTTCAGATACTGAAGCCTCCGCCTTTTTGTAAAGTCGAAGAATGTCGTCAGCGAGCTCGCAAAGTTCCCAATTAGTCTTGACTAGGGCTTCGCTACAGTATATATTGACCAGCATTAAGGGCCCTCCAAGATCTATAGGTTTCTCGTCAATAAGCTCGTGAGTACCGCTCTTCTCCTCAACCCTCACAGTGAGATCAACGACGACAATCTCGTTCTGTTTCGGGCCAGGATCAAGGACGAACTGTATCTCTTGGATCCTGGCTATGATCATCATCGGAATTGGATTGGAGGCGTGGGAATTAGGTTCAGACGCTCTGCCGAATATATTGTCCAAGAGCACCGCGTGTCTTGGATCTTCCAAATCCCAACTCCGCCACCGCTCGAAAGCCGCGGCGACCTGATTCCTAACATCACTAGGATACCGTGTAAACCCGTACAAGCAGTCTCGCTTTAAGCTTTCCTTGGCGTCCGAATCCAAGATGGTCCACATTTGGCGTAATCTTGTAACAAGTTTCCACGAATCGAACGTTCTGAGGTGTTGTTCAGCTGTTCGTAAGATAGCTGAGGGCCGGACGACGAAAGATGCATCACTTGCTTGGTGTCCTTCAGTTATAACACGGTACGTAAATTGTTTCATGCGCTCATCGCCAGCTGAGAACGTGCCTGAGAACAGCTCTGCGGTGTTAGATGCAAGTACATTCGTCCTATGTATCAGCGAAGCAAGATATTCAACCTTGCCCGAGGACGAGGAAGTATGGACAGCACCAACGTCAGCATCGATATAATTCACCTCCTTTGAGCCCATGGAAACCATAATTCGCTCTATCCTAGCTAAGACAGCAGCTTGCGCCTGATCTAGATTGGTGGGTCTTTCAGCGGCAGAAAGCTGCATAGAGGCAAGCCGAAAGTGGAACGATAACCGTGAGCCGCCATAGGCAGGAGCACCGTCGGGTGCGTTGGCTGGCAAGCCAGATCGAGTAGCAAGCACAAGTGACTTTAAAGAGACGTCATATTGGTCTTGCGGCTCCTGAGACGAGTCGGCAGAATCGGTGCTAGAACAGTTCAAAAAGCGTAAATTCGCTTGTGGTAACCGCACGATAAAATCCGTGACTGTTCCATTTACTTTGTCCTGCTTTTGGGCATCGAAGATGTTTGTCACAGCTCCGATTTGAAGTGTGTCAAGTATGTCTTCGGGATCGGAAGGCGATAAAGCTCGTACTAATGACGCTATACATCGTAAAGATGGAGTGTTGAGGAAAACACTTATTCCGGAGGGAAGTTCAAGGAGTAGACTTTGATGAGCAAAATCATCCCTTAGTTGGTCAGGGTGGAGGTTTTCTAAGTTGAAATCCGAAGAATAGAACAACTTGTCGTTCTCGTCTTCTTCGATGCTGTACAACGACGCCTCATCTGTATCTGGCTGGACATTTTGTAGAGGAAATGAAGGGGCGAAATATTGGCTTGAAAAGGAGATACTGGTATGGGGCGGATCTCTTCGATCCCCAGGTTCACCATAAGTACTGAACGGCGCTGAATGGCGCGAGACAGAAGGTGAATAATCACGAGGGTGGATCGGTTGCTTTCCACTACCCGGGAGTACTGCCGAATTCGAAGCAGTGAGGTTAGAAGCCCGAGACCGTTGGGCGGTTCTTATCGAACCTGGCCGCAAAATACTATTATTGCTCGAGCTGGTCAATGAAAGGAATGAATTCTTACGGCGGAGCTTAGTAGAACGGAGTGAAGAACCCAAAGACGCGATCGATTGTTTGTCGGCAACTGTCTCGGGCAAAACTGGCTGGGGGGCCAGCGGGACGCTTTGCGCTGGATTATCGATGGGATCTGGTGTAAGATCGTTTAGAAGACCTGGAAGTAACAAGAAGTTGGTTCGACGTGTTCGTTGATCATGACGGCGCACGAGCTCTTGTTGCAAATGTCTCTCCTGTGCAAAGTCATATTTCCGTCCGATGAGCGCGAAATGAACATTCGTTCGAAGAAACACATCGGTATCGACCCGAGAGCGGGTTCGCGATCTGTGTCTCGTGGCAGATTCAGAGTTGACGCAAGCAACCTCAAGATTGGGTATCTTGATATCGGCACGCCTGGAATAGTGTGTCCTAGCCCAGTCATTGTAATGAACATCGATTGTTTCCGTGGAGAGAAGGAACGCTGCCTCGTCCACGTGCAACCAGACCTGAACCGATTCGACAAAAACTTGGAGAAATGTCACATCATACATTACGATGGATGAATAGGGGATTAAGGCGTTCTCATCGTCATCAAGTGAGAAGCCGAATGCTCTACCGCCTCTTATAAGAGTAGTCAGAAAGTCGGTTGAGCAATCTCCGGTCACGGCTCCTACTCTTAAGTCCCAGTTACAGAGATATGTGGGCTCTGTAGGCGGTAGACCAAATAGTCGGTGCCCATATACATTCAAACCATCAACGAATAGTTGAGTGCTCGGTATAGCACTCATTGGGCTAGTGGCGCCTCCGTCCTCGTCCCCAAGGGAAAGGCTTAAAGGACTAAAACATAGATCAAGATCCATATAATAGTTCGTAAAACGAAGGTCAATGGCTAAGGAAGCGGCCTCAATTGGGATATTGCGTTTAGCGGAATACAAGTTGGCGGGAAGGAAAATCCTTGGGTCATCGGCGTGGATGCTCAGTATTACGTCCAAATCATTTGATTTTTTAGGTGGAGGACGTTCCGCTGATTGGGCATCCGGATCGGCCCCTTTAGCCCGTAGAGCTTCTTGGTGCTCATCCAGCGTTCGGAAGTGGATGTGGTCGCCAAAGTAATTATCCTTCATCTGTAAGAAATAGCGAACGAGGAAACCGTAAAGATAAGCAGTGGGAGACTGCCCGGAGACGTCGAGGACAAGTGTGTCGGTGTTTGCAGGCGAAGTCGTTGCATTATAGTGGTATTTCCCTTCGATGGCGAGATTTTCAAGCTGCCCTATCTCTTTAGAGGCCAAGAACGTTGCTTGAGTATTCCACGGCGGTACGTGTAAGCCAAGACAGAGAAGGTCAGCAGTGACTTGGAATGCTACTGCGTTCTTCGTGGGCCGGTAGTTATCTATCGGTATGCAAGTGTCTGCTACTAAGCACGGGGTAGATAGGACTAAGTATGTGTTCTCCTCGAAGTTGGTAGGGTCGTTGACGATATTTACGTCGTTTACATTGAGGTAAAGCTTCAGATCCTTTAGTCGTAGGTTCATAAGGTATCTGAAAGGAGTGAAGAGGAGGTACTCAGGTGGTGGACCACTTCCCCAGTCGTCTATCAGATCTATGAGCAAGAAAATGTGATCTCTCAGAATGAAAAGCTCAAGGCTGTCGCTCTCAACGTCAAATCTCCAAGTTCGGAGGCCATTCCACTTGAGCGGCGTAGACAGGTCACAAGATATCTGTTGGCGTCCAGATTTCCACAAGAGTCCATGGTTGACACTTGTCGAGACTTCGGTGGTAGGAAGATCAATTTTCAACGTGTTGGTATATCCAGTTGATCTTGCTAGCATATCCATGGTATATGAGACCGTGGCATTCGGCGCAACCTTGATGTCAAGCCACCCATACGGACGCTGCTCTGCTGCTGTGGTTGCAGCAAATTTATGGTCCCTACCCCGTTCTCTTCGATTCCCCTGGTTACGCTGTTGCTTCACTGCGGGTACATCTTTCTTCCACCTCCAATTTTTCGAATCTTCACGTGTAGGTACCCTGAGGATAACTTCTTGGTCCAGCTCTAGGTAGAAATTAAACCGCGTAGGTACACGATCTGCGCCGGGTGGTAATTTTTGCGCAGGTGTTGCATCTTTGCACAAACCTGGGAAGAATACCTTCTGCAGTTCAGCTCGATGTCTGTCTGCCCAGGGTCCATAATTAATTGTACCGCCTTTCAATGATAGACTGATCGCCCAAGCCGGCGGTATAGTTCCATTAATGTCCTCTAAAGAACCATCATCACTTTTCGGGGGATGTAAGGCGCTATGTGGTTGGACTTTCCCAGGAACGTCCCAGAATATTGTTAGCATCGCCTCAGGGCTTTCAGCCACTGTGTTTATAGCGGCATACTCGACCGAAGACCATCTAAGCTTGTCATCTTCGTCACCGTCATTGAGATACCGAGAGAGACCTTGCCATTGGCTGGAGCCAGGTATGGCAGCTTCAGCTGGTTCTTCTCCGCCGTCTTGAGAATTCGGCGAGAGCGATTCGACGGAATTCCTCCAGTATGGAATCAGGCTTCGTAACCGTTTGAGCACTCTACGGCGTTGTCTTCGAAAGAATGGTCGTTGTTGAACGGGATTAGATCCCTTCACCGTTTGCTCATCCTTGACAGCCCTGACGAGCTGCTCTTCCTTGAAACCAACATTTTCCCTCACTTCAACTACTGGATCCTCAAAGCGAATCTTGAAAAGTTGTCGGTAAGGGTCTGGAGTTTGACAGTCGGTGGCGTCAACTTCTCCTGACAAAGTTTTAGTCTTCGCGATTAGAATTGCTTTGGTATTTTCATTGCCCATAACCAGGGCAGCCTTCTCACACTCAAAGTGTATCGGGAACAATTGCAACATTAGAGGAAGATCCTCCTTGTCTGTTGTCTCACGACCGCCATCGGAGCCAGAAGCAGAGCTAAAGGTCCTCTGATGGTGGTTCTGAAAGCCGCCTTTTTCGTCAGCCAAATCCAGACCATTTTCCTCGGGTTTCTCGGGTTTCTCATGAGATTTACGAAGACGCTGTCGCGGCTTGACAGGGTCATTTGCTAGGCCTTCAGTTCCGTCCAGCGTATCAGCGGCCTTAGATCGAGGGAGCTCCGTCATTGCATCAAGTATAGAGTCGTACGCAGCGCTGCGGTTGTAGACGAACCATTCCAGTCCATTGACGACGACATTGACGCGGCAGGGGAGCTCCGTATGTTTGCCAGAACCCAGCGTGATGCCATCTCCGGACTTTGCATCCTTCTTCCCTGCGCCGAACCCAACATCTCGCACTCTACGCAGCCAGTATGACCAGGTAATATGTCCATTCTGGATAAGGATCGTTTCATTATTTCCATGGTACCGAAGGCCCGTGAAGAAGACACGACCACCGAGTAAGGACCATTGTAAGGCTTGAATATCGATATAGACCCGGTACGTATGCCATGTATAGGCGCGGATTATGTACGAGATGATGGAGGCGAATACTCTGTTAAAGTATAGTAGGAAGAAGATAGCACTACAGATATGTTAGGGGTCTGATAGACGGGTCTTGTATATGGGTAGATTAGGTAACTTACAGGAAACCGCATACTATGATAAAGGCTAGGAATTGGCTTCTTCCTGTCAGTTCTGACATGCTTCGGTTCCATCATCCAGAAGCGACACGAATTGACCTACCCGTTGAAGTTGTGCCAGCTCGGCCCAACGCTGTTAATCATTATAACAACTCCAGAACTCCCCGTCCCCCCGAGCACCCCCCTAACGATTTGCGGTGCCTAGGTTCTCTCTGCGATCCTAGCTACAGAAGGCATTGAGCCTCAAACCGTAATTTTCGGTTTAATTCATATGGGCCCCTCGAAGGAGCGTGGATCGGCATTGGATGTGTGTCGTTTAGATTCGAAGCTCGACTACGCCTGCAAAGTTGCGAATATCATCAGATGGATTGATTGAAGGTAGATCGATCCGAAGGTAGGTACTTAGTACAAGACAATTGCACTGCTAGATTATCTGCATGACGCGTGATGAACAGGGGTAGTTAGCGGGCTGAAGGGAGTAGCACATTAGCGTCGCAGCGACTTCCAATTGGTGGATCTGAGCCTAAGACTCAGCTTTCGCGTCGCTGACATAGTTCATTGTTATCGATAAGACAGGCATCCACATAAGCTCCAGTTAGGTACATGTAGCATCAAATTACAGCGTGGTACGTACCTGTAACTGGGGTTCATGCTGTTTGAGTCCTTGATCAAATGACACATGCATTTCTGAGAGCTCCCAAAAACCTCCACTCCCACTTTCAACTTCCGCGCGTCGCTTTTCGTTATCAGTAACAGCACCGCGGCTTTCAACTCAACTATGCGCCCCTAAAACCTTTCCCAGTGTCCTTTAAGTAGGCAGAGTACGTATCTTGCTCTGCTGGGCTGAAACCGGCAACATGGCTGGTGGTACCGGCCAAAAGTTCACTACTGCCACGACGATCATCGCCGGTGTCTTTTCTTTGGCAGCGACTTTGATGTCTATTGTGTAAGTAAAATATGACGGTTTATTTCAGAAGAAGAATAATAAGTGCTAACAAATCCTGTGACAGCTCGATATGGCTTCAATTGTATGGACACCCTGATCCCCCAGTTATATCATACAATTAGTCTAACGTGTATACAGAAAGAATTACAGGAAACCGCTTTTGCAACGATACGTCGTGCGAATATTGCTGATGTGAGAATAATCTGAAACTCATCTTGCGTCTCTCTAACGTCATTAGGGTTCCCATCTATTCTATAAGCTCGTGGGTTAGTATGGTGTCCTCAACGGCCGCAGCATTTCTGGATCCCATAAGAGATATATACGAGGTACAATTACTGTCTGCTCCTGAGCTACCAACTTTAATCTGACATGCGCGAAAGGCTTTCACGATCTACACCTTCTTTCAACTTCTAATCAACTATCTCGATGGCGAGCGAGCTCTCATTATTATGGCACACGGTCGTGCTCCCGTTCACCACCTATGGCCGCTGAACCATGTCCTCCCAAAAGTCGATATATCCGACCCCTACACATTCTTGGCTATCAAGCGAGGGATACTTCAGTACGCATGGCTCAAGCCCATCCTGGCTCTTGCGGCGATCATCATGAAAGCAACCGGTATTTATCAGGAGGGGTACATTGGAATTTCGTCAGGCTACCTCTGGAGCGGGATCATCTACAATATCAGTGTTACTGTCAGTTTGTACTCGCTTGGTCTGTTCTGGGTCTGCATGCACAACGACTTAGTGCCCTATCGACCTGTGCCTAAGTTCCTGTGCATCAAACTCATCATCTTTGCTTCCTATTGGCAAGGATTCTTCCTTTCCATCCTCGTCTGGCTAGGAGCAATTCCAGACGACGTTCAGGGATACACCCCTGACAACCTTGCCGCTGCCATTCAGGATGCTTTGATCTGTTGCGAGATGCCTGCGTTTGCTGTGGCTCACTGGTATGCCTTTTCCTGGCATGATTACGCCGACAACACCGTTTCCTCAGCCAGGTTGCCCGTCAAATATGCAGCAAGGGATGCCTTCGGTATTGTCGATCTTATCGAGGACTCCAAGCAGACCTTTAGGGGTGACCAGTACAGCTACAGGATATTCGACTCAAGCGGGAAAGTCATTGCGCATGAAGATTCGAGTTCTCGGTTCGCAAGGCTAAAAGATGGAATGAGATATAAGCGAGGAGGTGAGGCAAAATACTGGATTCCGAAGCCTGGTGAGGTAAGGGGAGAGATGAGCGCAAACACGCCACTCTTGGGCTCCAATGGAGGGCCCAGCGGCACGAATAATCCAAACCCAAAATATAATCACGGCTCTACCGACGAGATCACGATAGATCCTGATGATGAGAGCCTCTATCAGAAGGCGCGAGAATTGGAGTTTGGGGATTGGAATGTGAGTACAGCCGGCTTCTTCGTCGACGTTATAGCTAACATGTTCTCCAGTATCCCGTTATCACCGCAAATGTGCCGACAAGAGAACGCTGGCTTTCTAGGCAGCCAGTTGTGTATCAATCGAGTACCGGTGCTTGGCATGCATCTCGATCCAGCTCGTCCAGAAGTATCAGCAACGTACCTACGGCGACTACAGCTCCCAACACCGAGACTATAGCCGAGACCGTGGTCAGCAAGAAAAAGAAGAAAGGCAAGCAAAAACAAGCTAAGTCTACTCCAGAACCTCCTCCGGAACCGACAGCTGTCGCTGCGGAGGAGGAACAATCAAAGGGCCCTCTCGGGGCCCCCAACCTTTCAACAGCCGAACCTCAAATTCTGGAGGAAGAGGCCGAGGAGGAAGACCCGACATTCAAAGTAGGGGAAGCAACACCTGACGAAATTACCCCTGGAGGGCAAGAAAATATTAGTCCATGGGGTGGCGACGGGACGGATCGCAGTCCAACCAGTCCAGTTTTCAGCACCGGCAACGAGGACGAGTTTCGAAATGTTTGGGGCAGCGACCGGTTGTGATTTAGACCTGTTTTTGCTCTTTTGCGCCGTTATTTTTAGATACCCTGGATTTCGCATACGGCCGTTCCATATTGGTGTGTAGGGAGCATAGTGAAGCATATACACTCTCAAAACAAGTCTTTTAGTGATTCTTAATTTCTCTATGTGATTGGAATGCTTTTCGTCCTTGTCTAGCCTAACGTAGTATTCAAATCATCCCAGATCTCGGAGTTCAGATGGTTAATGTGCTAGTAACCAGCTAACTTCGTCGTCACTTGATTGTCAAACTGTTATCTACTGTCATATAATGTAGACCTCACACTACACCAACTATTATAGTATATGAAGTATACCAACCAGGAGAAAGATACTTGCCTGTGTTAGACATAGACTATTATATATCTACTCGTATGTTCACAGCTCTAACACCGCTAATGCGAGCAGTTTGTTGCCCCTACTTGACCACGAGCCCTACCGAAACACAACCCAAAAGATTTTACAACATGGACTCCAGAACGTTAAAAAAAGGCTAACCTATACATTCCTAAACCCGATATGCTGTGATTTCAGTTCATCTAGAAACGGCTTGATAAGAAACACAAACAGAACGCCAAGAAGCCGCAACGATAACGGGGACCTCGCACTTATGCCCAGCCATCCTTCGTGAAGGATGAGCTAGCTTGATTACACAATTCATCTTCGGTCCCCCTGTGCCTATCAAGTCAAGAAGCCCGATAGGTGTCCTCTTCATGGGTCTATGGAATCTACTAGGTTAGTTCTCGCAATCCGCTTGACTTCGGCACCCGGTCTCGGGCACACCAAGCTAGTGCAATACCACTGTCAGCATAGGTAGCTAACATCCGTGTCACAAAGACCATCGGTGTCAGACTCGTATGTTCGTTGGTCCGAAGCTGAGACTATACCTCCATAGTCAATTCTTACGTGTCTTATGTAGCTACATATCTTTTTACCAAGGTTTCACATCTAGACTTGTCACAAAGTGTAACTCAGCCAGTGGCGTTCAGACCCAGCAGTTCAGAGTTAGAATAAGATCAAAGCGTCTTTCATAAACCCCGGCTGGGTCACAATCGTATATACACGCCAGCCTACCGTATATACACGAAACAAAGCTCTCATATCTACATTCTTAAACATACCCACCATATACTGTATTTCATTGATATTTATACTCCAACCGACCAGCCTTGTTACCCAGTGGTATTTCCACAATCCAGCCTACTCGCTCTCCGTCGCCGGGCTCGGCGGTGCATCTCCAGTAGCCCACACCTTAGCCTCGGAGCCCAGCACGAAGTCCAACGTGCCGCCCTTAGCGAACACGTCGTCCCACGTCACCCACGCCTTGTCCCAGCTCTGGCCGTTGACCTTGAGCGACTGCACATAATACGCGGTGTCGCTGCCGCCCGTAGTCGTGATCTTTAGGGACTTGCCACTGCCGAGGTCGATGGTCAGGTCGCTGAACCAGGGGGAGCCGATGAGGAACGTGGTCTGGCCGGTCATGGGGTATAGTCCGATCATAGACCACAGCAGCCACGACTCCATGGCGCCCGCGTCGGAGTTGCCGGGCAGACCGCCCGGGGTCGGGGCGTAGTAGCTGTTGGCTGTGTAGCGACTGTGCTTGACGCTGAGGTCCTGGCGGCCCACGAAATTGAACAGGTACGGGGTCGTGAAGCTGGGTTCGTTGCCCGGGTTGAAGAGGGTATGGTTGAACTGCGAGTTCCCGGAGCTGACGCCGCCCTCGAAGAACTTCTCAAGACGGGATAGGAACTTGTCCTTGCCGCCCGAGAGCTCGATCAGCTTGTTGATGTCGTGGTGCGCATTGAATGAGTACTCGAAAGGCAGAGCCTCGTAGTAGGCATCGCCCCAGTAGCATCCGCCGCAGCTGAGCGGGTCCTGGTCTTTGAAGTTGCCATCCTCGTCGATCGGACCTAGAAACCCTGTGAAGCCCAGCGCCGATAGGTCCGGGTTCCACTGGTTGCGCCAATTGCGCGACCGGTTGAGGTACTTTTGCGCGTCGTCGTCCTTTCCTAGACCCTTGGCCACTTGGTACAGGGCGAAGTCGTTTCCGGCACTGTACTGTGTTAACATCACGCCATTAGAGTGAAGGGAACCAGGGCTTCTTACTATTCGATGGCTCGGCTGACAGAGCGTCCATATTTCGTGGTGATAAAGCCACGATCCTTCCAATCCGGTAGCGCGCCTCTCCCTTCCTTCGTCGAAGACGACTTATCTCTGGGGTCGTTATTATTCGTAGGTACCGTCTCGGCATCCGTGACCATGGCAGAATATGCATCGTCCCAGTCGACAGCACCACGGACACCCTTCACATAAGCATCGGCAAGAACGTTATCTCCATTAGATCCACCCTGTGTTGCGCCGTTGAAGAATGAAGACCGCGCGTCGGGTAGGAAACCATCGTGTCTCCAAATATCGACGAGAGAACGGATGAATTCCTCATACGCTACGGGCTGTAAGATATGGAAGAGAGATGTTGTACAACGGAACTGCACTAATTAGACTCTAGAATGTAATGACTGGGAAATATGTAACATACCAGGTCCCAGAACGTGAAAATGTCATCATAATATGGCTCGCTTGATGACCAGAGTGGATTCTCCCCAGTCTTGTTGGTCGGGATAAGAGACATGTGGTATAGGGACGAGTAGAGGAGCTGCAGCCTTGTGGTGTTGGATGTATCCGTTGTGGTGATCTTGGACAGCACCTGATCATTCCACGCCGTCTTCACGTTGTCTTCAAGTGTCTCGAGGGTCGTCCCTGCTGGTATCTCCCTATCGACGTTTCCACACGCCTGATCCGCCGAGATAAACGACACACCTACTCTTGAGGTAACTTCCGAACTCTTGAATGTGAAAACAGCTCCCAATCTAGCCTCGGACTCTTGTGTGGATGAAGTGCTGTAATCTGCTAAGTCTTCACCAGTTGAATTCTTACCAAGAAACGTCTTGAATGTTGCTGGCTGATCGAAATAGCCACAGAAATAAACGGTCCACTTCGGGGCACGATTCCAGCCATTATCATAAGAACCGGATCCTTGATAGCGTATACCGCCATTCGTCGTCGTCACTGAGATGTTACCACCTAAATAGTTTTGGCCTAGCCCTTGGCCTCTGAAGGATGGAAGAACGTGAGAGACATCGACGATGATGTTTGAAGCAGCTGCATTTCCGGAGAACTGGTACTTGTATAAGCCGGCTTTGGCGGTTGCTCCCAACTCAACGGTGACGTCGTTCGATAGGCTCGACTTGTAGTAGCCGAGCCTCGCTTCATCAGCACTACTTCGATTTACACTCTGGTCTTTTAGTGGATTATCAACAGTGCCAACGGCAGGCATTTGCGCCACGACTCCATATTTGGGGGCACCGCCGGTGCCGCTCTCGTGTAACATGCTGAACCCGATGAAACTGCCGGTCGACTGATAACCCGAATAACTATCGGATCCGGTATATAAATCGGGACCCAGCTTTACCATCCCGAACGGCAAGCTGACGCCGGGAAAAGTGTTACCTCCATTAACGGAACCGGTCTTCAGTAAACAACGTTAATTATGAGACGCGCTGGGGAGCACCATATCGGACCATTTACTTACCAGTGGTAACACGAACTGGCTCAAGTCTGTGGCTGCTTGAAAGCCTTTAGCTTGGACAAGCGCCACGCCCAGCGCCATACCGGCGGAGGGCTGCATTGTGACGATTAGACTTCGAGAGTCGAAGTGGACTAGGTAAATTGGGTAATATCAAACGCAACTAATATTGAAACATTGAAGGCAAGGGACCAAGCTACTCCATATGAAGGTATATACAGTACCTTAACGAAAGACTTGAAAAGAAATGAAGGAAATGAATGATCTGTGCCATTCACGTAAAGAACCGGTGAATCAGGAAAGTGGTTACCTAAACAGCGTAATGTTTCGATTTGGCTCCTGACGACATACCTACATAGTGCAGTAATGATATCCCCGAACCTACCTAATTTTGGACCTATCGAAAGGAGTAACCGAGCCACCGTTCCTGGGATCCTTGGTGGACCGAATTGCGCATTCTGCTGAATGGGCAGGCAGATAGCCCAGCCAGCTCGGGCAGTTGCAACGTTGACCCAGTTTGCGGGAAACCCTGCATCTGTTTATGAAAGGGGATACCGGGGTGGAGCTGGTTGAGGCGCAGTGGCGATCACAACCTTAGAAGAGCCCATATAAGGCTTGGCAGCTCGCTACCTAATGTATGAGGCTGCTCTTTCATAAGGATGGTGATTATTATGTCCGATTAGCGACTTACTTAAGCTGTTCTATCATTAGAAGACGGACTGAGAACGTCATGATCGACTTGTTTGATAAAGGGCATAGCGACATAAGTATGGCCAGCTTTTCGTAGTGTTTACTCAAATTCTAAGCGATGCGTAAGCTGTTCTTTGAAGGCACGCGCCAGGCCGAATTGTATCTATTTTCCCATCTCAACTCCCCCTTGAAATCACTTTTGTCTAGGAAGTTGGTTTCCGATTTCCGTTGACCTTGTCATCCGAACAGGATGCGTTGCGGCTTGCGCCCCCTAACCACACGAAGGATTAAGCTATCATACGTTTAGCGTACTTAGGTTCCGGGAACGGCAGGTCTTGATCGCAATTAAAAATGCGTAGTATTCTATTGAATGCACGATATCTCATCATCCAGTCTGAAAGGGTGCGGCGCAATGCCAATCTACCAATCATAGCCATGAAAACGTCCAGGTGCATAGATCTTGCATAGGCCGATATACCGAATGCCAACTGGGCGGCAATGCGGGCTGTAGATTGGAGAAAGCTGTCATGAAGTGAAGCTCTGAAGCGCCATCTATAATGGGGTGATATTAATACAACTCTCAGTCGGTGATTGCTAAGAGGTTCAATTCTTTAACGGCCATGCGATGCATTAGTTCGGAACTGTAGTAGGGATCAGGGATCATCCAGTTGAATAATTGGGTTTTAATATGTAGGTTGATTGCCTCCTGATCCTGCCCGGAAGTTGAACGTTTGTTCTTAGATCTCGAGGTTTATACATGGAAGATGCGTCGGCTAAGATACCTTAGGTAAGCATTTGACAAAAGAGCTTTACTTGATAGACCTTCGATGTTATTTAGATTGAAAATACCTGCATGAGACATGCACGATTCTACATTAATCAGTACATAAAAAGACGTAAAGTGCTGATGGCCCTATTCGTTAGGTACACACATATAGTATACATGTATACATGTACATCGATGATGTGCCTTATGTGTATACATGTTAGGTACATGTACCTGTATTATATAAAATTACAATTCACTCTAGCATTAGGTAAACTGTAATAATCGTCAATTTCCAATATTCGCCGCGGGGTAGGTCTATAGGTATCGACGTAACTTCCAAAACCCCGCCGACCCCACCAGGGCTCAATTTTCAACCTGTAAACGGTCCGTGCAGACACTCATCTGTTCCTTTTCCTCACCGCATTCAAAATTCTGCCAGCTTTATCATCCATAACCGCCGACAAGTGACGCCATCACGAGTATAACCAATTGACAAGATGGGTCGACGACCCAATCCGTTAATCCTCGAGTTCTTCGAGCGAGGCGCAAAGCTGAACGATAACAGCAATCGATACCACCACCGTTGCAAGGCATGCGGCGAAGATTTCCCCAAAGGTCGAAGTGACAGCCTCACCGCACACCTGACTAAGAAATGCCCTGCCATTTCTCAGGCCGACCGAGTCAATGCCTGTCTTGCGCTGCATGGATTGCCCAATAGCTCAAACCGCACTCAATTCGATGGCCTTCTCCATTCAGGCCCCAATCCTGGCCCTCCTGCCATTGCACCAACTCCCACTCTCGAGCAATCGCAGAATCAGATCTGGACTCCGCTAGAAACTCTTGCCGAGGTCTCGCGCCAGATCGAGGCCAACGAGAAGCATGATGATCATGCGCCCACCACTCAAGATGGGATGGCTGGAGCTAGTCAGACTGCTTCCGCAAGCTCAAATCCTTTTGAGCTACAAGAACAATTCACTTTAGAAAACCCGCCGATGAGTGTGGATGGTCGCGAGCAGCTCGCCAATAAGGGTATAACTTTAGGAAAAACTAAATTGTAAGAATACATGCTAATATGATTTCAGATATCACGCATAAGTCTCCTGATACCTTACGGACCGACCCTCGTACCCCCGATCTCCGTACCGCTGAAGAGAAACTCCGAGAAGCACTTGAACAGCAGCTCTTACCATCTCGATCGGCGTTATCAGTTGCAGCAGCGGCAACTGCCCGTCTAAACACCTCGCTCTTAGACCCCCAGCTTCTGTCCGGTGAAGTTGTCCACGAAGCAGAGCCGGCGCACCAAGCGGACATGCTTATTGAATACCCCCCTTCTCCCGAGAAACAGCGTGCGCACGTCCACGTGGCAGAATCAAGTACACCCTGGGATGGCATGACATATATCCCAGAGGACATTCATGCGCCAGCAACTGTCAATGACCACGGCCAGCACTTAGCTGCAACATTGAGCAGAGGCGGCCTTAGAATGGATACCGGCAACGGTCTCAACGGGGCTCGGCACCGTCACAGCCGCTCCCGCTTTGATTCCAGTCGACGAAAGGAGGTTCAGGAAGTCCGTCGCATTGGTGCATGCATCAGATGCCGCATCTTGCGCAAGACATGCTCCAAAGGTACGCCCTGCGACGCCTGCCAGAAAGTCTTGTCTCCTCGAGTCTGGCGCACTGGATGCGTTCGAACGAAACTTTCTGAGCACATTGATCTTTATTCAGCTGGTGTTCAGGCGGTAATGTCTCAAAAGCGGATCAACGGTTACAAGACCACCCACCACCTGGAGAATATTGGTGTTGTAGTCGAGGTGTCGCACTTCCCTGAAACTGGCCATAGTGCTGTATTCCAGGTTTTACTAGGAATTCCCAAAGAAGGCGATGGTAATATTCCCAGCGACGAGCCTAGACGAGTCATTTTACTTGATAACAACAACGAGGACATTCCTGGCAAAGTCGAGATGTACATGCGCCAGAATCTCCTAGAACTCATTCGCCGTGAACCATCTCACCACGTTCGCGTTACGTTGGATACGGCAGTTGCCGTCGCAAATGAGACAAATGATGAGTTGCTCAAGAGATCTCTGGAACTCTGGGGAATTGTCGAGATAATGGATCGAGAACGACAGTGGGCTATGCTGGCAAAGTCGCCTAAGGAGGACGTCAAGGACTACTGGATCAACGATGATTTCGACAGTGAGGCATACACTAACATCTGTATGCAACTCACCGCCGCTGCTGAGCGCAAGGCTTCTGCTGCTAGCAAGAACCTTCTGAACGGCATCCAGCGCAACTTACAGGATGGCAAGACGAAGCTTGGATTCCCGATGTTCTTAACTGTCATGCTTTTCTTAAACTGCATGGAGAAGACTACCTGGGCTTTCAAGGCCTGGGACGAGGAGAACCTTCGACCCAAGTGGCCTTTGGAGAAGCCACCGAGCAACTTTACGAATCAGGGACAGGAACTCACTGAACTCTTGAGAATGCTGTTAGTCATTCGCCACATTCTTCCTAGGACTGTTGCTGCGGACCCCAATTCCCCGATGATGGCAGACGAGAATGATCCTACTATTCAGCGCTATTTCCAGCAGCTTGCTGTTACTCCCGCCTATCTCCACGCGCGACGGGATCAGAACAACTTCCAACCCACTGATTCGCGATCTTTAGAGTTCTTGTTCTGCGCACCTCTTCTGCTCAATTAAGAGCATTATCCTTCCATCCTATATACAACAGGTTTGTTATAGGATATATCGCATCTTCCGGGATTATTGTACAAAACCCCTGTTTTTTGCGAAAGTTGTCAGGACTTTCATAAGTCCTGGCGAACGTCACTATAAGATTTCCCAAAACAGCAGGAACAGCACGATTCATGACCACCACGACTATAGATTACGACTAATACGATACGACACGCTCAAATTCTCCTTCCTTCACATAACACCAGCACGCTACCTACCTAGCCTACCTTATATGCCACGCATGAAGTTTCCAGCATCTCCGACATAGAAAGGGATCGGATAGAGAAAAAAAGAAAAAGAAAAAGAAAACAGGCGCCTGAATTTCGACGGAATACAGTACGTCTCACGACAGGGATTTTCTTGATTGACCCAAGGGGTCTTTCTCGAACTGGCATCGGCGTCGGCGTTTCACGAGAACACGGACGGAAAAAGAAAGAAAGAAAAAAGCTCCTCTTTTAGTCTATAGACTGAAATACCCTGATGCGGTCAGTCCACATGATGATGGAATGGCGTTGCGGCTGCTTTGCGTTTACTTTTACTTGCTTTGATTTGAGTCGAGTCGACTCGATTCGTATGAGTTGCATTCCGTCTACTCGCTCGAGGTAGACGTGATAATGAATTGACTGCTAATTTGCAAAACTTTCCTATGACTCTGTATTGTGGCTTCATCGTATTAGGTAGACTGCTGGGTTGGCCAAGTGCTACACTGCTACACTACCTTCTCGTATCTCGTAATGAAGTAGAATCTGTAACGGCTTACTTATTCGTGCTTACCAGACTGACTATCTGAAGCTAGACTTCACAGCTCCTTGGCCCCAAGCGGCCTGTCCCAGAATTCCCTCTGACGGCGTCCGATATTGAATCTTGTAGACCGCCACTTAAGCCACGAACACCAAATCTTTCCTTGTCCCTCTTCTCTCTTCTCCTTCTCACCCACCCACCCACTCACTCTCATTCTCTCTTTCTTCAATTCTTCTAATCTCTACCCAGACCACCCACCACTCTACACACTCTGCCCCGACTGCCGCACCCTGAGCCTGAACTCAAGCACATACGCCTCCTCGTCCGCAAGTACGGGTAACTGGATAGGCGGTCTAGCCGCCACAAACCGTCCCCCCTCCTCCATCTCCCAGCGCCCCGCAACCCTAGCCTCGGCATCGCCGACACAGCGCACGAGCGCCTAGCCCGTGGCTGTCCTCTCGAGGCCGCCCGGTCCGACCCCGGCGACAGACCCCTGCACAGACGCGGCAGCAGCGCGGCGCGGCCTCTTAAAGCATGCGAACTCGCTCCTGGACTGCTCCCTGAGCTTCTTGAGGACCTCGCGCATGCCTGGGAGCTCGTCCTGGAGGCGGGCGCGGGCCTGGTTGTCGGTTTTGGAGTCGAGCATGGAGTAGATCTCGCCCTGGATGGCGGAGGCGCGCTCGGTGGTGTACTGGCTGAGGGTCTGGGCGAAGAACTCGACGTCGAGGGTGGCCTGCATGAGGGCGCCGAGGTCGAACTTGGGGCGCGCCTTGAGGCAGTCGAGGAGCTCGCGACTGATCTGCTCGAGTAGGTACGAGAGCACCTGGTGCGTCATGCTGGGTGCTGTGGTGGAGACCTGCGTGTGGACTAGCACGAGGGTGAGGAGGGCTTCGTAGACGTAGGGCTTGACTTCTGTGGGTTTGGGAGGAGCCCATTTGGGGTCGGCTAGGCCGGCGCGGATGATCTTGCGTAAAGAGTCTAGCGATGGGCGCGTGTACGTCTGGAAGAGACGGGCGTCGATCTGGCCGAGTACGTCTTTGATGGTCTTGGATTCGTCGGTGAGTTTTACGGAGAATGCGTTCTCGAACTGACCATTCAGGTTCGGCACAACCTTAGTGCGCAACGCGTGAAGGTTGCCGAGGGTTAAGAGCATACGGACGTTCTGTGTTTGTATGTTAGTACCAACTCTCCGACGATATTGAGGTAGACTTACTCTGTCACCAGGGTCGACAGTCCCCGAGCCAACAGTCATAAGGGATGCTCTATCGGTCCCAGGCTCCATCAGGGTCAGGTCTACATCAGTAGTCCACTCGTCGTCTGCCTTCTTGACCGCGCGCTCCGCATTTTCAACCATTCCGCTAAGCGCCTTATAAAGCGTCGAAACATACTGACCTCTCACCATCTGTAGAAGCTTCGTCGGCGGCGGGAGGACAATATCCCCGGAGCCTGATTTAGCCATGGCCTCCGGGATGTAGAGGATCTTCTGCATTCCAGATAATAATGCGCCCTCAAAAGCAGCAAAGCTTGCTGGCATACGGGTAACATCCCCTATCTCCTTGGAGCGCTTCCAATCCTCGACATACTTAATGTTCTCGGCGTCTTTACTCCAGGCGGCACATAATGCCGAAACGCATCTCTCCCGCGCAGCACCAACTAGATTTTTCAGCAACTCTACTTGTTTGGGATCACCTTGGCTAACAGGGGCCACGCTTGCCATCTCCGATGCGCCAGAGCCGACCAAGCTGAGCATCTTAGACAAATAGTGGACGCCGCTAACTGAGTTGGAGGTCGGTGGCCAGAATGCGTATTTCTCCCACGGCTCGCCCTTTTTGGGAGAGGGCGGAGGGAGATTATTCGCATCAAAATTGAAACGAGGATCTCTTGTACTAGTAGGCGTCAGCCCCGCTGATACGGGCGTTCCGGGAGAGGGCGGCAAGGGTGAAAAGAGGAGTGAGATATCTTCAGGAGGGGCGCCTGCGAAGAATTCAAAGACGTGTCCGCGAATCATATCAACTAGCTCGATAGTGCCTTTTTGCAGATCGATAGTTCCTTGTTGTGAGAGCCGATGGTGTTCGCGAGACTCGCCATTGTAACCTGTAGGCAAAGACTTTTGAGCTCTCCCGTCGATAAACGACTCCACAGTCTGCCAGAATTCCATAACCTCCCCTAATATTCCTTGGGCGGAGAGAAGGCTCGATAAGAAGGCTAGCATCTTTTCCCATAATTCAATCACGTCGGTAGAATCCAGTCCAGTAGCTTTACTTTCAACCGATTGCCTACCAAGGTGTTTCAGGTACGAAGCCATCATCTGCGGCGCCGGCTTTTCGCCATTTGCCAATCGACGTCGGAGTACTTCGATCTCGACTTTCGCTCGTTCGCCCGCAGATGAGATCTTGCCCTTGAGATAGTCATATCTACTCAAGAGCCATACCCAAATGGGGTTATCATCAACTCCAAGTTCTAGTAACAAGCCGATTAATTCCATGTGTTGGTCTTGTGGTTGCCCTGCTAAGGATTCGGTCCTGGATACGGTATGAAGCGATGTAAGCTTTCTCCACACGTCGCGTTTGAAGAGCTGGATCTGCTCTTCGACGTCGTACCACATTCGAGCTGCAAGAAGAATCTGATATGTCTGCGTCTCGCTCGGCGGAGTTGAACCCAGATCTTCAACGAGTTTACGAGCCTCGTCTGCAAATCTTCGGGCACGGCCGTACTCTTCCACCAAGGCCTCATAGTCCTTTCTCTTGATGCTGTCGGCAATATTAGAGCTCGCCTCGATGTACTCCTTGTATCTATCGAGCGAGGTCGAAACCGTCTTGAGATTCTCCTCCTTCTCCCGGCCACCAAGCGCGGGGCCCCAGACATCTTCGGCCTTTGCTGCAACGTCTAGCAGAGGCGTCTTAATACCCATAACTCCGTAGTCGCTCTCTTTGACAAGCGCATTCTTCTTCCTGGAGTCGTTGGGGAGAGGGGATGCCAATGGATTTGTTCCTACGATGCTGTTCCTAAAACTGCTTTTACTAGCATGCCGCGAATGTCCACGAGCACGACCTGGGGAAGGAGGCTCGGCCCCTCTATACTTCATCTCTTTGTATACGTTGTCAATTGTAGCCTTGGCTCGTACAAATCTCTCAAAGTTGGATTCGACCAAGACCTTCAAGGATGCTGATTTCTGATCAATCGATTTCGATAGGACATCGAGGCCATTTAATAGGGACTGAGTATCAGCGGTCGCATGCATCTGGGATAGGAATAGGGCAGGTGAGAAGCTCGTAGAGGACAAGAGGAAGCGGTTACCTATGGGAATACTGGTGAGCTTAGATAAATAGGCGATATAATTATATTGAACATACGTAAACGGATATCATCTTGGACTGGCACCCCCAATTGCTTCAGTGTTCTCACGACGCTGTCCGACGTTCCCAATGGGTCGGGTTCGTCCTTCTGAACTAAGTTGCTCACTCCATTCGCCGACTTCTCGGAACCCTGAACTATGCTTTGCCTATTACTGACGGCTCGTTCAAGAGCTTGGTAACGGGACTTTCTGCGATTTATCTTCTGCTTCTTCTGCTCCTGCTCACTGTCCGAGTCGTCGCTCTTGTTGTCCTTCTCGGCGGGCCATTCTGTAGGAAATGGCGTTGACAGCTGGTAGAACTCCAGCACGTTCCTATCGAAGTCGGCCATAACTTCTGATGCTTGTTACTACCTACTACCAATGCCCTCCGGCAGTAGTATAAGGCCACACGCCGTTTCCTAAGACTCTCCCATCCGTGGATATGTACGGGTTATCGATAGCGTCGGTCGGGTCCTATTTGTTGCCTTACGCACACTCCCAGAGCATGCTCTGCCGTTGGTTAATGTATGTATAGTTAATGGTGGGACAAATGAACATTGAAGGTTGCCGTCGCATGCTGAAGCATTGGATGTACATCGGTACCGCGTCCGTGCATCACGCTAAGTTATAATTGAGCATAGACCCATTGCAAGCCATTAGATAATGATACAATGCAGCCACAATGCACAGCATAAAAAGTGGCTCGTGCATTTGCATGTTACGTAGCTTCGTCGGCAAATCTCTGGTGAAAATTCAATCTCGGCTTCCAAGGTTGTTGTTATCAGATCTTATGCAACAGCCGTCCGTCCGATACCACCCGAGCCGCAAAAGTACTTCTCTGCGAAACAATTCCACGACCCACGATCCGCGACGACCTACTCTCCCACGCCAGCATTTTTTAATTCCTATCAGGAGCCCACCAAGAATACCTAATTGCTCCTCCGATAATCATATATAATGCTGACCATTCGAGCGGTCGCCGCACCTCTGAGGCGCCAATGCCTGGCCACAGCTCCACGAGCTGCCGCAACTTTCTCTTTCCAGGTGGGCGCTCAATGCGAGTTCAGATCTAGACAGCACCGTCGCTAATCAATATGTCCCCAATCAGAACCGACGATTCTACTCAGACAAGGTCGCCAAGTTCACAGGCACGAAAGGCGCTGATGTATGTGTTACGATTGTTTCGTGCGACTTCTAGCATGTGAAATTCTACTAGTGAAAATCACTCAAAAATCGCATTGGAACCGACTAGTCCAAGATATTTTATTTGGAGGGCCGTCGCTAATACTCTGGACCATAGGGTCGATATCCCGTCAGCATTATTGAGGGTGATGGTATCGGACCTGAGATCTCGCAAGCCGTCAAGGACATATTCGAAGCTGCCAAGGTTCGTTTGACAATCTCTCCCGAGGTCGAGCTTCTCAATACTAAAGCTTCTTAGACACCTATTAGCTGGGAGCCAGTCGATGTTACGCCGAGACTCGTAGAAGGAAAGACTACTATTCCCCCAGAGACCATTGAGAGCATCCAAAGAAACAAGGTTGCACTTAAGGGCCCTCTTGCTGTAGGTCTACGATCGCATATTTCTATGCGCTACTACTAACTCACTCTACAAGACCCCTGTTGGCAAGGGCCACGTCTCTCTCAACCTTACTCTCCGACGAACCTTCAACCTCTTCGCCAACCTACGACCCTGCCGATCCATCGCAGGCTACAAGACCCCATACGACAATGTCGATACCGTTCTAATCCGAGAGAACACCGAGGGTGAATACTCTGGCATTGAGCACGTTGTGGTCGATGGTGTCGTTCAGAGCATCAAGCTCATCACCCGCGAGGCTAGCGAGCGTGTGCTGCGATTCGCTTTCCAGCACGCCCAGGAAATTGGCCGCAAGAAGGTCCGCGTCGTTCATAAGGCCACCATCATGAAGATGTCCGACGGTCTCTTCCTGAAGACTGCCCGAGACGTTGCGCAGGACTTCCCCGGTATTGAGTTCGACGCCGAGTTGCTAGACAACACCTGCTTGAAGATGGTCACCGACCCCGTGCCGTACAACGACAAGGTCCTCGTCATGCCCAACCTCTACGGTGACATTCTTTCCGACATGTGCGCTGGTCTGATTGGTGGTCTGGGTCTTACGCCCTCGGGCAACATCGGCGACGAGTGCTCTATTTTCGAGGCCGTGCACGGCTCCGCCCCGGATATCGCGGGCAAGGGCTTGGCCAACCCCACAGCCCTGCTTCTCAGCTCCATGATGATGCTGAGACACATGGGTCTGACCGAATACGCGGACAAGATCGAGAAGGCTACGTTCGATACCCTGGCGGAAGGAAAGGCGTTGACGGGCGATCTGGGCGGAAAGGCGAAGACTCACGAGTACGCGGCGGCTATCATTTCCAAGTTGTAGATACCTTCTCTCATGATCCATACTTCCATCATCCACAAGGGCGTCCATTACATTAGAGGGAGAGCTGGGTAGTCCCGCTGTAGAGTGTACAACAATGGGAATGAATTTTGCATGATCAGACTCCACTTGACCTACGTAGGATGGAGACTTTGACGAGTAGAGCCATGGGAATATTGTCTTATAATTACCTCAAACTTGCGGTAGACAGGACAGAGGAATAATGAGAAGGGGCACCATCCAAACTGGCATCCTTTCGTGAGCCCATATATTCGCTTCCAGTTCCACACCATGGAAGTTGTGATATCAAGGCTTAGCAGTGTCACCAGGTGGTGAGGCTTCAGCTCAGGATCTTAGCTCGGCTTACGCCAAACGCCAGTTACGACCGAGCCGTTCGACTTCCAACCCGATCATGCCTACCTTATATAACAGCCAAGCCAAGAGACGGACGCGGGAGGATGCGATCCGCGGATGGAACTTAGCGCAGGCATTCACATACATCTGCACGTATCTACTCACACCAGCTTATCTAAAACAAGTTCCTGGCATAGGAATGTTTGCTTTTTCAGATATTCTTGAAGCGTAAGACTTGTCCCACGACGCCGGCCTGTGTACGTGCCAAGCGTCTCAACTTATGTAGGTCTTATCTCGCATGAGGATTCTTGCGGCATTTTCTCCAGCGGAGGCGCGTGAGCGCGTTGATGCCCACTGCCCTTGGCGAGTTGTGGGGGAAAAGGGGGCAGACGAATAGGGGCGGGCAGGCAGGCAGGCACAGAAAACTTTTGAATTTTGTTCAGACGATAGAGGAGTAGAGGCAAGTGGCATAGACCTCTACCTTCGCGTTTGCCGAGTCGAGCTGGTTATTTTTCTTCTCATCCGTTCGGCCTATCTCTATTGTGATGAAACCTTTGTAGAGTGCACGTTTCGACTTGACAGATTCTTGTATCGCCACCGTGCTGCGTGATGAAGGCGTGGAAGCAATGGACGCGCCATTTATCCCAGGATTCGTCAAGACCTGCGTGGGTGAGCATATCGGGGCATGATAGGGTTAGCATCCCGCGTATAACGCAGTGGCAAAATCGGCTGTTTCTGGTATTCTTGTCATCCAAAGAGAGATGCGATGCCGTGTTTCGGCCTGAAGGCCGAAACTGAATAGCCAAAGTAACCGCTCATGTAGATAGCTTCCTCGCCCATCCAAAGGTGGTCGAGGAGTAGATAGTCCGCATCAATGATTACCCCTGAGCGCCTCAAGACTTTGTGTCAGTGACGTATGTCAGCCCATAATGTTGAAGAATACGGTTTCATTTGATATATTAGAGTTTGAGTAACAGTGCACGATATTTATTATATCTCGATGGCTCCCCAACAGCATGAGCCGTGCAACGCATATCAGGAGAGAAGCACATGCAGTTAGAAACAGCCCCCCGATACAATTGTCTGGTATCACGATCTACGGATCGGGCCAGTCATTCACAACCTCCCACGGATTAGATTAGATTACCTAGATTAGGCTACGGGTGAGGCGCGGGTGTCTCCCGAAACCCACCGAATTGCTGACAACCCAAAGCTGCAACCTCTTCGCTCCTGTGCCCAACTTGCAGGTGCTCAGAGTGTGATCGGGTTGCTATTCCGGGGAAATGCCTCAAAGGGCACGCATGTACGTTACCACAGATGCCCATACCATGCCATGCCATGCCCTTTTTCACAAATAGGATGACAAAACGGTCTCGGTTTGAAAAAGTACTCCCGCAGACAATAACGTCGTTAGGAGGGGGGGCGTATTGGGCTACATAATTCATACATGACCAGCCAGACGCAATTACAATTACGTTCGAGTACTCTGCTTAAATAATACCCGCACCCACATTCGTCCAATCACGCCCGTTTTAGGTTGTGATGTAGTTGACCGTCACGGGCCCAGAACGTCGGTCTGAAGTACAAGACACAGGGGAAATTAATCTATGTACTTTAGCCTCCTCAACATCTTAATTGGACATCACCATTAACATGGCTTGGGGATTGTGTATGTATGTATGTACGTAGTAAGCGGCCTTGATGTATTAGAATGGGGGCCAACTGAAAGTACTCACCGAGCCTTTTTTTTTCTTCCTCTTTCCTCGTGCATATCCAAATTCTCCGCCAGTCCGCAGGCGAGCAAAGACAAACTGGCTCGTCGTTGGTTGTTTCAGGGTTGATGCGGTAATACCGCGGAAATGAAAGCCGGCTGCAGATACCCAGGTACCTGTCTAGTCCCGGTGAGGTTAGGCGTCTTCCCGACTGATGAGAGCAAGCCAATCACGGACCGCCGGGCAAACCGTTTGGGGAAATGTCTGGCAGGGTTTGCGTGGCGCGCCGATGAATCGAGGGCTTGTCTCTGTGTGAGATCATCCCAAGTGTGCGCTGGAGGTAATAGTGGATGTGGATGTGGATGTGCCAACAAGATCTACATGACTCGAGGCTTCTTCTAGAAGAGGACGACCAAGTAGACGGGAGACATCAAGCTTCTCGTGTACCTGCCAAGCCGGCTTTCGTGAGCACCATCAGCATGTTTGAGATCAAAAGCAAGATCAGAAACAGCCCTTAAGAACCTTCTTTCCGGTGGGTTTGGGTGGACAAGCAGCAGTCGGCTGTGATCGGCATTCTACCATTAGACTGTGCTTCTAAGCCGGTCACCCAGATAAGTTAAGCCACTTTTCGTATAAATTAGTAAAAGTCCCTCTCCTGTAGCATCTACGTAAGACAGAAACTGGTCCTTTTCCAAGCTGAAGCCACATGAAAAATTGCGATTATCCCGCACAACCCACGAGACATACATACCGCTTATTCAAACGGCGATTAAAAAGGTGTGGGCGTATTATCTCCTTCGGTCTTCTAACAGCACCGCGACAGCTGAGTGTGTAGTACGTGTAGGTTGCATCATGCATAACCCTCACATATATGTCGCGTGACAGTTCCGGGCAACGCTCATCTTTGCCTATGACGAGGCGATCATGTACTTTGTATTGTGTATTATGTATTATGTATTATGTATTATGTATTATGTATGGATACGGAGGGCACAGGCGGTCTGCACAGGTGTAACTATTCCCAGAGCCGACGAATGAAGATCATGAATATCGTCGGGCGCTCGCAAGGATTTCCCGATCACTTGGGAGGGGAGCTTTCCCTATTCTCGCACCCCCAAACCTGTATGGTACGTAGTAGCCAACCAGCCACGTATTAACGCCGCAGGCTAGTAAGTGGGAGCCGAGCGGAGCCCCAAAGAACCCACACGAGAGGCAAGAGAGAGGCTATTTCCGAATCCGTTTGGCTGCGTCTTAAAACAAATAACTCACCGGCGCGGTTTAGTATTATGATTATTATTACTGGAGATTGCAATTGGCGCGCAGCCGTGTAGATTAGGGGTCCAAACTCGCCAACAAACTAGGCACGTGTGGTAAAAGTTGAGGGGGGAACCGGCTTCTTCGGTCCCTTTCGCGAAGATTATATATAGCCCTTTCGTCGCCTCTTCCACAACCTCCCGTCTTTTTCCCTTCCTCGACTGCTCTGTAATTCAAACACTTCCTCAAGAACCCATCTCCACTCTAAAGCTTAAAGCTTATTCTTGATCTGCCTCCCCAAGGTTTATACCCACCTACATCTATCTACCTCTACCACACCTCACCAATCTAAACCCTTTTCCTAAGGTCACATCTTAGTCAACATGCCTTCCGTAGATATCAAGCAGATCGTCGACACCAAGCCTCTGGCATTCACCATCAAGACCGGAGGCGGCCGATGGAAGTGCCAGATCCACAGCGACAGAGCCGCATAGTGAGCGCCCCCCCGATGCATGACATACATCTTCGCTCTCCAATTACCTAACGACTAACCCTTGAAAACCAGTGAGCGCTCACGCGTGACGGCCCCAGGAATCACACGAACCGATTCCGGCCTATCGACCTCGACGGCCTCGTCGTCAGGCTCCGTCGCGAGCAAATCGTCGCACTAGATATAAATTACATATTTCCTCATCGAGAGGAGCACCCCTGCCGCACCCCTTCCACATCTATCCATCTCTTCACTTTCTTGGGAACACGAGCGCAACGCACGTTTGCTACATTTGGTCTTAATCCGGTACATACATACATACACGCACGCGACAGTTGGGCAACTTGATGATATGCGGCATTAATCTGGAAAACGGGAAGCCGATCGGCTGGGGCGGGAGGAAAAAGCTTGTCACATCAGCTTGTGTCACCCCAGATGCGATATCACCACACTAGTAATGGATGGGGATGGAGATGGGGATTGGGGATTGGAATGCGGGATGGGATGAATCGATGTCCAATTGGATGGGGCGCGGTGTTGGGGGGGTGCCGGAGCCGCGAATCAGACTTTCGATATGGCCAATGGGCGAAAGCATATTCCCCCTCAGACCTACACCAAACCATACAAGTGGAAGTGGACGTGCACCTTACCAACAAAGAAGTAAAATAAGCAAAAAAAGAGAGAAAAAAATATATCTAGCATGAGCGATTGACTTTCCTGGCTTAAGCTTACATAGGTACTAATTGGAGTCCGGTTATCCGAGATTGGTATCCCGTAGGTACAACTGCTATGGAGCCGGCGACTAATTGATTCTGGGACAACGATCTGCGGCGTTTTCTGCATGTACTTAGATCAGCGACGTCACATGGCGAGCCCGACTGGAAGACTGTCAAATAATTATTACTGTTCCCCCGACTATTTCAGCATCTCTTGTTGTAATCTCAAAGCCTAACTATTAGGGACTCGTCGTAATTACCGTTCGCCGTATTTGACGTGGTTTCTTTAGCGTGGGGAGTATGGTTGGGATATCCGATATGCCTACTCAGCCGATGGGACGTTCTACAATTTGTCAGACGTCTCAGGCTGAGAACATATCTTGTTGGCTCAATATGAACCTTGGAATTGTATCTAGGTGCGTACTGTATAGTTGAAGAGAGAAGTGGTTTTGGAGGAAGCACTGTTCACATACGGCACTACCACTCATAACAAAAGGATACTAGCATTGCAATCTATTCGTACGCGATACCTATTACACTATCTCTTAATAGCTGAAACGAAAGATTTCCTAGTGCTTATAAAGTCGTGATGTTTTAATAGGCTACCAAAATGATATCGCATAATACACCAACTCAAAAGGCTATCTGATAATACAAATCTTGCCAAATTACATCTACTATTAGTAGCGAAACAATTAATCGAAGCTATTAAGAAGATATTTAAGATATTTTGATGTTAACTACCTGGTAACTTTGGGAGGATCGCCGTAATATTCTAAGTCGCATATTCCGCGATTAGCTAGTTTCACGTTTTTAAAGGCAACAGTGCCAAAATCATCGTCATGCATCCTCTTGCGCTTCGCTCCGATAGTCTTCTCCTGACCTCTACCGACGTCGAACTGATCTGCTGCTGCTCATACCTCGTTGGCGGCCCAGAGATTCGTGAGTGAGCTGAGCCTTTTCTTCGATTGGTCAAACCACACAGCACAACCGCAACTGATTGTATTAGTAATTAACACCTGAGTTTGTAAAGAGGATGCGATGATGCGCTCACCATTGTCTCCCACAACTAGGGACGGCTGTGGTATTGCTTGACTGGTACCGAGGCATCGGGCAGCATTCGTCGGTGAGCACGACTGAACGGCGCTAATTGACAATGACGGCCATTATTATAGGACATCCTAGCTTCAACCAGGAGTCAATCGAAAGAATATAGGCTCGGTTTCTTGCATCCATAATATCATAGTTACCAGCAGCCACTTGCGCCGCTCCGGGACCGTCCCGGAACTTTCGACCCAAAGCCTCCTCGATACTAACTGGATCCTGAAGGAAAGTCCACCTGGTGCCTAGAGCCGAAGCAACGGACGTTCGGATTTGGAGAACGATAGTATATATCTGCTGGGTTGATACACTAAAGGGAGACCTCAGCAGAAGACAGTGCCGCTACATGCAACAAGACGTACCAGATCTCAGTCACCGTGTTCTCGAAGGACTGCAAAGATGCCCGCTTGGGAATTTACGCATCTTTTCTACGCTCTTAAGTATCGCGTGGGTTTGGGAGGTAACGCTGGTCTGCACTCGGCCAAGTAGGTTGTTCGTGTTGTCAAGCCGCTCCTCGATATGCAGATGGCTCAACTCGGTATTCTCTGCCGCTAGCTGCATCTTTTCGAGCCCATGTTCCGCAGGGAGGGCGTTAACCATACCGACGCGGACGGTCAAATACGCTTGCAGCTTTGGTGCCTCCTCTCTGCGAGCAAGTGAAAATGTGATCTTGTCAATGACCCCTTCAATCGCATTTGATCTAAACTGTGTCCCGAGAGACCCGTCATATTTACGTATCCTAGCTAGGAACTCCTCCAGTGGGCGACGACAGCTCAAAGCGGCATATTTGATTGCGGCCAGTTCCTGAGATGTTCCTGTCCCTGACAACTTATCAAGATAAACAAGTCCAGCTCGGAGGCACTCAAGCTCGCGGACGAGATCCTGGTAGTCGGTACGAGAGCCCCCGGAGTCTTTCGGGGATGGAATAATATCCGTCACCAGCTTGCGCACCGCAAGAACGTCGCCGATTGAAACCCCAAATGACATTTGCAATAGTTTTCCGTGGAGTATAGAACCTAGAAGATCGGAATTGATTGAATGAAGCTGGGGCCAGCGTGCGATTTCCTGTGGCTGGCGATAGATGTATCGCAGAGGTTGCCCTCGTGACCGCACCTAATGATCGCATGGTATCTGCAACGGCATTAAGTCTATTAACGGACCAAGGCAAGGTGGGATGTTGTGAGCAGTATATCCTCACAAATTCACATGACAGCGTTAAGCAAGAATACCTGTAGCATACCTATGGACATACATACAATATATTTGCCAAAGTGATTTCAGAAATCTAGGTTCGAAACATCGTTGACAGTTAGGGTCCATCCCATATTTAGTTGATTAGTATATAAAGGGAGTCTTTATATTCCCTATCGCTGCTTCTTTCTTGTAGGGCATTGTGTCTGGCACAATCAAGGACTTCATGGCCGATTATTGCCCGCCTAGGTAACCTATCCAAAAGTAAGAATGTAGAGATCTATCCAACCTGATACCAATTTTCCAAGGATTAAAAAATGAAGAATTGGATTTCCTCTTTGCTAACAGGTCGAAGTTTCGACAATCGGTCGTTAAAGAAGGATTGGCAATCCGAGTAGGATTAATATTAATTTGAGAACACCGAGCGTTTGCTTGTCCTAGGCCTACGAAAGAATTGCATAAAGTTGGGTCACAAGCTTCTTCTGACATCTCTTCTCCATGTTATTAATCCTTAAGTAGAATCGATGGGAAAGGCAGCAGTAAAGTGTATGGTGCTTAAGGCTCTACTTATAGGACAACTTCACCATTGGAAGGGAATTCCAAGATGAAGTTTAAATAAATCCACCAAATAGAGTGCTCATGCGGGGCGCATATGTCCATGAATGGTACTTGCCCCACTATGGAATACATTACTGCATTAATATGTAGCGCCAGCAGATATCGATAGGGGAGGTATTTCGATCTTAACTTGTCTTAACAAGGATAGATAGATTCGGTGCTTTGAAAGATATTAACTTTGAAGGCATGCGTCGCTTGTGCCACGACACGCTATCAATAGAAATTAGCGCGTGGGCGAAATCATACATATGTAGTAATTTGCGGCGAGGCAGCCTGTACCCCATCTGGTTACAGTTACAGCTAGTACCGTCCATAGTTGGGCGGATTATGGGGAGCTGATAGTTCTGTCCCTCTCGCAGTCTGCCTGAACCATGGATCAGCTCATTGGTTTACAACCATCCATTACGCAATGAGGCGCTGAGTTTGAGTTGCGTTGGGAGGCCGCGACTGTGCCTTGCTCGAACTTTGAGGGTACTTACCTCGCCTACGCGAACTCTATGTCCCAAAGTAGGAGTGGGAGTGCCTCATTGAGACTCTTCCGTCGCAGCCATCCATCCGTCTCTTCCACTTCTTTTTCTCCTCCTTTTTCCTCCTCCCCCTCTTGTACCTCAATTTCTTCTTTCCTTTCCTTTATTTTATTTGCTCGATTATTCAATCGAGCGAGGAGGCTGTTAAATTGCAGGCCTTAGCGTTTCGTTACTAGTTGGTTTACGGGCTCGAAACATGCCTGTCCCCGTGGTCGCCAAGGGTGAGTAGAACAAAGTCATTTGTACCTTCTTTTACCCCACGTCAATCATTGCGGATCACAAATGTGCCTGCCTGCTCAGGCTGCTGTGGTGGCTCGAGTCCAGTGGCGAGTACACGTACAACCAGCGAACCACGCAAGCTATTATCTCCAACCTGGGAGTTTAGGCACCGTTATTGATTTCTCCAATAACATCTCCTAATAGAGAGACACAAGCACGGTGTCTCAAGCTATAGTCTCCTTTCCTAATATCATTCATTTGCTTTCTTGGTTACCTACACAATATACGTAGCGTCTCGCTGTTTGCATGATGCCTTCTAATCATGTCGTCGTCTCAGCCGGCATCATCGCCGTCTCGGTCGCTGTTGCAGCCGCCGTAGCCGTTTACGAATCTCCCGAGCTCCAACGCATGGCCAACGATCTTCGCCGCCGTATCGCCATCGCCCTTCGTACTCTCGGTGACAACATCAGCCCGCAAGAACGGGAGAACCTTTTCAATAGACCTGAAGATGCCGAGGGGTTCTTCCGATCCCGGGGTGTAAATTTCGATGGCCAACCGGATGTCGATGCCGATGATGAAACCCGCCGCCGACAGCGAGAGGAGATAATGTACTGGAATGCCGTTCTCGAGGAGAAGAGGGAAAAGGAACGCAAGGAATCGGAGAAGACTGGATTTTCGCGTCCTCGGACTTCGACAAGAGGCTCGAGTTTCGATGACTTCCTTCGAGAGGACGGCAATGCTGAGAAGGGTACATATGTTTTCCAGACCGGGGCAGAACCCCAGAACAATGAAGGTTTACGACGACGTGGAGATGGAGCTCGAGGCTTGACCCAGTCTGTCTACACAAACCCTTTTACTGACGAACACGGAATCGATGAACATGTTGCCTTTGAGAACAGCTTAATGGATCCCGAAAAGGACGAGCTCGAGTCTGATATCTACAGTGCTAGCACAGAGCTGGGCGTGAGGACTGATTCCCCACAATCCGCAACGCTGTCACCAGAACCCGCCGCCAACAACCCGCTAGTTAACATTGAAGACCACACACCGACTACGCAGACTGCATCAACCGAGCCTTCCGAACGAGAGCTAGGCCCTGATGAGTATATGACGGCTGGACAAGACTCTCATGATGCTTACAGCTCGATCCAGGCTTGGGCTCATGATGCTTCGACTGCTAGCTTTTATTCGCCACTACCAGTATCACCCGCTGCGCCCTTGTCTGAGCCGGAAATTATCAGCGAGGGTATGCTGACACCAACCGACTCCGCCTCCCTTGCAGGGTCCGGAGAGGATATTGGTGCTGAGGCTGCATCTGCCAAATCATGGTCTGAGGGTCGACCTTACGACGTAATGAGCGACGACGAGGGTATGATGACTCCGGCAAGCTGGACCGAAGTCGGAAGCGTAGTAAGCGAAAGCGATGCTGGCGTAGCGCAAGCCCAGCATTAAGATAGACGCAATTCTTATATTATTATATCTACGATACCGCAGGTTTCATGGCATTGGCGTCTTGGGCAGGATTTTGGACATCACTCGGGCAATATGATTAGCATGGAGAAATGGGTCAGGCATCCCTGAATATCGAGTCTCGATTTTGTGTTTGAAAGTACAGAAGTACAGAGCATTTTGATTTAGAAAATGTAGTATTGGGTCCTAAATGGGTATCTTACAGCTCGTCTCAACTATGAAGAGGAATAAGAAAAAACGTCTTATGCATACACTTATGCTCTGTTTTGGGGACCTCGCACCCACTCTATGGTATATACCGTCATGCTGTGAATCTCTAAACCCCATAGCTCCTTGATATCGGTCGGAGTCGAGTCGGGGCGCGCGAACCTAAGGGGCAAGCCTGGCTTGTCTCAAGAGCAAGCTCAACCAGTCTGGCTGGTGTGCATGACGTCCAGGAAGAGGCATACGATCGAGAATTAACTAGGGAGAAAGAGCTGACCAGTAGGTGGAGCAGTCGCCGTGGCAATCTCTTTTATTTCTCATCCTCCTTCTTCAGCAACGTCTTCTTATAATCCTCAAACAACTGCTCCACCGGCCTCCCCACCAGCTCCGTCCAGAAAGCCTTCTCCTCGTACTTCTCCCTCCGCAGCTTCTCGTTGAGCCGGCGCACCGTGCCCGCCCCGAACCGCGTCTCGAGGTACTGCAGGAAGTACGCCGTGCCCTGGTACCCTACGTCCCATTTCGCGGGCGCCTCGTCCCGCTTCCAGTGCGGCGGCGCAAGGTCGCATTGCAGCCGCACCCAGTCGGCTACCCCCTCGATTAGTCCGCCCGGAGCGGAGCCTAGCCCGTTCCATTGGTAGCAGTGCACGAGCTCGTGCACGATGATGCCGGTTATTTCGGCGGTGTGGCGCGGGGTCGCGATGTTCGAGATGTAGCGCAAGGAGAAGTGGATTTCTTTGTGGTCCGGGTCTAGCTCTGTGCCGGTTGTGTAGGCTACGCCGTCCATGTCCCGCAGGATCAGGGTTACGGAGCGGGTTGGTGGGGGGTGGAATGGTGATGATGAAGTGGTGGTGGAGGAGGAGGAGGAGGAGGAAGGGGAAGAGTAGAGGTGCTGGTGTATGGATCGGATGCTGGAGGGGAGGACCGTGGAGGCGTTGACGGAGGAGAGGAAGATGTAGGATCCTTCGTGGCCTACATCCTGGATGTGTAGTCGGAGGCGCGGGAGGTTAACTGTTGAGTCCTGGTCTTTCTCTCTTTCTTTTGCTTGGTCTGATGTGGGTTCATCCTTTGTCCGCCCAGGGAGAGCGGAGGACGTTGGTGTTGGCGTTGGTTCCTCGCTTCGACGAGACATGCCGGGCATGAATACGGGCTGCGGCACCGGCGTGGTCTCAGGCGGGAGGGGCATAGAGGCCTTCTTTGTGTCTTGCGATAGGGTGAGATGTATGTGTAGGTTCTCAGTTTCTGATAGATTGTTCTCTGGATCGAATTGGCTCATGGGAGATAAGACTGAAGGTATTTATGCTAGTAATGGCGAGACAGAAGTATCTATGTCTAGAACTGGCACACAAGATACGTGGTCATGGAAGTCAGAAGACTCGAAAGTTGTCCTAACTTGTAACATCCAATGATGTGTTTAGATAGCATGAAGCTGTACTGTACGTTTTTGGTGCTGTGAGGTCGGATTGGAATTTATTGGATATACTACCTAGGTATGTGAACAGGTAAGACGCAGTTTTCATAGAGTTCCTCGAAGCTGATAAGATGATGGTGATGATGCAAGCGAGGCTCATGTTTACTTTGGTCAGCTTCAAATCGCTGTACCCCTCATCAAATGTACAGCGGGGCACACCAGTAACGTTTGGGGTTCCTGACGGTTCTGTGACAGGGGGTCGAGTATCCTGGGATTGCACAGGCCTATCATGGATAGGAGGGATCAATTAGTGATCGGTTAGCGATTAATTAGCGGCAATTAGTGCTCTACAGGTCCCACAGAAGCACTGGCAGGTGCATGGAGACCCGCCGAATGCCGTTGTCGTGGTGCAGAGGTGGCCATTTCCCGCATCAACAATCTTAAACGTTATTAGAATTATGACAACAACACTAGAGACGAAAATAATAGGTTGCACATCAAAATCGCATACTCTGTCGTCGTTTCCTGCTTCAATCATTCGCTTGCGCAATTAGTACAAACTTACTAACTCTAATCGCTGCATCTGAATGAATTAAGTTCTTGAACTGTTGTCGCAAAAGTTTGCTACATGAATCAATTCAACCTTTCTGGATTTAAGTCAGTTTGTCAATAACATACAACACAACACAATCGCCGAATCGCCCCTATCCAACTGAACCGTGACAATTCGGCAACCCGACTTCTTCGCATCCTACATCGAGGTCTATTGAACGAACGCGATTTTGTAGCTAGGATCTAACGACGCACTGCCAGATCCTCAATTCGGGATCATGGTTGAAATGCTCTCTGAAGAGCAGGTCGCCGGCTTGCTGGCGATCCTTAGAAAGGATGTCTCCATTGACGCGAAAGTTCAACATGTCACCACTGTTAAGTCCGCTATCAAACATTATAGCGTACCCGATGCCTGCGTCGCGCCACTTTTCGAAGCCCTTCGTCTCGCCTCGAATGCACAACACTCAGCGCTCGTGAATGCAGGCTTCACCACGCTAAACCACCTCTTAACGCGCATGTCGCTCCAAGAGCCCAAATACCTTTCTAGAGAGGCAAAACAAACGCTTCCACTCATCGCCGAGAAGATGGGCGATCAGAAAGACAAGATCAGAACATTGGCTATACAAGCAATGGCCACCATGTACATGCAAGTACCGATGGACGCCGAGAGATTCGTGCGCAATACTGTCATGGTCGGGAAGAACCCAAGAGCAAAGGAGTCGGGCATGCAATGGCTACTACAGGTACGCGCGAGCGACATCTTTTATTCAATCGCGCACGCTGACATGATATAGATGCACAAAGAGCACGGCTTGCAATTCCGTTCATACGTGCCTACCTTAATGGAGTTGTTAGAGGATGCTGATGGCATGGTTCGAGATACAGCCAAGAGCACAGTTATAGAATTGTTCAGGTTCGCAAAATCTACGCTACATATACAACACATATGCTAATATCAGCTACAGAGACGCGCCAAATGCAGCCAAGTCAGATCTAAAGAAGCAGTTAAAGAACTTCAAAGTGCGACCCGCTATCGAACAGGCCATCGTAAAGGAATTGGCCCCAACATCTACGAGAGCAGACCCAGAATCCAGACCAGGGTCAGCAATGCAGGGGAGACCAAATCTAGCTGCGAGTGTTTCGTCCCTTGCCAGCGAACGACCAATAACACCAATGCCGGATGCAAAGGCGGAGTCAGTTGAGCCCTCATACGTCAATACCCAACGTGAATTGGACGATATTTTCAGAGACATGCACCAATGGTTTGAAGGCAAGGAGACCGAACAAAATTGGTTGAAGAGAGAAGAGAGCATCACTAAGTTACGACGGCTCATTGCTGGCAATGTGCCATCCGATTTCCCTGATGCCTTCATCGCTGGCTGTCGGGGATTACTTGACGGCATTATCAAAGCTACCAACTCCTTACGAACGAGCTTGTCCAAAGAGGGATGTGCTCTTGTCCAAGACCTCGCTATGACCTTCGGGCCAGGCATCGATCCAATGGTTGAAATTCTCATGCAGACCTTCATCAAATTGTGTGCAGCTACAAAGAAGATAAGCTCCCAATTGGCCAATACTACCGTAGACATCATCATTGGAAGAGCTACGTATAATGCTAGGATCATGCAACATATATGGGGTGCCTGTCAGGATAAGAATGTCCAGCCGAGGACATATGTCGCAGGCTGGTTGAAGACTCTCCTGAAAAAGGAGGCACATCATAAGAGTCATCTTGAACACGGTGGGGGTCTCGACATGATTGAGAAGTGTATCAAGAAGGGTCTCAACGATGCAAACCCTGGGGTCCGCGAGAAGATGCGTTCAACATACTGGGCGTATGCTGCGATGTGGCCAGCAAGGGCAGAAGCGTGAGTTTACTTATCACCCCTTTCCCAATAGATATGATGACTAACACCTATACAGAATCATGGACAGCTTAGATTCTACTGCACAAAAATTGTTACAGAAAGACCCTAACAATCCAAACTCGCCAAAGAAGTCCGACCCTGCACCACGGCCAGGGTTGGGTCTTTCGAAGAGCACCATGACTAGTTCCAAGCCTTCACTAAGGGAGGCAATGATCGCACAGAAGAAGGCTCTAGCTTCAAGGAATCTACCTGCCCGACCAGGTTCTGCTATGGCGACGGTTTCGCCCGTGCGAACAACGTCCAACTCATCGAATATGTCTGCCGCTTCTCATGCAACTGCTCCTGTAACCCGGACACGCCCCGATACATCAGCGAAGTCTCATGGTGGTATGTCGGTAGCTCCGATGCGACCAGCTCGGAGAAGACCTGATATCGCACCACGACCAGCTACTGCTGGGCCCTATTCGGTCAGGTCTCATGATGGGCCATCGAGAGAGCAAACAAGTCCGGTCGATAGCACAAAGGCAAAGGGTGCGACCCCAAAGACAATCTCGGGATCTCCTAGGAGGACTGTTCCGAGGACTCGACCAGGCCATGTAGCAACTGCTAGTGAATCCAGTGTTCCGACTCCTTCGAAACCAGCGGCTAGTAAGACTGTCGCCTCTCCAAGAACGAGCCCAGCGAAGGTTAAGGCTCAACCGCAACTGCAACCGCCGCCACCTATGAACGATCACAACCTAAGCAGCCCCGCCAATTCAAATGAAGACTTTACTCTCGTTGTTCCTACAATCGCTCAACTGAAAGAGACTATACAATTGCCTTCACCCAAGTCTTCTCCTAAGGCGCCACTAGTTGTTGAAGACATAGATACTACTATCACACCCAAATCTGCCACGCCCACACCATCGAAATCGCTGAAAGTTTACGAAGACCCTTTTACCGAGGAGGATCAAGCTACACCTCGCCCGACAACAAATGGCGTAATGGAGCGACCGGTGCTCGAAGACAAACCAATTAACGAGGATGCTGCCAACCTTGTGCAACCTCCGGCAGAAGCAACCGAGGTGTCAGGTAGTCCTCTTGCCTCTCCCGATAAGACCCGCCAAACCTCTCGTCTAATCGAAAGTGGTATTGCTCGAGTTAAAGCACAGACCCTTGACGTACATGGCTTCCGCAAGTTGCAGAGTCTGCTCCGCGACAACAAAGTCCTTCTCGAAGACAGCAAGTTTGACGCTTTGCTGCTAGGACTATTCGAGTATCTCGAGTCCCCACTGCAGAACCTCGCTCCCGAGAAAGTCCAAGATGTCAAGGCACAGATCCTCGCTACGATCAAATTACTCCTAAGGAAGTCCCGCGACAGATTCCAGCCCCACGTCTCCCGCGGCCTCGAGGCTCTCCTCGCCGCGCGCACCCGCTACGACGCGAGGACGCATATCGTGAGCGGACTGGAGCTCCTAGCTGACGAGTTGGTAATGATCGGCGACGCGGACGAGATCACGGTGACGATGACGAAGAACCTAAGCAAGATGGACATGGATACCTCGGGACACCGCAGCTTGAGTATGGGTCTGCACGTGCTGAAGGAGCTCGTCGATTCGAGGACCACGTTTGCGCCTAGCGAGAGCGAGATTGCCGGCTTACTTGGCTTGGCGACCAGATGTCTCGAGAGCAAGGAGAGTGGCGTGCGCATGGATGCCGTGCAGCTCTGCGTTGCGCTGCACGCGAGACTAGGCGAGACGAAGTTCTGGGAGAGCATGAAGAGCGTCAAGGAGGACCCTAAGAGCCTTATTACGTATTACATTGTGAAGAGGCAGAGGGAGAACGGTGTTGCTGCTGCTTAGGCTGGTGCGATGTCTGTACTGCTCGTTATACGGGTAGGTAGGCACCCTCGTTCTGCTGCGGACTTTGGTCATTGGTTGGCGCTGGTGGTGTCTTGCATTACACGGATATTCTTCGCCACCGTTATACCATTATACCAATAGGGAGTTGGGTTCGCTTTGTATTTGCGGCCGATATTCGGTTGTTACTATACCTACCTCCACCCCTACTTCTGGGGGTATTTAAAAGGGGGAACATTTTGTGCCCCCTTTGGAATTGGGGGTTGAGGGAAAGGGAAAGGGAAGGGAAAGGAAAGGGGGGGGAAGGCGGAAAGGCGAAAAAAGGCAGACTTCGGACGGAAGCTAGCAAACTTGCACATAGGGAACTCCTGTTTACTGTACACATTTTGTAATGATACCTTAGGTTAGGTACCTAAGTCGATAGGCGCTTTGCGGCAAGTTGTAGATTCAATGGGATGGAGGATGTGATACCTTGGTACTGAATCAAGCTTGAGGTTGATGGTCGGTGTGTTGTTTCTGTGATTAATGTGAGATATTGGGACAACTGACCCTATCCTACCCCCTCGTAATGATAACTAGGAAGATATCATATGGCTTAGAAGCTAAAACCTTTCGTCTTTCGACTAACGTGCGCCCTGCTAGGACGACGCGGGTCGGACTAAGAGGTAGCTAGCTATATTGCGGTAGAGTGGAATTACTCGTAGCTATGCCACATAGAATTCACGAGCGTAAAATACGAAGATCCTCAACCATTGGGGAGGAGGGGGGCGGTTTGTATATATGTAGAGTGGTGTTTATTGCAATAGACATCTATTCGCTACCTACGATCAAGATATACAGTATAGAGAGATCATCTGCACCTCTTATCATGCATTTTACTGGCGCGGGTCAGACAAAAGGGGCTATGTAGAGTATGTGCAGCCATTTTTGAGTACTTCGGATGGGCAACTGCTACGCGCAGCCTTATCGCCTTCTTATCCACCGACTTCGTAGTTAGGTACTGGTTGTTTTCTGTCGTCGGAGCGAACAAGACGTCCATGGGGGCGCTTGTTCCAAAATCATCAACCGAAATGACGTCGTGGATACGCCAATGCCCGGGAAGTCTAGACGATATGCCGATTTTTCGACGCGTTCTTTGGTGGTAAGTGGTCCAGCGTATTGTTGTTGTCCGAGTTTCTTGGCGAGAGTTGCTACGGACGGAATGTTGCGGTGCAATTGCAGCAGTACTCGTTGTCCTTGACGGAAAAAGAAACATTGGTTGATGGCGTGTGTCGTAGTAGTTTGAAGTCGTTGCCGCACAGCAAGATCGCGTCGTGGATGTCCACTCTTCCGAGAGGCGAGATTATAGGTTGAACACCTGGGGCTTCAAGGACCAGATTGATGGTTGAAACCATAGTAACTCATCAATTCTGGGAGATAGATAAAATTGTCGTATTATCATTCGTCCATCCGCGACTGGGTCGAACTTCTCGGTAGTTGCACCACCCTCTAACCCCTTAGCTCCTGTGCTCATCTTTTCCACGCCATGTCGTCTATGGCTAGACCCGCAGTGTGAAGAGAAATCCATCTTCGAGAGAGAGTATAGCGAACTCTATCATCTTCTTCGGCAACTAAGTAACGGGTAAGGATTAGTCACTTGTGAAGGGATGGTTGGCATAAAGTCTGGGCTGCCCCTTTAAATGTAGGTGATAGTAAAGCCTGCTTCTCTTCCCTCGAAATTCATCGAGCTTGAAGAGTTCTATTCTCATATACGAGGGTTCTATTAAGTACTCTCGAAACTGAGAGTCAATCAGACCTCTTGATATCCGAACAGATATTTATCCGATGAAGCTAGGGCATCGCCATGGGGTTGATAATGCTAATAGTTGCTGGTCGCTTGCCGTCTGTTGACGTGAACTTCTCATCCTTCATAAAGTTGCGCACGATCTTGAAGGTGACGTAGTCGTGGTTCGGCTTGTATAGGCATATATTTGTCTCTGACACAGAACCTCTTGCTTGGGGGCCTGTGGAATTGTAGGTAACTTTTCTCTATAAAATATCTGATCCTTCGTCAGAATTTATTGTCCTCAAAGTAGCTAGTCGTTTGATGTAGGCTATCTCTGAAAAGGGCGTATGTTGTGCGGAATCGATAAGTGCTATTTTGCTTCGTTTATTGAAAAGTGACCGCTGTTGACTCTCAGCTTGCTCATTATCTGTTTGTACTAAGCTTCGAAAGTTGCCGTGAACTCTCATCACCACTGAGGTAAGGGGCTCCCTATATTTCGTAGCAATATTTACGCTTCTTCCCCGGGACCTTGTCTTTCTGGTAGTTTTGGTCAGTGGTCGAGGTTTTTTCAATGTGAGGTTATAAGTCTTACTGTCGACTATCCCATCCGGCTTGGTCTTCCAGTGTTCAATATTTGCGTGTTGTGGGTATCTGGCCAACTCATCTTGCCTTTGGTTAGATGATGATAGTAGGTAGATATTTGATTCTCGTTAGGATCCGTTGGAAGCGTATTGTCCCTCAGTGTTAAGAGGCAGTACTGCTGGTACCTGCCGCTTGGTTCAAGAAAGAGTATATAATGGCTAAAGGGCCTATAAAGGTGTGTATCCTAGACATGTTTATGTAAAAGTAAGCTGTAAAACTAGGCCGGACAGACAAGAGAGTCAGGAAGCAAGGGAGAGGAGAGGGATTTAGTCCGGAGGTGGGATAGGCAGAAGTTGGATAATAAGTGGAATAACATCAGAGACTCGGATCCGGAGTAAGGTGATCACTACCTAGACTTTAGGTGCTGGTAGTTAGAAGCCATTACAGTAAGGCTTGATTATGAGATCTAAATGCATGACTGTGCTAACGATATGTGAGGTGTCTATCATCGAGGAAAGTGTGCTGAAAGAAGGTAACTCTAACCCATTAGTCCAGAATACGTGTATGTAGTAATGTCAATATATACATCTAATGTATATAGGTATATATGCAATGGGTTCCTCCTACAACACAGTCGTGATCATTTGTGCTTTGCACCATATTATACAAATATATCAAACCTGTCACCCCATTTCATTCACACTTACATGACAATTAAGTACCTACCTAATCACCTCGACTCAACGATAGCGTAGAAATAAACTGTCAAGTATATGAACAATACCCCAAGTCCTTGTCACTACCTCTATTTGAAAGATTAGGTACTTTTGAAAACCCCATTTATGGGTGCCGTTAGGTGCGAGGTTCAAGGGCACCTCCTTTAGTCTGCATGCTGATTACAACCATTTACCTCTCGCTGTTAATCATCCGGTGTTCAACAGGTCAAAAAAGCTTAAATTAACTCTTCTATTGACATACAATATGCCAACAGATCATTTTAATTATAGTTTATCGCTTGTTATGTTGTGAGATACTACCTGCCATACAACCATATTAACATTAAACCGGAAATAATTACTTCTATTACGTACTTATAACTTGACGCAAAGACTTATGAGTTATTACCCTCCCAAGACACAGATATTTAGAGAAAGCTATGCGTGATACTACATTCCGAATATACCTACAACCTCACGACCGTTAGCTCGGTGTCATAGTATATCAGTTTACAATAATCCTATCATATGGCTAATCCTACGTGGCTGAATGATATCTGCTAGTATGATTATAGAATTCTCTTTTGATCTGAGAGGTATATTTATTTTGTAGCCGTGGATGCTTCAAACGAGCGGAATAAGCTTAGAAGTTGTAACTTAGTAAACATCCGCAAAGGGGTTACGGCAGTCAAGTATACTGAAGTCTTAAATATTTCTTTCAATATCCAGTATGAATAAAATCCACCGTTCTAGAGAGAACTTCAATCTCATTTCAACCGAACAAACAGAGAGCCGCAATAGACTCCCAACGCGCCAGAGCACCCCCGACGCATGACCTTGCCAACCCAAGCCAGAATCCGATAAACGATACCCTAATGACGACTAATGACGACCGGAGCCCAACTTAACAACGCCGAAGCATGAAGACGAATGAAACCAGAGACCTACTCTTCCATTGTCCTAGACTCCTGTGTTGCCTGACCTTGAACTCCCAATGATCGCAACCTCTGTGATAGCAGGCTCTCCGCAACGCCGGTATTGCCGTTGATCAGATGAGCGAATGCGTTGCCGCCATATCCTACATCGCCCTTATTAAGTTTGTTGTATCTGCCAATTTGGCCATCCAGGCCACTCCAACTCGAAATGTCGTTTGAATTTTGCGTAGTCGGCCGACTAGTTTGAGACGAATCTGGCGACTGGGGATCAGCGAAACCCAAGCTGCTGCCCGTGTCCAGCGCGTTTCTCGTTCCATTATGCCTGGGGGGAACCGGTTCAACTGGTACGTTATGTCCGGAAAAGTCGGATAAATAGGGCTGCTGTGACACATTGGCAGAAGAGAACCCATTAGTCGCATCATAGGCTTGGTTCGACGCGCCGAAATATAGTCCAGAGCTGCGGCGTCTAAAGGCCTTATCAGCAGCTAACGCGGCGCCTGGTCCAGTTCCTCCTGAGATAGGAGGGTGCATCACCCTGATCGGTTTGTAGCTAGTAAATCGAGGTTCGGGCAGGGTGATCTCGTTCCGAAGCCTCTCTTTTCCATCGGGCACACGGTTTGCGAACACAACTCTAATACTTTTATATAGATAATACCGACCTCTTGATGGACAACAGATATGTAAATGAGCGAGATATCTGAGAATTGGGCGATCTGCAGTCCCATTGTCCGTTGTTTCAGGCATATTTTCAATAATGGGGCCGGCCGAGTAGCTTCGTTGCCGTATGAAAGTCTTGGTGCCGGGTTCCATCCCCGCTAGATCGTAGGGGACTAAAAACAGTTTGACAGCCGTCTTATTGGGGTTTTTGATAATGATTTGAATCTGTCCCTTTTCGGGAATCCGGTAACTTCCACCGGGGGGTGCTCTAGGAGAACCTGACCTACGTTTGGGTCGTTGAGCTCTGCGAGCATCGCGCTCTGATGGATCTGCAAGACGATGACTTGTCTCGATCCCGTCGTCCTCTGCTGCTATCCGTTCAAGAGCGCGAGTTTGCATCTTGCGTTTCGACCTCGCATCCTCTTCTTGATTTGAAAGACCGTTCTCCAAGTCAATCTGACCAACATATGGGCTTGGTCCGTCTTCTACCTTGGAGCGTCCGTGAGAGGAGCTGGCATAACTATAAAATACAGCTGGGAAAGGCAATGTCACGTGAGCCGGACACCGTAGGCTTGATTTGCACTTACCCAGCCCTAGTACACCAATCTGGGCCAAGAAATCAAGAGGCTTTGAAGGCGTAGTTGACATTCGTCCGCGTAAGATACTTTCCTCGTAAGACCCTACCATGGATGCGTGTTGGAGTGGTGATACATCAGAGCTGTATGACGGGCGTCTTGACCGAAAAAGTGCTGGAGTTTGCGGCGAAGATGAAGTCGTGGGAAGGTTAGGAAAGTTAGGTGTTGAAGCAAGAGATCGCCGGGGTTGGTGTGCTTGATAGGGAAACGATCTCTCCTGGCGTAATTGGGGTGGTTGCATGGGTGAAGGGCTATGAGGAACACCATAGGAAGCTGAATAAGCTGACATCAAGGTGTGTCGACGTGAATTTCGAGAAAGATTCGAGCTTATATCAATGCCGTCCATGGGAGAGGTCAGATCGATATCATCATTGCTCTGTGATTGGACTAGGGGACTGGTGGGCGGTTTATAGACGAAACTTGAAGAGATAGAGGAGGACAAGGATGAAAATCCTGGAGACGTCTGTTCTGGTCTTCCCAGAATCTCTCGCCTGTCGAATGAGAAAGGTGTGAAATCCCTTGGAGGTGATGTGGCTAACCATGAGTCACCAACACCGCCGAAGTCTCGGTTTTCTTGAGCTCGCGGACAGTTTTGTACAGGACTAGTATCACGAGATGATTCGTCTTGGGTAAAATCGCCACTATGAAGAGCCGAACGCGGGCGCTCAATGCTCAGTCCATCTTGTTGTCTCTTCTCGTCGTCCGACTCGGTGCCTCGTTTCTCCGGTGTTATCGTAGCTGGAGGTAGCAGAGTTGGCGAAGCCGTATTCGACCGTTTCGGGTTGCGGGTAGGAGATACTGGTTGTTGACCCCATATTGACTCGAACTGATCACCAATTACACAGTTAGTCATTTGAATATCCCGAGGGTCCCTCGAAGCGGGAAAAGGGTTACCGACATGTCGGCTCGGTTTCCAGGTAGGGCTTTCGCCTCTCTTTAACCGTTCGATGAGTTCAGATCGATCGGAACACTCTGTCGGGGGACTCCGTTCTGGTGTTCGCGGCGCCGGGCTATCAGGAATTGGACCTTCACACAATTCGGTGCTAATGCTTTCCTCCGATTGTTTCCTTCGTAAACCGCCATCACGTTGAAATTGGTGTGGTGGTGACGCCATGGCTGGCGTTGATGGCTGGTCAGCGGATTCCCTCCGCTCTAGATCTACCTCGAATATGGGCATCGTATATCCGACTGTCGGGTTAGAGTTTTGAGAATAGTATTATATTATAAGCACTCAAACATTTTCAAGGGTTTCGGACGACTTAATTTCCCCTGTGAGGCGATGGAACAGTATCAGGAAGTGACTTGTCGTGCTCGCCTCATTGATTTAAAGGACAGGGAAATTTGAAACGAAATGGCAGGGATCTATCTTGTTTGACAAAGACAAGGCTCGCCAAAAGGCTTGAGCTGGCTTGAACTAGATATTTACAATGCTCCTTATTTTCGGACTTGAGAAACAGCTAGATTGAGGTTGAAAGGTCGAGAAAAGACCTATTACCTTGAGACAGGTGTAAGAGGCAGAGAGGTTACAAGGTAGGATCGCTTGATCATCCGGACTCTCCACACCTATGACTACAGTGGTTTTTAGTAAGTCCAGCGTCATAATTAGTGCCTATTTATTGCACCTATTTGGGCTAAAGGATGCCAAGTTTGGGGCGGTATCGGCAAGGGTGAGCGGTGACAAGGGCTTTACTGGCTCATGTTGTGTTAGGTACCCAAAAGGAGCTAAACTTCAATGTTGGTCCCACTGGTCCCGCTTGGTTAGGTAGGTCCATCCAGGTACCTGCTGACAGCACAATACCCATACCATCCATGGATGGATGCAAAGCTTTTTTTGATCCGGCAAAGCTTATCGATAGGTATCAATTCACTAAGATTGACCCGCTAAATGAAGTCAAACTCGATCCATACATCAAAAGAGTTCATAACTTAATAATATACTGTGAATTCGAGAAAGTCAATATCCGCCAGTGTCGCTTCACTGTCTATTAGGCTCTGAAGCCTAGAGGCTGTAAAAAACACATATTATCCGTTGAACAATGGCACCCAAAAGACCCCTTGAATCAGACGGCGCAACTACTCCAGCAGCCAAAAAGCTTCGCAAGGGTTTTCGAGTAGGACCACAGAATCTACCAGATGGACCATGGAAGAGGAAGGGTTTGTGACCATTCTACGCCACTCTTTTCGGGGTATCGACTTACTAACCCACATGTGCTTAAGTGGACAAAATAAAGAAAGATCTCATTCACAAGGCAAAAGTCAAGAAGGCGTACAAGAAAATCAAAGCTGCTGAGCAAGCATCTTCAAAGCCCGAGGCTACTAGTCCGGGTACTGCCGAAGATGCAGGCGAAGCGCCTCCATCGCCACAGATTCACCCGGAGAGGCAAGCGATGCTAGACGGCGATGAGGAACAGGCGGAACCCTCTCCACCGCCACAGTCAGGAGAGCAGCACGTGCGTCGGCGGAAGCAGAAACCGCGTAAGCCTGGATACTTTGACAAAGCCGTGGCCGACGCTGAGCGCAAGAAGGCTGAGGCTGAAGCCCGCGCCCAAGAGATTGAGAAACGGAATGCGGAACGGAAGCGCAAGATGGAAGAGCGCGAAAGGTTCAGGAAGGCCATGGCGAAGGCACGGACCCCTGGTCGAGATGGAAAGCGCAAATTAAGTAGGGAGAGCGGATTACTTCTAGAGAAGGCAAAGAAGATCGTCGGAGATGCGAAGTGAGCCAAAGTACGTTCCAGATAATTGGAATGGCGCCTGCTTTACCAATCAGGCGGTCGCGCCGAATGAATACGCCGAGCATCTAACTGGAACAATACCACCAATTCAGACTGCAAACAAGCCCAAGGACAAGCTCTTATTTGATAAGACGAATGATCATAGTCGACCATCCGCTTCACTCATGCCATCATCAGAAACCATGAGGACAGATATCTCGTCGTAGAATCCAAACGAGAATGTTACTAAGCTGTTTCGGTACGCGTCATCTTCACGATCCCATTCGTCAGCTTTTGAGCTGACAGTATGAAGTCAGAATCATGCGAGGCTTTTGCCGCTTTACAAAATACAATTAATTATATTAATATGAATACTTTCGATCTGGAAGTTCAGGTCTCAGACGTGGCGTGGGAACTGGAAGTTCATATGTCCAATCCACATCCTCTGCAGGTAGTTCTTCCCTCACCGTACCATAAATCTCTATAGCTTCTACTGGCGTCGGCGAGGATATCATCGTTCCCGGCGTAGTCGACCGCATTCGGGGCGAATCCTTGGGCCAGGGTTCCGGCCTGTATTCCTCTAACGTCTCTGTCACCGTGCTTTGCCGACGGTGACGACGCCATCGGACTACTAGAAATATTGTAGCGCTCGTAATACCAATCAGCACTACTCCTCCGACGGTGCTACCAACAATAACAGCAGTCTGGGACCGAGGCCCATTCGCGGAGCCATCTGTTGAAGAGGAGTTCCCGGGCGCGCTATACGTATTCGAAGTGCCGTTCATAATAAGTCCTTTTAGGTCATCACACCAAGCCACTGTATTCATCCCTCCATTTGCGTACCAATCTGACACGACAGCCGGGCTCTCGTATTTTGCTGCATTCGGATCGTACGAATCAGCCCATTTCATCTCGGTCATGTCGTAAATGCCAAGCCCCTGTTTCCACGGATCAGGTGTCGTCGTGGGATCACGAAGTAGTTGTCCGCCGTCAACACCTCCATAACTCAACATCTGCCGTTTACCTCTACCAACCACTGCGCAGCCATGGTCGGCACGCGGCGTGCCGGGAGACTGTGCATCGAAGAAGACGAAGCCGGGCAAGGATAAAACATGAACATCGGAAGACGTGCCGTCTATCTGGTCCGAGTTGCCTCCGTATATGAATCTGACGTCAACTAGTTAATATTGGCTCACTTTATATCGTAAACTGGCTTCGTGGCATGGGGGGCGTACTTACATCTCATATGTGTTGTTAGGTCCTTGGACCCCGACACTACAAGCTCGTTCAACCATTGGCGGTCGCTCTCCACTTGTGGGCTGTCTATACCACTTCCCTGTTACCGGATCGTGCAGATAAACTATGTTCCAAGTGAGTTCTACGATACTACGATTGGTGGCGTCGACGGGCGTTTCAGCACCACCAAGAAAAAGTAATAATCCATTGGGTCCGAAAGGTATGTATTCAGCACGGGCATTCAGGCTTGTGTCGTACCCTCCATATTGGCCAACGGTGGAAATATTATTCCATTGACCAGTCTCGAAGTTAAACGACACGAGCTGCGTTAAAGCGTACCCGGGGTAGTCCTTTTCAATGGCACTGTCGGTCATCGAAGTAACTTGGCCACCAAATGCATAACCCACGTGGGCGGACTGCGTGAAGGCCGCACCAACTGGCCGCTGAAGCCCTGCGAAATCGCGATAATCTCCTTGCGGAACTTGTGACCATGTTCCGCCTCCTGTGCCGTCTGCATTAAATAACCATTGCTCATTCGTGGGCGGCAAATCGGACCCCAAAGCCATGCCCGCCCAGGTATAGAGGGCACCAGCACCAGTGGAGGAATCAGACCAATAGACTTGCTGGCTGAGGAGGGGTGCCGTCTTGGAAATCGACCGAAAAGTGACAGTATCGTTCGTCCATGATTCGTTTAGTCTCAAGGAAAGCGTCGAGTTTACTGCTCATCTATCAGTGAAGGCGTTCTACTTGCATCAGTGCAGATGGATATACCGGCGTAGAAAGGGTAGGTTTGATCCGATTCAGTGCTATTCGAGTCGGTTCCGTTGATCCGTTGGGACAATACGCCACCGTCTATGTAGAGGTGGTCGCCAAACGCCACAACTAAATCTAGAAGTTAGACTCGAATTTCTCAGGATATTGCACTTTGCCTGACCTGAGGGATATCTATGCCGTATGAAGTTGTCCGGACCGGGAATATCGAGGTAGCGTCTAGTGAGGCCATTTCCATAGACCAGCCCGCCTCCCCTTCCCAAATATCCCAATACTGCGAGCAACAGCACAAAAGGCGCGCACAAGCCCTTCATCGGGGCGGTTTGGACATTTCAGAAGGAAAGATTAAACATTATGAGGGGCGCAACCGAGAATATAGTAATCTGGGGTCTCAAAGGAAGCAATGGTAGCTGCAGGATTCCTTTCGTTCGCGGTGTGGCAAACAAATATTCATCGCAGCCCACGGCACCGGCAGATCGTATGTATTGTCTTGCGACCACAAGCCCCGAATTGCACCGACTGACTGGCCGACTACGTCTACATTAACAGTAAACTGCTACCCACAAGAGCAACAAGACAGTGAGAATGCTTCCCAACACCCAAGGATCGCTATCGTCTTATAAATGAGATCTGAGCTGCCCAACAAGAAGAAGGCGATGACTGCAATGGAACAGGGGGGCGGCCTTCGGATCAGGTACCTTGGCAGTAAGAATCTGGTACCGTAGGAGCGCATATCTCGATTCCTAGCGCCATTCGCCAATCAAAGCCAACGTCGAGGGCACTACAACAAAACCAGCAAGCTTGCCAAAGTCTCTCCAACGGCATGGCTGCGGCGCTGTCCAAATTCGACGAATACCGAGACATCTTTCTCAGTGCCATTCGCTTCAAAGTTGCTATTCGTCCTCGTGGCACCGTAGCTAAGCTGTAGCCGGAGACAAAATCATGTCTCAGTATGCATGTAATAAGTCGGGACCAAAGAAACCCGTTGGGTTGAAGAAGCAGGCTGCCGAGTTCTCGTCGGCGTACTAAGCTGCTTTTGGACTAACATCGACTCTTTAATTTGATCCTTCAGCTCGGAATCGATCGAGGCAGGATCGTTTTCCAAGGATGCTTTCATGGTAGAGCTAACTCCTAGCAATTACCTATGCGAGAGCTGTCACTAACACCTACATTTATGATACCAACAAGCCAGCTTTCTTAGTATAAATTATGTGGAACAAGCCCAGATCAGCAGATCAGCACCCGAAGAACTAACACGATTTCTATTCTATTGAAAGAAAACTATGACGAAAGACAGAAGAGCCTCTAACATTACGAGAACTGTCACCCAACTCAACGGCGACCTAATTTAGCATACCCGTTAGCTATGTTGGTATTAGCGCTGAGCCCTGAATTGTCGATTCGGTCCAGGGGTATGCGAACGCCTTGATCCCAGGTGCATGCGACAACGATCCACAGCCATAAGCAGCCCTGCCGCATGTAGGTATTTTACCTCCATCACCATCATTATACCTAGAGGTAGGTACCTACCTGCATGTCTACATCGCACACGCGGGATATTAATCGCATCGGTATATTAAAACTACCAGGACGGCGCCTGTACGTACAACAAACCCAAGGCCCGTGTCCCCATCTCGGCCAAAAAGATACCATCTATCAGAAACGTAAACTTAGCTATCGCACCATCGAAACGTGATTCAACTTTACCCAGGTAGTTACCTCTTTTCAGCTTATAAGGTATTCCGGCCGTATGCACTGAATGGATACATGTAGGTAAGATTGCGGAAGCGAGGAACAGGAAGGTGGCCAGCCTTTCAGCCCTTCTAGACCACGCTGTTTTAGGGGGGAAGGGGGAACGGAATGGGGGGCCAGGTTGCGCATGCGCGATATGCATGTCAGACGGAGGCTTACTTAGCTACAGCAGCCTTTCCACGTTTTCCCCCCCTTCCCCTCTTATCACGCAACACTAGCAGGCGGCGCAGACGCCATGAGAATCAAGGATGGAGTCCTATTCGTCTTACCGGGTAACCAAAGCTAGGTAGGTACGAAAGCTGGGAGCCCGAATCTCCCTTATGAACGCGAGGGCGGTTGCAAGCCATTTTTATTAATCGAGAGACGCCGTGTAAGCGGGTGCTTGTGTCACTTGGCTACGGCAGTGGCAATATTCCAATTGGTGTGTGGCGAAGGGGATACTATAAGACCATGCTCTGTGTATGTAAGTATGTAGGTATCTAAAGTAATACAAATATCCTACTTGCCTAGGGCTGCCGGTGTTAATAAACACCTCCTTGCCTATGTATGTCCTACTGCCTAGAGGTATGTATGTAAGGCAACCCTTCCGTGTGACATGACTTCCTAGGAAGTCAAAGAGCGGCCCTTACCGTTCTGACGGACCTCACGTTCTACAAACGAGCATTATAATTACTATATGCAGGTATGTATATAGGTACCTAATGTAGATACTCTTGTCCAACATATAAATTTCCTTGTTGTCCTACTGCCCGTAACACATGAATCGCAAAAAGGGCGTTCTCCGGTTACGTTGGTTCATTGGAACCTTGAAACGCAACCCTATTTTTCTTGTGAAACCCTCTCCCAGATCCCCCAAATGCGTTCTAACGTTAACCTCTACCTAACCTAACAACTCAATAACTCAGGAAAGCATCGACTGTAAGACTGTAAGACTATACACATATAGATTGCCTACATAGAGGTATGTGCTCATGATTACACGGATTTCTCATTATTACTAGTAGCTCTAAGCCCTGAACTACATACATTGGACTCGCCGTCCACATAGGTTAGGTATGTAATATATGAGTATGGAGGTAGCTATATACAATACAGATACGAGAATAAGCCTCTGTCTAACCCGAGAAACGGCCCCCAACGAAGCACTCGCATGCGAATAATCGGCGACCTAATTAGAGAAAACATTCCGCATATGGTAAGATAGGGCGCGAGGCTAGTTAGCCGTGCATGTCACAAACTCCACCTACCTATGTACACTGTAAGGTCCCCCATATACTACCGTAAGCCTTACCGAGTTGCTCAGCCCTAAAAGAAGCCAGGTGCTAGTCGCATTTCAACGTCGTGTAACACCATTTAACTCGGAAGACCAGGAAATGGATCTCAATTCATTGCCTGTCTGTCCTGCCTATGCCTATGCCTATGCCTAACTCGCGTCTTGCTGAGTTTACTATTCTAACATCACTTGCGGAATAGTTGCCGGGAATATGGCCATTCCCTTGTAAGTCTGTAGGCCCGGTAATCTCCTCGTCTCGCACTCTTCCCCTTCTCTTCCCTTCCTCTCTCCTCGGAGCGACCTAGGCATGCTAGACACCTAGGCACTAAGCACACTCTTATCCCCTTCTCTGCCAAGTTTATCATATGAAAATGGGCCATGTTCCCTTGACGCGCGGTTCATCCAGCTGTCGTGCCCCTCTTTCGGTAAGAAGGGGAGATAAAGAAACCCCCCTTGATCGGAAAATGAAAAAGAATTCGCAATGCTCTCAAGGATATCATTAAATTTCCTACCGTGAAGACAGAAAATCGCCGCCGGGACACCTCCCCCCTCGAATAGAAAAAAAGAAAAGAAAGCCGAAACAAATCCAACGACTGGTCCAGAAATAGCCGCGTCTGTGCAATACTAGACTGGACATGTTCCTAACCGAATCGTATGGTCATGATATGATTTCTGCAAAACTCCGGGCGTACAACTGAATGCTGTTGACTTCTGCGCAACTATGATGAAACTGGCAGGCAACTCTTCTTTTCTCTTTGTGGGTTATATGTACAGGGATTTTGATAGTCGTAAGTTCGGTGGGTTTAGTAGTCGGAAAAGCCGGCTAATACTAAGTGAAAATGTTGTGCGTGTTCTCAATGATAAACTGCACAGCGATGTTCTTGGCATGCATATCCGTCATTTCTCGCTCAATGTTGTGATCTCTCATGATAGTAGGTGCAAAGACCACAGCGAGGTTCTTAGGTGTCATCTACTTGATGGTTAGCTGGTTGAATTTATTGCAAAATGGTGTAGTTACTCACAAGGTTCTCGCGCTCTCGCTCGGCGACGCGATGAAGATGGAACATCAAGAACTCGAGACAGTCTCTGTGCTGCTGTGGCAATTGCTTGAATACATTCTGCAAATGTGCGCATTTCTCCGCGTCGCCCGTAATCGCTGGCCAAGTTAGTATAAGTTGACATCAAGTATGTTTATTCACTCGGCACTTACAGTTCGTCTCAAGAATGCGATCATAGACATCAAACGTTAGTAATGGCGTTGGTAATTTCCTGAAGTATTGCTTCAGCACACTCGTCACGGCGGTGATGTCAATGTCCGGATCTGAGATGTCGAAGTTTTCATTCTTGTCGAATCCTTCCTGAATAGCTTTGGTTTGCGAGTTTCCACCAGTCTTGCGGTAGATACCTTCCATATCCATACCCCTAAGTTCTACTTCTTCGATGCAGCGAGTCACAACGCAGGGAATTTGGCGGCGTTCAAAGTCAGCTCTTTCTGCCAACTCAGACCCGAATAGAACTGATGGTGCTTCCGCTGCTGCCGGTGCAGCAGACATGGTTGCTGATGCCATGCCTTTCGGCATCGTGTTTGCCTTCTTGAAGCCGAAGAAACCTTGACGGCCACCATCTAGAGGCTGCCGATTCTGACCATTCAGACCATTAAGACCATTCATAGGTGTATGCGGAGCTGGTGCCTCAACCTGCGCAACAGTCATGTTATACGGAAGACCAATGTTCTCACCCGCCATGCCTGGGTGGCGCTCACGCTCCGGTTGTTGGAAGGCAACAACTGTACGGTTGACGCCCTTGGCAATATTCTGGGCCATAGCCTTCGATCCCTTCTTCCAGTTAAACTTCTTCACCTGGCCCTTTCCAATCTTGACCACGGTCGGTCCAGCTTCGAGGATTGGCTCTTCTTGATCAACGGCAAGAACCGATCCACCAGTCTGAATGCTAGAGCTATCTAAGCTTACCGAGTTGTTCGACGTGCCCTTGTGCTGACTGTAGATTCCAAGTCCGTTTGGAGGAGACTTCGGATCCGAGTGGTTCTTGAATCGTTCTTGGATTTGATTCGTGAGGTCGTTGTTCAAGTCGGCCAACTGTGCGTTCTTAGAAACCAGTTGTTCGAACTCCACTCGAGCACGATCTCTCTCCGCAATCGCTCGATTCTTCTCTTCGACAAGTTCATCTCGCTCGGTATGAAGCTGTTCTAGGCTGGCGGACATAGATTGCTTCAACTTTTCGAGCTTCTGGACGAAGTCCTTCAGTGCAGACTCCTCAAGCTCCCGGGGGTCGATAGGTCGCTTAGTTTCCTTGGCTCTTTCGACATATCCAGCCAGAACTTCCAACTGACGAATCATAATCTCAGTTTGGGTATCCAATACTGATACAGTCTTACGTTTCTCCTCTAGTTTCTGGTTAAGATTCTTTAGATCTTTCTCGTTGCTGAATTGGCGCTCTAATTCTGCGACTCTCTGCTCAGAATTTCGTAGGCGTCGTTTCAAGAGGACCGGATCATCGTTCGGGTTAATCGATAGGGGACTGGTGATATCGTGGGCATTGCCATTCACCGCATCCTCTGCTATAGGCGTCTTTGGCCAACGAGGTGATGTAGTCGTGCGAGTTGTTTCGCTGGCGCTTCGCGTATGACCAATGCGAGGAAGGTTGTTGCTAGATTCGGTGCTGTTCGTTCGCCCGTGGCGCACCGCATTTGAAACTCGACGAAGAATCGAAGACGAGCCTTCATCCGTCCCTAGAATACGAGCCATGTCTTCATCCATACTGAAGTCACCACCTGCGCTCCACCTAGGTAGTTTAGGCGACGTCTTAGGTTCACTAGTTGAGCTGACCGACTCCTGGCCCGCGCCCTGTGTGGGTGGAGCGGGCGGTGCCCTCGGAGTCATGTATGGGTCATTTGTTTTCTGCTCATTCACAGCAGGTCGCGATGCGGCGCCATTGACTGAAAAGAGTGGTCAGTCAATGATAGAGAGAGAATGTTCGTCCAAATACTCACCGTTTCTAGAAGCTGTTGCCGGAAGTTCTTTTCTGGCAATAGGTTTCGTATTGTTGCTAACGGACGTGACTAAAGAGTCACTGGAACGCACTTCTTCATCGTCTTTGAGGCGAGATTCTTGCGAACTGCGTGGAGTACCTGTCTTATCACCTGCGTGTAGACGTTGAGGGGACTCAGTCACAGATTGATTGGGAAATCCATCCTTGTCCTTTCGGCTAGAGCTGCTACTGCTACCACTGGTTCTGGAACTAACAGAATCCTGAACTGCATTCGATTGGGAATTCGTCCGGGAGTTCGTCTTCTTACTCTTAGGCGCCTCCTGCAACTTGAAATCATCTGTAGGATGAGACCTTCCATTAGTCTTCTGAGATCGGTCTTCTGCTGCAGCAGGTGATGGCTTCGAAGGCACGTTCTTATCGCCCCTGTTAGACTTGGAGAGCTTCCTGTTCAAGTCTCTAGGAGGGGGGCTTTCTTGATCGAACGAAGATTGTCTTCCTTTCTCCTGGAAAGCAATATGTGGTGTGGATGACTGGGAGGCATCTCTTCGCTCCGATCCAGTCGCAGGTTTTGAAAGACTAAAATAGTCCTTTTCCTTCGGCTTCTTGGTAGCATCGTTTAGAGCTTCTGACGTCGATCTAGGCGTTGCGGACGTCGCCGGGCTCGGATCTAAGGCAACGGGAATGAAAAAGCTCTGGTCATCGGTGGTATTATTGCTGGTGATGTCGCTCCCAGAAAAAATTGACGAGTTTCGATTATTGCGATAAGTCTGTGAGGGCAGTAAAGCGCCATCTCTTCCACTGTGATCAGTCGTTCGTTCGGGTGATCGAGCCGGTCTCGAACTGCTTCTCGACGAATCGTTGCGAGGGTAGGCAGGTCGTGGTCGTGGAGAAAGTTCGGTAGGAGTATCAGACTCGGGGTCGACTCTGTCGTTGGAAAAGGCATTGGGGGGTATAGCGTTAGGAGGAAGTGCTGGGAGAGACTTCTCTACAATCATAGGCGACGAATCTTTTTCGCGCGCTTTTGCCTGGGCGGCAGCCTTCGACTTCTTCCTACGTCTCGCCATTAGAGATTCGTGACAGTTCATGCAGAAGATTCCTTGCGAGGTCCTAGCATATCTCAAGTTTTCAATTTTTCTTTTGCAATTTCTGCATCGAAAGCAGGCGGCACAGAACGCTTGGTCACCTGTCAATATTGCGAGGTCCTCAATTTTCTCGCCGCAGGCACTGCAGCTGTACGTGCAATTATTGCATATAAGCGAACCGTCACCGAGCAACAGGAGGTTCGCATCGGAATCGAGGAGGGTACCGCAGGTATTGCATCGAAAACAATTGAGATGCCATCGGTTTCCCGCTGCAGCAACGTTAGAAGATAATTGGCCATGCTTCGTATATACGGGAAAACGAAAATAGGACGAAATTTTCGGGGAGATGTTAACATACCTAGCTCGAATGCTTTCCCCTCTTCGAGGATCTGAATCAGAAATACATTTTAGCAATGTCAATTCTTAATAAATAGCGACATCTTCTTACCTCTCCGCACCCTTTGCAAGGGAACACATCGTCGGTCTCCAAAGGGCTGTCCGTATAGTCCTCCATGATTTCTGTTGATATTCAAGTAACCAAACCGAATTTTTATGTACGCAAGATGACTAAACCGAGCCAATAAGTTATTGGAAGCTTCCCTGACTATGAATAAGAGGTGAAGTATATGCCCTATGTTCGGCGCGTCATGAAAGGCGATCGAGGTAGGACTACCGCAGCATCGAAGTTGTTGACTTAGCAAACTCGGCAGCGACAACTCGTTTGGAGTTTCGAATAGTAGACGAGGAATTCGTCGGCGTCTAAGCCAAGTACTACTCAAAGGAGAGTCTATGCGTAATGTCGTCGTCGACTTTAGATAACCGGGGATTGTAGGGAAATCAGCGGTCGAGGAAGTCTGACGAAATCGGGCGGGACAGCGACGGAAGGAATCGAGTAGAAGAAAAAAAGAGCGGACCCGAGCGGTAGGTAACGAAGCCTTGTAGGGCGCTACCGTGTACTGCGAGTAATGATCTGGTATGCGGTTTGCGAGTCGGTAAAGAAAGGTTGAGGCGTTGAACAATAGTAGCGAGCCACAAGGCGAGACACAGGAGTGAGACGGGTGAAACTAAAGCCCACTTAGATGCCACCCACGGGCCTTATGATGAACAGGATCAGGAACAGGAACAGGAATAGAGAACAGGGGGGAGAACAATTTTGTTTGTTTGTTTCTTTAATTGGGAAAAGAATCGTGAATGGAGACCGGAGAAGCTCTGGTCAATTACCTGCGTGGGAAAGCAATCAATTCAAGTCAATGAACGACAATGCTAAAAGTGATAAAGTTCGGGGCACGGGAAAGGGGGGAATCACCACCTGGACTGAACTTGGAGGGGATACAAGTATGGATGGATCCCCAGCTTGTACAAGTCGTCTCAGAATATGGACCCTTATTACTGGTGTGGGACAGGTTTCCAATGGGTACAAGTCCTTGACCTATTTCGTGGGTAGTAATAGGCCCCGACGAAAGGGTTATATGGGGTTGAGTAAAAGCGTATTCAAGTATCCGCAGCTACCTTTATAAACATATATTCGTTTTCCGTAATCGTACGGTCGCGACTCTACCAGAGAGGTACCTATGGGAAAAGACCTAGCTGCATGTAAGGTAGGTATGTACCAATGTAACATGTATGTAGTTGAGACACAATTGGACATCAATTTTAACATGGTTAGCATACATATACATATGCGTACTTGTCTATTATCATATGTGAATTACGTGGAAGATTCCGGTTGTTGATTCATACAATAACAAGAATGAACAAAAACATCATGAGTAACATAAGTTCCTAGTCCTAATAATATAGCTAAAAAGAATAAAGAATAACGGAAGAAAGTTGGAAATGAAAATGAAACTGTTCATCCGTACACATACACATACCTATGATTCAAGGCCATTAGTCCAAGAAGTGTTTTGTAATGTTTCCTAAGAATTAAGACATTACCTACATGTAGGTTATGTAAACATCAACATTGAAAGTCTCAATAAAAGAGCGGAACATTGATACATCGTATTGTCTATAGCGAAATACCGTTGTTTTAATCAAATTGGCTAGTCGGGGCGATCTCCACCGACTCCCGCAATTTGCAAGTTGTGGGAGAACTAAGGGCAGGGGCTTAGAGGGAGTAGGCTAGAGTGGTTCGTTACATGAATATTCCAAAGTTTGGAAGTAACCTCTACAGCGTCTAGTGTCTTCATTGTCCCAACCATTTAACCTTACTAAATTAGCTGCATCGGACGAAGCAGAATCCCATCATTTTAACGTGGTCTGCTATTTTTGTGGGGTTTTGAGTTAGAACGGTAATTTGTATCAGAGTTTGAAATAGCTCATCGAACTTCATCCCTTGTTGCTGTTCGACCCAGGTAGTCAGTCCTTGAGTCTACAAGTACGTACTAAAGCTCTGGCAAGTCGAAATATCGAAGAGTAGGAGCCTATACGAAACGGGTCCGGCCAGTTTATGAACACATTTGGTGGCCAAGCAATTCCATCTTCCCGTTGGTTCGCAATCCTCACCTCAGCAGCGGCTATAATAAAAGGTATGGTCTCATACTTGACAAGCTGGCCAGATAGGCTACGGTACCTAAGGTATGGATGGTCCCAATATCACGAAGCTGAAGATTGGATTCATGCATTGATTTCCGAAGTTCGAGTATGCTCTAACTCCGATTGTTCATGTGCTGCTACATACATATGTACCTAATGTAGGTAAGCACGCAAATACAATGCCATTGTCGGCCGACGGCCAACGCGAGAGCTCCAACGTTAGCGATCTTCTGCACAGGAACGTGGCTCACTCGTGCTACGTGCAATGTCTTGGTACCTGCTTAAAGGCGGTCTAGCCCAGCGGCCAAAGATCGACACTCCAAAGAGCCCCATAATGTCATTCTCCTCTCATGGCATTCGGTGGCTTTTCCAAGGTTGTTCAGGGTACCAGGAGGATTTATCTACCTGCACCAACCCGAAGAAACGATTGTTCTGTGACACGAAGCAGAGCCAATAACCATGAGCTTGGCTCCTTTTTTGTCCCTTCTTTCATCTCAAGCTCGAGTAAAGATCAAGAAGCTCACATAATCGCAGACACGAACTAAAAATACGCTTCTTCCTCTTATCGGACTCCCTATCATCATCGAGCGACATGCAGAGAACCGTTTCCTTTCCTTTACATGCTTATCCCCCAGCTGATCAGTGGCTTCGGGCATTTCTTTCACTTTTCTCCAGTGGCGGAGTCTTCCGTATCTGTGTAGCCACGCAATGTAATCCCAGCGTTGATCTGATGGAACAGACAGGGGAACGCGAGTCGGGTCCATTCAAGCGCGGCAAAAGGGCCGCTAAAACGTGTTTCAAGTTGAACATGACCCGCTCTCATTCAGCCACGAGACGATTCAGACAAACGATTCGATCGTCTTTCATACCTACCTCAGTACATGTACCTCATAAAGGAATGCACCATGCCGACGTCGCGCTATCCGTCATTCTTTCTAGAAGCAACACGTAAGCTACAACAAGCCACACATGTGTCGGATGCCTCAGTAGCATAACAGTGATTTCTCATAAATTCGATCATACAAGGAATCCCTCGATATATATCTCACTCTGAAACTGACAGTTTTCGGTCTATCTTCCGTTTTAGATTCCTATTGCAGCAGTCGGCCGCGAGCTGACCCTCTTCTCGCCTTTACCGTAAAGAGTTCAATTAAGACCCCTGAGTTGATCCTCAAATATCCTGGCAAGTGTCAGGCTTGTCTAATAGTTTTACGGGGAAATCTATTGCTGGTCGGTGTTTTGTGGAGATATTTTCATTATTAAGTTCCCCATCATTCATCTAATCGTATCTTGTTCGAACGATGACAAAGTAAAGAATCCTCCGGCATTCATCACATCTCCTCAGTCTAACTAGGTAATATACGCCTATCGGTACCGTAATAAAACTGATAAGACAGCCTATGGGGATGATTCAGATGCTGAGCCGATGAGATTAGCGGCGGATCGCTGAGAGCACATCGCGCCGTTTCAAGATTTGAATCCTGTGCCACCGCTAACTTGAGACCAGGAACCAAAACCTCAAACCCCAGCCTCAATCCTTGATGGCCCAGCAAAGTCGCGCTTGTATCATCAAGCCGCCCTGCAGCGTGCATATACACATCAATCTCGGCATGCCTTGTCGACATGGATAGATGTTGTTGTCAATTACATACCGTAGACCTATTGCTACCACTCATTATTATTAGTCGGTCCCGGCGAGGTGGTGCAGGAATTGCCTCTCGTCGGAATTTAGAATTACCAATTCGAGTGGAAAATCCTATTTTGGTAGTCGTTTCTCTTTTTGTCCTGATACCTAGTCCCCTGACCCTTTCATTTCGAAGTGTTTACATTCATCCATCGGCAGATCGAAAATGAGTCTCCGATCTGACACGGAAGAGAGACAGCCAGTTAATTTTCGGGCCGCGTGTTGTGAATGCGAGTAGTTCCTGATCAGAGCAGACACGTGCGTATACTTCCGCGTGCTTGATATACCCCGTCGCCGAGCGAAACATTGACATTGCAGGAGGGCGCCTCTGAGTTGGCATTCATGGAAAACAGGTTTCTGTCAGTTTCTCACCTTACCGCCTTACATATCGTCAAATAGGACCATTCACTGGCTGAGATATTTGGTGCAAGTTGGTTACCTATATCACATACCAAGCTTGCATACTATTCTGTAGTATGCGGTGTTCTGTTGATCTGTTTCAAGCAGAACGAAAATTTACCTAGGTAAGCGTCAGAATCCAAACAACTCGACCTAGAACTACTCCTGGATATACTATCGGTCAAGCGGTCTGACGCCACAATATGGGATCAGCAACAAGCCAACGGACCGCACGGCTGGTAGAAAATAATACCCGATCGGGTTCTTCAGAGCCTAGGGCTTATCACCCATTGACCACTGATCATAATCGCCAAGTATAAGAGACGCGAATGTTTCTATTAATCCGTAACATGGCGACAGCAATTGGCATGTGGTAATGAAGAACCAATCCGGATCGCAAGTGTTACGTGGTCTGTAATAGAGCCAACAATGACAACCTGGCGTCATGCCGTGACCATGAACCTACCTACATTTGAACCCCTGGGTTGATCGACTTGTCAAACTTGTCGATCATACGGATATCTCTGGCTATAGTGACCCATTCAACAAAATATATACCTAAATTTGCATATTACGAGAACCAATCTCAGCGGAATTTATACTCGCCTTCACAGCAAGTACCGGCGCGTGTACCTAGGTAGGTAGTCTAGCAATTGCATATCGAAAGGTTCCAGCACATTCCCAGAAGCCAAGCTTCGAAGCCCCCAACCATAGTCGCACGAGTCGATGGTTAGACACGTTAAAATGAGAAGCTTTCACAGGGTCTCACCTCCAGTCAGACAAAGTAGTCGAGAGCACCATGAATCCCTTTTGTGTAGCCCACGTCCGCCAGGGCTTGCCTAACAGGCACTCGTCTGTGCTATTCCACCCTCCCCATCTATAGGTATTGTCGACAAAAAAAGACCCAGTAATGGAATACCTGGGCAGTAAAGCGAGTCAATAATACGCATACATGTACATATCTAAACGTAGGTAGTCGACCCCAGTCCCCAGGGGTAGTTATCGCCAAGCATACCTCCTGCCTCCTCATATTACCTCATTTAGACTTCCTTGCGTCGGCTCCCACACAAGCACACAAGCACACACACAACTCCAAGGCAAGGCAAGGCAAGGCAGGTAGATCCTTATGATGCAGCCTCCCGCAGGGAACGGAGGCAAGGCAGATGGCGCAAAGCGAATAAACATGGGTAAACACCACCCGCCGTCCCGGGAAAGCGGGCAGCAGGAAACGGACATTATTTTCGGTCGAGGGAGAAAGGGGAGCGGGGGAAGGCTGCTGCTGCTGGCCAGATGCCGCACGTAGCCTGCCTTGCCTTGCCTGTGCGTCTCGCGGCAGCATCATTGCACAAACAGATATATGGTTAGGTATAAGGTATGCTTGTGGAAAGAGAAAAATAAGATGAAATCTCCGAGGCAACGGTTGGCCGCCTTGCTGCGCCTGTGTGTATGTGTTATCCATGTTGTGTGCTATGTGTGCTATGTTATGTGCTATGTGCTATGTGCTATGTGTTACACACCATGATCGCCAGTGCCGGAGGATCACGCGTCGCCTAGCACATGCATTTAGCGATTTTCGCATCTGAGCCCTTGAGCCCGTCCCTTCTTTTCTTGCGCCGGGGAGAAGGGGCACACTTGTGATTGTAAGGTCGAGGTTAAGCATCTGGTTAACCGTAAGGCATGTAACGCTGCTTAGACGAAGACGAACACAATATCGTCATCGGTGGCCGAGCTGCTGTCGCATCCTGCCGTTACAAAAGATCACGCAGTCGCCAAGCAGCGGTACCGTAGATTTCCCCGGGTCCGTACATTAAACTATATGTATACAGAAAACATAGCGAGCGACGTAAAAGGTAACATATATCCGCAGATGAAACCCCGTAGCTCGGTCTGGGGAATGGGGGTGGATTGCTACTTTGGGGGAAGTAGGGGATTCGGGGATTTACTCGTATGGAGAATAGCATCTCACTTCGAAAGAGGAAGGTGTCGACGACGTACGGGATAGATGTGCGTCATCGTATTTTTATATAGCTTGGAGATATATATACCTATATATATTGGGATTCTACTTTACCTGGGGTAAACAATCATGATCAGATAAACAACCTGGGGGCTAGCGTATGTATGTTAGAGCCCACTGCTCACTGCCCACTGACTTTAAAAAAAGAAGTGGGAAATAGGAGTAAGGGAGCTACATATGTTGAGTATCATGGACGGTTTTCGCAATCATACAACTGTTTCTGTCTCAAGGAGAGGGTCGCATATCGTGTCGAGTACTCTCCGCCGAACCACGCTTTCGATTAACCGGTCCACTACGGCGCACCCTACTGTTTGCTTAAAGGGGAAGAAAAACAATCCAATCCAATCCAATCCAGTCCACCCAGTTCTCTACCTCCTACGCCGCCGTCGCAACGCCCGGCTTCGGCTCCCGCACCATAATCGTCAGCACCTCCTCATCAAACACCAAGCGATCCACCTCCGCGAAGCCGAGGCGGCGGTACAGCGGGACCGCCAACGGCAAGCCCTCCAGGTACGCCGGCACGCCCTCCGCATCCGCGACGGCGAGCACGCTCTCTACCAGCGCGGCGCCGATGCCGCGGCCGTGGTACGCCGGGTCGGCGCATATGATGGAGAGCGCTGTTATCCAATGCATGCGTAAGTCCGCGCACCTCTTATCTCTGCCCTACCAAGGCAAAAGGGGGGAGGGGGAATGAACATGACCACTAGGTAAACACTGAACAATGCATGAAAAAACATACCTAACTTCTCACCGGCCCGCCACTTCTCCGCCATGGCCCTTAGCCCCTTATAAAAGTCCTGATACGCGGCCTCGTCAGCGCCCTCGGGTGCTTTCAGAATCTGCTTCTTTTCCTTCTTTTCCTCCTCCTCCTCCTCCCACTTCCCCTCCTTCCTAGACACGACCTCCCTCCCGCGCTCATCGTAGACCACGAACCCATGCCTGAGGCCCTGCAACGTGGGTGGGGGATCCCACTTGGCGAAGGCGACGAGGGTGCCGGTGGAGTCGTCGACGACTTTGAATTGCTGCGTGCTCGGGTCTGCGAACCGGGCTCGGATGCGGTTGGAGTTCCACTTGCGCATTGCGTCGATGGAGGGCGACCACCAGTGTGTGAATGCGGAGCCGGGCTGGAAGGCGCGCATATCTGATAATGGAGGGGGGTGGTGGTTAGTGGTTCTTTTGTGGTTAGGGAGATGCGTGGAGGTTCAAAGGAGGTAGGAGGTAGGAGGTAAGAGGTAAGCAAGTAAGTAGGTGTGTGTTTTGGGGTTAGTTGACCACTAGAGTTGTTTTGCGTCCCGTATACCGTATACATGATAGGACGGAGACAGCTCCAGTGGCAGAAGGTCTGATCCGAGCATATGCAATACTATACGTGCATGAAATAATACTCACTGCATTGACAAGTCAGTATTATAGATTGAGAGATCGCCAACATAACCACCGCCAGTTGACCTGAGTGTGGGTTCTCGACCTACCAAACCGCCGTCATGCCCGGGACGTCCTCCGGGGTGCACCGGGACATGGTGAAGCCGGGCGGGAGCAGGGCCGAGGGATGCGGGAACGGGAGCACCATCTTCTGGGAATAGTAACGGCGACTCGCACGTATATCTAATTGTATTATGCGGTAGCCTGGAAAGATTTACCGGGGTCGTGGATCTGAGGGCTGTTGACACTGGATACCCGTATTATAATTTAATTACCTAGGTAACTGACAATAGAATGGTTGTCTAGCAAACATCCGCGTTTACGAGCACGTTCTCTTTTATTAACCTAATGCGCCCTTCCTGCTGTCAAGAGCCGCCGAGTTTAGAGGATTTCGAGACGCTTACCGATTGTGATTCGTCAGGGGTCTTGTGAGTCAAGGATACGGATGCATCGCCGAGTTCGCCCTATTCTTTGGGTTTCAACACTCTGGATGGACCCTCAACTTCGGCTCGCCTCTTGTACGACGTGACCACAGGCTCGTACACATCAATGAATCATCTAGTAATTATTTAAACACCGTTGCAGATTTGAGAGCTTACTACTACATTGTATGCAGGGTATATACAATTCGATATATACAACTAGATATCTAGGTATCCAAGGGGAGATTAATTCATGCCTTCACCTCTCCCACGTCCGTCCTGTGATTCCTGGTCGTCGTACTCAAGCTCGGCAGCGTCCATGTCGACGTAGTCTCCTTCCTTAAGAATCTCATACTCGAGCTGAGAGTGCACCCGTATCATGGATTTAATAGCCCGAACCACCTGTACGCATTCCTTCTCAATCTCTCGTACTGTCTTCGCCGCCTCTGTAGACCAAGGTGCGAGTTGATCTAGCTCCATGTAACCCTTCGAGAGACGATATAGCGTCGTGGCCACTGGCCGAAGATATCGAGGAGAAGCTCCCTTCCGACGTAGGTCGAGGGGTAGTTTGGTTGGCACGTTCTCCCGCAAGCGCACAACATACCAGCCAGTCCAATTTGGCATTAGTACTTTTTCGCACGTCATGAATGCTTCCTTGTACTCTCTTAGCTGAACAAGCGCCTGGATGTAATTGTTCCAATTCCTGCTATCAAGCTCAAACCCCGCGGAACGGACCTCCTTGACAAGATCCTGGATCCCAGCGGCATCCCCCTTGTTTAAGAGCATTTTCAGCATGACCCCCAGACCGTGCGACAGGACATACCGGTACTTGGGCGAGATTTTGGATGTGTGAGGTAGTTCCTCATCAAAGTCAGCTGAGCGCGCTTCTATTTTTGCGTTTTCGAAAAGAATATTCCACGTCGTGGTAACGCGGTCGTATTGGATTTCTTGGAAATCTGCTGACATGATGGAGTTGAGCATTCTAATAGGTAAGACTCCATTTGAATCTTGTCGACCCTGAAAGATATACCGGTAAAGATCTATGAGCTCCCGAGCTTCGAGAAAGTCTTTCATTTCCGTCAATATATAGACCATGGTGCCAAAGTGGAATCTTTCAGTGTTTAGCCCCAACAACTCGCCCAACCGAGCGGAGTTAGGAGCTGGAGGCGATAATCCACGTAATTTCTTTTTATTATCAAGGCCGTATATCTGATTGAATAACCGAAGCGATTTGCCAAGCCACTCTGTTGGGGTTAAACGTGCTCGTTGTTGGGGGGGTAAGTTCTTCCATTGTCCAAGTGCTTGGATTACCTGAAATAAACTGGTAGAAGAACTCGGGAATCCGTAGTCCTGCATCATCTTATGAAGACGTCGCACTGGTCCAGGCTCTCCATTCATTAGTAGCGCGCCCATGACGATATGGAAATGTACAGCAGAAACGTCGAAAATGTTATCCTTTAATGCGACTGACAGGAGGCTGAGTGCATGCTGCGGCTGTCGACATAAGGCCAGGCCGAGAAGTAACTGCTGGTAAGTAAATTGGTTGTAAGGGACATCGTTGTCGGCCATGAGCCCGAGGACCTTGTTGACGGCGGCGAGATCCCGACGAAGAGCATGATAGTGAATGAGCTTGTTCCACATCCGAGTAACGACGATCCCCTTCCTTACGGCACGGGCACATACGTCTTGAGCTTCTTGCATGTAATCATTTTGACAGTACGCATCGACGAGACTGCTGAGGATGGCATCGTCCGGTCGCACACCCCTGTTCAGTCCTTGGCGGTATATATCAATCGTGAATGCTAGATCGCCTCTACTGCCCGCCATCTGCATCATTGTTCCGTAGCTGTATCGGTCCGCTTTTCCCGCTGCAACGAGTCTTTCGAAAGTAGATATTGCACCATCATAGTCGCCAGCCTTGACATGAGAATTTAAGAGGATGTTCCAGTAATATGTATTTGGCTCAATGCCAAACTTTCCCGAGATATCGTCGAAAATACGTTGTGTCTCTTCAACTTCACCAAGGACAGCATGAACTTGAAGAAGATGCGCAAAAACGTCGTCAGAACTGAGGATCGGAAACTTTGGGTCGTCACGAAATAGCTTGATATACCTAGTCCAAAGTTCGTAAACTCGATGCGTATCACCTTCAGACGCATAGAAGGCCAAATATCTCTGGAACGCTCTACGAGAAGGGGTGGCATGAAACTTATGCCAGTCACCCCACAGCAGTTCCAACCCCGCGTACTTGACCGACATTGGTGCACGGAGTTGGGTATAGGCTTTGAATATTTCGTGGAGAACGGCGTGGCTCGGTAAGCTCCCAGGCAACTCCCTATAGATCCGATACACCTTCATCCCGAGTTCTTCCTTGCGCCTAGAGACCACGGAGCGCAAATATTCCTCAAAAGCAAGGGGGTCTTTCGTAACATCAAGAAGAGAAATAACTTGAGTGTCGGCACACGATAAGAGAGCTCTGCGGACTAGAATTCTCTGTAACGTGTCTAGTGCCTCTTGACTAAGCGCAGTATCCTCGAGGTTTTGGAGCTCTTGCCGACCACGAATCTGGAATTCGAGAGCTTTCTGAGCGAGGCCAGGGATTGAAGCCACATGTTTCAGTTGCGACGTAATTCCTCCAAAATCCCATCGTTTAGCCATTTCAGGGTAGTGCTTCCATATACCCTTCAGTTTTTCTGCCATATCAGATCGTAATGCACTAGCGAGTATCAAATCTAGGGCGTCAACTAAAGAGGGAACATCGATAGAACTATGTTGGAGCCCTTTAATGAGGACTTCAACAGCTCGACTATCGTTTTGTAGGTTAATGTCAGCAGTGACACCCTCAACGAAAATCTGGTTGGTCCACCTTGATAAAGGCACTTTGTGAAACAACTCTGAAATTTTCCACGAGTCAGATAGTCGGCCGCTTTTCGAAAGGAAATCCAGAACCTTTTCCACGTAAATCGTTTGCGATGGTTCATTCAAGGCCCTGTAAAGATACCAGACGCGATCAATATCCTCAGGCTCATCACTACCACTTTCCAACAACTTATCAAGCGCCTCAATACGATCATTTGAGCTCGAATGTCCTATTTCATCCAAGGGGGTATCGGGCTGTGTCAGCGCGTCATGAGTCTTAAGACCAGCCTCCTGGGCTATACCATTGGCGGCTGTATTCGGGGTCTTCCTCACTCCGCTAACCTCGATATCCTCTGAATATCTAGTGTCGGTTTCATTGGTTGAGCTGCTTCCACCGGTTTCGTGCGCCCCTTGACCGTTGGCCAATTCAGTCTCAGGGCGGTTGACTTGCCGCCTAGGAAGAGATGGTGTATATGAGCGAGGGCCAAATTTCGTAAAGCGGTGCCCATAATGAAGGTTTTCAGGACGCCGGGAGATTGGAGTGGCCAGGGATAAGCGACGCATTAGAGTGACGGCACCACTTGGATATAGAAAATCGAGAAGAAAGGCTGAAGCGCTCAAGGCTGAGCCCCTGTTCTCTTCGGATGCTGATCCCACATTGAGGTCAAATGTGCCATGCATCAAAGCCTGCCATGCGGTGGTAAGCTCAATTTCATTAGCTCCATGCTGCCAGAAAGAGTTTCGAAGCTGCCTTGTAGTCCTGAAGGACTGAGTTGCGCCGGGGACTACTCGTTGGAAGCCGCATGGTTCCAGACTTGCGGCTGTCTTCTCTAGCATCTGGGAAGCGTACGTATGAGACAGCACGCACTTCGTACAACGGTTGACAGCTCGAATGGAGGATATGGGGCGGTCGTCTATAATTCTTCAAGGCATCTTTGGAACTAGAGTATATAATTGTAAGTACGGAGGAAGCATGTGGCACTTTCAGCGCAAATTTGTTCGGATTTCGCTTACCATGGGGTATCGGATAATATAGTCAGTTCGGTTCTGGCTCACAAGTCTCATTTAGTTCCACATACAGAATAGGAACTTTAGGATGATATATTTTGAACCGTTCCCAAGTCCTTAGATTGTTGTCGGTAAAGTCGGTACCGGGAAAGGACGGGTACCATTAATATCTTTTAAGAGACGAGGGTGGGCAGCTTCGATTTTCGCGGTCTATCTTTTTCCAAGCTATCGGTAATCGGACCCACCCAGTCACAAGCATCAGGTCATTTTTATGTAGCGTCGTACGAAGTAACTTTCCAAAGCTCCCACTAACAAGGGCTCCACAGGTACCTCTTAGGTACATAACTCATTCGCCAGCCACAGGTGGCTCGCAAGGTACCTATGTACTTAGAGCTAGGCCACTTCAACCCCACGACAAACCATAATATGTACATATTTTAGAAATATTCAATGTTGGACGGCGAACCCCACTACATCTCATCACTACATCTAATCCGCTACCGACGACGGTGCGGTCAACCCCAACTCTTGACACTGACTCTAAATTCGCCACTGTCGCGCCGACGTCCCTGGCCTCCTACGGCCTCGCGACCATGGATATCACAAATTTTGTAGTCTCAGCTAGAAATCAGGCATTGCTCTATGGAGACTACAACACCTACCATAGGCAGTTGGCCAAGAAGCTGCACAATTGTCGAAAGCGGTTGAATATTGTGACCAAGAATCGGGGCAAATTTACCAAGAAAGACGTCGTCACAGCTGAGAAACTCTCAGAAAGCCATGAGTATGCCCAACTTTACCAACTGGCATCTATAAGGCAGCTAACAGATACAAGGTATCTCCATCTCCAACTGTTAACGGCCGAACGTGCTTGGGCGCATGCTATGAGGTTTAAAGCAGTTCACTCGGCCGATACCAAGAAGATCACAGGCAGAACCCGCTCCCACATCATATCGAGACTCGATAAGGCCGCCCGTGCTGCCGAACATCTTGTCGAGGTGTTATCCGACAGTTCGATGACTGGTGTCAGCGACACTGATATCTTAGAAGCACGTGCGTATGCTTCTATGTTACGAGGTGCGACGCAGTTCGAAAAACAGAGCTGGGAGCCTTGTCTACGAAGCTATGCGACTGCACGGATCATTTATACGGCGCTGTCTACGTCAATAAAGGGAGATATCTTTAAAGATCTCTTGTCGGAGACTATCGATCCATCTATTCGATATGCAGCGTATCAATCCAAGGTACCGAGAACCTTGGCGATACCAACCATCGCCAGAAAGGCCTTTCCTTCTTCTGATTCTGCTTTAGTCGAACAGATCAACAAGCTAGCCCCAGATTTACTGAAGAAAAGCGGCTCTGATGCCCAAAAGGGCCAGGTTGGTGCTCCCAACGCGCCACAAACCATCACCTGGAGGTCTCGAGAAGTGAAGATTGAAGATGCGGCTATTGCAATTGCTTTAGCCTCGACTGATACGGCAACCGCTCATCTAGCAGAGAAACTAGCGTCTTCTGATGTTATACTCCCGAAAGAGATGGCTGCGGCATATGATGAAGTGCTCATAGCTAGCCAGGATGCAGCGGATGCTACTAAGCGCGCCATTGACGAACTAAAGGAGGAGGGCGTATCGCAGAATGATCCCCGAATACAGAGTTTACAAATAACTCGCACTGCCGTCAACTACCAGATGATCAGCTGGAGAATTGGTCGTAATCGAGTGCTGAGTGGAGAGCACGACGGGGCCTTGCTGGATTCAGCACCAACTACTACCCGAAAATCCAAAAAAGATGCCACCTCTCGAAAGCCCAAGATAGAACCAACAGGCAGAAAGATTTCTCGGCTCAAAGACAAAGTGGTTCTTTATGATTCCACTTTACAGAGCATCGATTCAATCAAGGAATTGCCAGGTGTTGCGGCTGACGAGAGTCTGCTAGAACAGTTGAATGCGACTGCCAAATATTTCCATGCCTTGAAGTTAGTATTCTCTATGTCCCAGCGTATATGTCTCGTATCAATGCTTACCGTTATATAGGTCTCTCTCCATTGCCCGATCGCATTCGCTAACCAACCAATCGCTCAATGCATTGGTTCTTACCAAGCATGCATTCGACGAGTGTCAGCAGTCCGCAGCATATTTCTCCCAACATAGCGCCTCTTCTTCAGAGTCGTCTCCTCGTAATATTGAGATTCGTCAAGGAGATATTCAGTTCCTCCACAACCTCTTGAAAGGCGAACTCCAGCGTTGCCGCGCGATTGTCGAAATAGATAACCTACGGCAAAAGACCGTTAACACGACACCTCCGGAGGCAAGGAGTCCCTTAGTGCAACGTTTATTCGAGTACCCAGCGGAGGGCGTGGACCTGACGAGGCTCGTGGATTTCCCGCCTAAGGTAGATCCTATTCCGGTGAAGCCGTTATTCTTTGATGTCGCTTGGAACTACATTGATTATCCTGGAAAGGCACCAGCGGCGGCCCCTGAACCTGAGGAGAAGCCGGCACAACAAGCCCAGCCACAGAAGAGAGGATGGTTTGGCTTTGGACGATAGTTAGCATCAGTATAAGTCGTCTACACCTATGTAGGACAGGCACCAAATAAAATTTTGGGGGACATTTTAATAATTCTCTCCATATTTCCTTAGCTCTGTGTATTCTCCCTTCCTTACTATGTCCCTAATAGTTGGTAAATTGGATCCTACATCCCACTAAAGGGGGATCTGCGACATCAAATTCCTAGTATTGAATCCGCGCATCCCTAGCTATCATTGGAACTCACAACGTAGATAATTCTAACCTGTCCCAGAACCCGTAAGTTTCCTCTGGATATCATCGTCATGGCTCATTATGTTGGGTCATCGCTCTTCAAGCAGCGCGAGCGGGCTGATGATGCCCGACAGCGAAAACGATCCGGGACTGGGTATATCGTGGCCGCCGAAGACCTGGGCTACCGCAAGCACCAGCGACTTGCATTTTCTGAAAGCTAAGAAGCGCCCGCGGCGGATGGTGTCATTGCATGTCTTCATCCTATCTCTCATCTGTCTCTTCATCGTCGCGTTAGCCTTGGGCTTGGGCCTTGGACTCGGGACCCCGCGATATCGATATAAAACCGTCTACGCTGCGCCGCCGCTTAACTACAGTACCCGTTACGGCGTACCCGAGGACCTTGATTTCGTCCCAATAGGCAGGTTGGTTAATAAGACGGAGATCGAGCTCGATACCGGGTTTGATGTGTCAAAGGGGAATGGGGAAGAGGCGAAGGTCCGCGAGTACGTGTTCAATGTCTCGCAGGCGCTCGCGGCACCGGACGGGTTCTCGAAACCCATGGTGCTTGTTAACGGGCAGTCGCCGGGGCCGCTGATCGAAGCGAATGTGGGAGATACTATTAGAGTGCGTGTTAACAACCACATGGCGAACTCGAGCACGAGCATTCACTGGCACGGTATTGACCAGAGAGGATCGACGTGGATGGACGGTGTGGCGGGCATCTCCCAGTGTGGGATCCCGCCGGGGAAGAGCTTTACCTATGAGTTTCGGATCGACAATCAGAGAGGAACGTTCTGGTGGCATGCCCATACGTTGATACAATACAGTGATGGTGCTTATGGAGCTATTGTTGGTTTGCGGATACACGTTCTATGGCCATGAGGTTAGAAGCTGACTATCTCTAGGTTATTCGTGATCCGGACGAGATGGTCCCTAAGACGGATGACGAGAAGCTTGTTTTCGTTTCGGATGTATATCATACGTACGGCTCCATTGTAAGAGAAGCTCTTAAGGACCTAGTTCATCTAACGAAAGGGCCACTGCTAAGCATAAGCCTTAAACGCATTGTAGATATTAAACAGCTACCTCAACCCAACCTCAAAATGGGATCCCTCCGAATCCGGTGTTGAGCCCCTAGCAGACAACGTCCTGCTCAACGGACAGAATACATATGACTGCTCCGTCATCTCAACCACATATCCACCATCCTCAACAAATCGGCCCAATTGCACAGGCGGTCAGCTCTACACGACCAAAGTACGCCAAGGGCACTCGGTTCGTCTACGGCTCATCAACGCATCCTCGTTCTTTAGCTACTGGTTCAGCGTGGACAACCACACGCTGTCTATTGTCGAGCTCGACGGTGTTGAAATCGAGCCCATTACAGCTCGTGGCGTGTACCTGAATCTAGGGCAGCGAGCCTCTGTTATCCTAACGGCGGATCAGACTCCGGGGAGTTACTACGTGCGAGCTTCGATTCCCAAGACGTGCTTTCTTCCATATGCGACTTACACTAGTGCTGGACTTCAAAACGCGGAGTATGGCGTTAAGGGGATCCTAACATATACTAAAGACGATAATGAGGTGGGGGACGAGGATGGTGATGCAGGCAATACGGGCAAACTGCCGGAACCGATTGGAGTAGCAGGAAACACATCGAACCCGTACGGCGTTGAAAATAACGGGCTCAGGGGAGACGTGTGGGAAGGTTGTGATGATATGCCGTTCGACATGCCCGTACCGATGCGCAAGAAGGCCGCCGTAAATGTGAGCGAGGCAAATATGCACTACATCGAGTATGCCTTTCGCCAAGCGCAGGAGGTTAATCGTATATTCGTGAACAAAGTAAGTCTCCCTTGCATATGGGTTCGATCCCCATCCGCTTAGTTATCTGGTCCCTTTCACTTCGCTACATAGAAGCGGCGATCTGATCACTGACTCATAACGCAACGAATCGAATAGACATCGTACTCTCCTCTCCCCAACAACGCCACACTCTGGAAAGCAGTAGAACAAAAATTCACCCCTGACAGGGCAAACTCGTATAATAGCTGGGACTTCGGATTGAACCAGCAAGTCCTGCTTATCCCAGATGCCGACCAAGGAGCGCAAATAGTCATCAACTCCAAGGACGCCATGGAGCATCCGTGGCACTTACAGTGAGTTCTTAACCTTCATCCTTCTTCCACCAGCTTTACCTCTCCCACGGTCTCCTTTCACGCATCCGCAAACCATTGCTACCTAGATCTGCTAACCTCTCCAACAGCGGTACGTAATCCAACCTCACCCCCTTTTAACCGCGCAGACCACCCAAAAACCAAACCAAATTAAACCAAAACTTTACCTACCTACCTTGCTAAGCACTCACCCCACACACACAGGCCACACATTCCAAATCGTAGGCTGGGGCAAAGGCCCCTTCGGCAGCGACACCTCGAAGACGACGTGGAACCTCGAGAACCCGATGCGCCGGGACACGGTCACGGTGCCGCCCTTCAACCACGTGGTGATCCGGTTCGCGGCCGACAACCCGGGGCTCTGGGCGCTGCACTGCCACGTAGCGTGGCATATTGAGGGTATGTATGGTCTTTTCCGTTCTGTTACCGCTTTTATTGCTCTCTCTATCACTCTATCACTCTATCGCTCTACCTATCTAATCTACCCATCCATTCTCGAGCGCGAGCCCCCAAGTCTTCAAGCCTACTAGGTATATTGGATGTTATGTAGGAGCATTGATCTAACCTCTTCTATATGTAGGTGGCATGTTTCTCTCCCTCGCCGAGCGGCCGTCCGACCTCGTCCGACTTGTCGATGAGATGGATCCGGAGGTGAGACGGCAGAGCCAGAGCTTCTGTGGCGCGGACGACAGCGACTCGGCGTCAGGGACTCGCGGGGAGTAGCCGTCCTGGTCTCCCAATCATGAAGAGGCAATGTAAACCAGGGCTGCCGGGCATTTATGTAAGATAGTTCGGGATGACAAGCTAAACGAACCTCAGTAGAGATGGATGGGGTTAAGAAATATCGTGGATAGGTAAATATAGACCAATGTATCTAACACTTGCACCGAAGGCACGCACAATACAATAAGGGCTATTAACGAGGCTTCTCATTTTCATTAGAAAATAATCATAATATTCATTTTAGACAAGAGTCATGAGAGGGGATGTCTTATTAATTTTTTGTTCTTCGTCGTCGCGTTTATATACAGGGGTTCGTAACCAGAGCGAACCTTCCAAATGCCATTTCATTCGTATCACCAGAGACCGCATGATGTATCTTCAGCATGCAGCTAAAAACTTATGCCCAAATCTCAGAACGCCGCTCCCGCCCGCAAATTCATGAAGACATGGCCTTAGCCCGAGTTGTAATTTGGGAATAAGGTATAGCGGGAGGTATGAGTACAGTGCTAATGTACAGGTATAGAGAGCTGGCCTCGTATGATTCCCGCTTCGAGGATAATTAAGGTATATGGAGAAAGTTACGTCTTGATTAAAATTTTCAAGGCTTCTTCTCATCCTCGGGCTTGGCTTCCGAAGAGCCAGCCTCGGAGCTGCCCTCACCAGACTCAGCGCGTGCCTTGTGCATCTTATCGAAGAGGTTCAAGCTAGCCATCTGCAGCTCGTCCGTCTTCTCCTTGATCTCCGCAGCAGTGGCAGTACCCTCGCCGGATTGGCTCTTGCTCACGAATTCTCGGAGAGCGGTAATCTTCTCCCGGATTCCGTCAGCCTCGGTCTTGTCAAGTCGGTCAGCGAACTCGTTCAGCGCCTTCTCGGTATCGTTCAAGACGCTGTCAGCACGGTTGGCAGCTTCGATGGCGGCCTTGCGCTCCTTGTCCTGCTCGGCGTACTTCTCGGAATCCTGAACCATCTGCTCAATCTCAGACTCGGACAGACCAGAGCCGGAGGCAATGGTGATGGACTGATCCTTGTTGGTGCTCTTGTCCTTGGCGTGGACGTGGACGATCGAGTCGGCGTCAATGTCGAAAGTAACCTCGATCTGGGGAACACCACGGTGTGCTGGTGGGATACCAACGAGCTGGAAGTTACCAAGAAGCTTGTTGTCCTTGACGAGCTCACGCTCACCCTGGTACACCTTGATTTCGACGGCAGTCTGGAAATCAGCAGCCGTGGAGAAGACCTGGGATTTCTTGGTAGGGATAGTAGTGTTACGGTTGATCAATCGAGTGAACACACCGCCGAGAGTCTCGATACCAAGGGACAAAGGAGTGACGTCAAGAAGCAGGAGATCCTTAACTTCACCAGACAGAACAGCACCCTGGATAGCAGCACCAATAGCGACGGCCTCATCAGGGTTGACAGACTTAGCAGGCTCACGGCCGAAGATGCTCTTGACCGACTCGGAAACCTTAGGCATACGGGTCATACCACCAACAAGGATAACCTCCTGGATGTCCTTGGCCTGCAGGTTGGCATCCTTGAGGGCCTTGCGCACTGGCTCGATGGTCTTTGTAATCAGAGGCTCCATCATGCTCTCGAGCTGTGCTCGAGTCATCTTGGTGTTGATGTGCTTAGGACCGGAAGCGTCGGCAGTGATGAAAGGAAGGCTGATATCGGTCTGGAGAGACGAGGACAGCTCGATCTTGGCCTTCTCAGCAGCCTCACGGATTCGCTGAATGGCCATTCGGTCGTTGGACAGGTCGATGCCAGAGTCGTTCTTGAATTGCTGAACAAGGTGGCGGACTAGGCGGATATCGAAATCCTCTCCACCCAAGTGGGTATCACCGTTTGTCGACTTGACCTCGAAAACGCCGTTCTGGATTTCCAAGACCGAAATATCGAAAGTACCACCACCGAGATCGTACACAGCAACAACTCGGTCAGCCTCCTTCTCTAGACCGTACGCAAGAGCAGCAGCAGTGGGCTCGTTCACAACACGAAGGACGTTGAGACCAGCGATCTGACCGGCATCCTTGGTAGCTTGACGCTGAGAGTCATTGAAGTAGGCGGGCACGGTAACAACGGCGTTCTTGACAGGCTTGCTCAGGTAGGATTCGGCGGTCTCCTTCATCTTCTGGAGGATAAAGCCACCGATCTGAGACGGCGAGTACTTCTGTCCTCGAGCCTCAACCCAGGCATCGCCATTGGTGTGCTGTACGATCTTGTACGGGACCTCTTTAATATCTCTTTGGACCTCGGGATCAGTGAACTTTCGTCCGATTAATCGCTTAGTAGCAAAGAGAGTGTTCTCGGGGTTAACGACAGCCTGTCGCTTTGCGGCAACACCGACTAGTCGTTCACCATCCTGCGCAAAAGCTACAACAGACGGTGTTGTTCGGGCACCTTCTGCGTTCTCAATGATTCTGGGCACTTTGCCTTCCATAATAGCAACAGCTGAGTTTGTGGTGCCTGGGAGACATATTAATACGCTGCTCGAAGTAGGGTAACAAAATTTGCGAACTTACCGAGATCGATACCGATGACGGCACCTTGAACCTTTCCTTCCGTCGACTCATATCGAGCGAAGCTGGATCCTAAAGGTTTTCGCAGGGGCGCTGCCCATCGCGCAGCTATGGGAGTTGCTCGAGGAAGCTGTTGGACCGAGATGCGGTTAGTTATGCGCCAGGATACACAATATTGAAATTGTGGGCGGGCGGTTGAGCATTGAACTTACAGCTCTGGTGAATGATCGTGCGGCCAACATAGTGATGGCTGATGGAAACGACGGATGTATACGGATTGGGAGGAAAGATTGAGTGGGAGAAGAGGAAATTTATTATACAGCTGTGTCGTCGAAATTTTTATTATTATGTATGGAGATTGAAGATGGCAAATGGGCGGAGATGGATACTATAAAATTTCTGCGGCGACGAAGAGAGAAGATTTCTTCTCAGAGCTTCCCGAAGGGCGGTCTACTTCGGCAATATCGGACCCAATAATAATTGGGGTTGAAAAATTTAAGAAGGTGACGTGCACCAATTCACCAATACCTACGTACTTCTGTGCCGGGCGGCGAGAAGGAGCCGCGGCTTAGGTAATATTCTAGAATTTCGGACCATCCAATTGGTAGACTTTTCCAGATACAGCATATGTACATATGTAGGTCTAGTAAGTACCTGAAAGTATCCAGTTATCGAGCACGAATTCACAAAGGCAATTTATCTACCAGCTATCTGTAGTAGAAGCTGGCATGGAGAAAATGCCTTGAATCAATAAGAATTCATACTTACGAATACCTATGTAAAGCTCTCGATTCTATGGATTCAATTTTAAATGCCGTTCTAGTTGCATATATATATGTGCATCTCGAAAATTGCGATGATGTAAGGTATTTGCAAATCTCTCTCGTTAGACAATTAGGTACGCCCGCTTGTGAATGGCAAGATTTGGTATCCCGGATAATTGCTGCAAATGGCATCACCGCGAATTACGTTAGGTACTAGCTTGGATCAAAATTGAACTTAGACCTGCATGTGTCTAAGACGGAAGAACCTAGAGTACTTATAGCTTAGTGCTTCACAACCACGCTCAGAATCATCTATCTCATGTTGCAAACATTTGAAGAGAAGTATGTATGTACCTAGGTACATACATCTAGCTCGCGACTGTACACGCTAGTAGGTACCCACTGTACGTATTGCCGCTACTCGTACTGTACGTCCGGTATATCGTACCCGTGGATGCAGGGTGCAGGCGCGGTGGTTGCCCCGTACCCAGAGGAGTGATTGTCGGCGGTTGCTGCTTGTTGCGAATCTGAACGTCATCTGAGGAGCCATTCTAAGGGATCTTTTGACCTTTGTCTTCATTATCCCGCGAACACAAAAAATAACTTCGTTCTGCTAATCGCCTTTTACCGCTCCCCAGAATTACCTCGACCTGCCTCTGGGACTGTTCACAGTACAAACAATTCGACTTGCACTCCCCAAAGCTAGGGATGCATATATCTCGTGCTTGATTTCCACATCAATCTACATCGACTAATTCGCCGTCGCTTAAGTGACCGATATCACCTTTGCCCAGCAACCCCAGCATTCCGAATTTGCTCGCCGACCGCCACGACCGAAATACTTACGATCGGCGCACTCCCTTACGTGTCACTTGACTTTCCTCCGACGCGCTTCCCATGATCGATGCGACTTGATTTCGGTATTGACATCCTCCATTGGCAGAATGCCTAGAGACGAGGAGGCCAGGTGGGATTTCTTTGCTGCGCGCATCCAAATGATAAACCCCGCTGATTGACAACGATCTTTAGTCTTTGGCCTACCAACAACCTGCTACTTCAAGAAGGTCGCAAGCATTACAGAAGCAGCGTTTCGCCAATGTAAGTCTCGCCACCTATCTATCTTACTACCTTACCTATCTATCGGTCGGCGCGAACTGACCTGTTTCTCCTTTTATAGTCATTGGCAGCTTAGATCGTTGCTTAGTGCAGAGGGACAAAATGTCCTCTATTTTCCCGCTGGAGTCAACAACACCCACATCCAACGACTTAACACTTCGACGCGCGAGTGCGAGACCATCAAAGTGATCAGCTTCCATCCTCGCTGTCTGATTGCTAGTAAGGGCTGGATTTGCTGCGGAGGCGAGAATGGAGAGTTGGTTGTCATCCGAGAGTCGGGGAGTAACGATGCACAGGCCGATACCCTCAGCAGAGATTTTCGTTCAAGACTAACCTCGATGGAGGCCTCTAATCTGGCCGAAGCTCCCATGTATCAGCTTCAACGGGATATGCTTTCAGTTGTTGAACGCATCAACGGTTCGAACAAGACTTGGTCTGCTTCGAGTTACAAGGTTGGTACCGAACGTGTCAATTGCATAACCATATGGCATCCTCCCGAAGGCACGACTGCTTCGTCGCGTGAACATTATGACTCGTCGGTAGCCGTTGTGGCCAATAATGACAAGACTATTAGCGTCATAGGACTCTACGAGCCGGATTTACAGAAGGATGTGCTGGAGTATCCCGATTGTGTTAATCGCGGCGTTATCTCTCCGGATGGCTCTCTTCTAGTTGCCATCTGTGACGACCCTTACCTCTACATACACGTGCGACGTCCGCACGCTCACACCCAACACTACCATGGATCCTCTTGTGATTCCTTTAAATGGGTATCGCTGCCAAGAATACGGCTCAAGGGTCCATGGAATAAAGACACGGCGGATTGTCGAGGCAGCTTCGCAGCTTGCTTTTCCCCGTCGGGGAAATACTTGGCTGTGGGCACCCAGTATGGTACGATATCGATATTCGATGCTGTTGCTCTCAAGGATCCCGACTCTGATCCTTTGATCACGTATTTCGATTCCGATCGAGCCCCTGGAGAATGCGGTGCTGTTAGGGATATGGCATTTTCACCAGGGCCATATGACCTTCTGGCCTGGTCAGAACATCGAGGACGGATCGGAGTGGCGGACGCACGAACTAATTTCAAACGCCGACAGATTATCTCTCTGGGTAGCCATGATGGGTTTCAGCACTATTCGCTTAATGATAGCAACACAATCGACCCACGTTTACTCGACCCGCGTAGTGAAGAGAACGAACGGAACACCGAGAGCGAGCGTCACGGAGAGATGTCACTGTCATTGTTAGAACGCTGGGGCCGAGTAATGTCCGACCGGCCGCTACCGAACCCGGAATCTTCCACTACCGCCCGAATCAATCAACCCTTCAGCGCGGACGAGATTGCAGTCCTCGAGGCGTTCCAGAGCGACCGTCGGCGACGGGAAAACCGTGACCGAGGTGAACAGTCAGATCAACGGCCTTCGGAACACCGGAGCCAACGGGCCGCTGAGAGAAGTGCGGCATGGAGATCTCCAGGGTGGGCAGAGAGGGTGAGTCTTCCCAGGTCCATGCATCGCAGAGAGGGTGAGACCGGAATTGAGGCTCTCAGGCGGATATATAGCACAGTGGAAGAAGTCCATCAGCTAGTCACTAATCCTCGTGGCGCACAGAGTGCGACGATGACACGTATTATTGAACGAGAACGTTTGCGCGATCAACATCGTTCGAGTAGTAACCTCGCGCCTCCCGAACAAGATCGCGAGAGGACTGGTATCACGGGACGAGAAAGACGGAGAAGCGCATCTATCATGCATACGCTGGCTCAGAACGCCGACAATCTTTCACAGTTGATGGCGAGCCGATCGCAAAACCAGGACAACGAGACGAGCAACGACAGTTCAGCAACCTCGCGCGACAGAACCATCGCTCCGTGGTTTGCTAGTCGATTCGGTTCATCCGGATGGAACGACGTAGAGAATTTAGCCACGGTGTACGGAAGCGACCGCAGTGCCCCCGACAGTTCTCGAACAACAGAGTCTATCAGACCTCGCCGGGGAATCCCAGTGATTGCTGACGTGTGGGCTAATGACTCCCTTTTCACCAGGATCAGAACAGGGAGTCGTGAGCATCAGCAGAACCCGGATGACACCGCCGGTCTGACATGGAGCGAGGATGGTCGCACCTTGTAAGCAGAGCCCTGTCTCCTCTACCAAATGTAAACGCACAAGACTGACGAGATTAATTATAGGTTTGCCGCGGCTGAAGATGGCATATATGAACTTCACATCAATATGCAGAGCCGAAAGGTATTCCCAGATATCGAGTTCCGCTAGTAACCAATCGTCTATCTGAGTCTGTCTATATGGTACGGTCTGTAGCTTTTCGACAGGAGCCCTTATTAGTGGCTCCAAGCGGCGTTTGAGGAGTTTTAAATCATAGGTGCATAAGGAACAGGCAAAGGGCGTTTGCGTTCAACATTTCCAAGGTTCCCCCCAGGTCCGGACGCGATGATTTATCCTTTTTGTCCCCCTTCTACAAATTTTTATTTTTCCTCAGGGCTGGTATTACTCTCAAATTTTTCTTTCCCTTCTATTCGAAGCCGGGAGTAGATTTTATTCCTCGCCTTGCTAGTCCCCACAAAAAGTCCTTCCCCCATTGGAGTTTCGCAAGGGAGAGAGGAAACACAATGGCTTAAGCCATGAAGCCTCGGATTTTTTTTCTTGCTCGCCAATGCATATTTGACACCGAATCCCATGTACATACGTACTATTCACACCAATAATAGGTAGTCACTTGTCAAGTTCCCTGAGTTTATGAATTATGTGTTATGCGTGCCCCCCACCCGTGATAAGGACCTGAATTACGTAGCATGTAGTACAATCCCTCCAACCCCCTTCCCCCTATTCCGCCAGCGTGGGTGTGCGCGTCCTCGCATTGCATTTGATTACAGTATCCCATTTCAATGCCGTCTTTGGGTTTGCATCGCCATCATTCGTCGACCGGAGATCTAGGCGCCATCCCATTGATCCATCGATCCTATCTCATCTCATCTCACCTCACCTCCCAGCGGCGCCGATCCCTCCACCCTGCCGCTCCCATACAGCATATCGCGCACCAGATCCCCAATCGCCAGACAGCTCGTCAGCCCGGGACTCTCGATCCCCAGCAGGTTCACCCACCCTTCGTACCCGTCCTCCTCGCGGATGTGGAAATCCACAAACCCGCTCCCGCCCACGCCCACCGCGCCCGCGGGCCGCAGCTTCGGCCGCACCCCCGCGTAGTCCGGGCTCAGCGCCGACTCGTCGATGGTAGGGAGATATTTCTTTATCTCGGCGACGGCGGCCGGCAGCCGCGCCGCGTTGACTGCTAGATCGGAGGGGGAGTCAACCCACTCGACGTCCGGCCCGAACCGCATCCGCCCCGCCAGGTCCAGCGTGAGATGCGTGCCCAGGCCGCCGGCGCCCGGCGCCGTCACGGGGTAGATCAGCCGGCTCACCTTGGGCGACGACGCCCCGTAGCTGAAGTAGTTCCCCTTGGCGTAGTAGAGCCGGATCTGCCGCTCGCGCGGCACGATCAGGTTGTGGATGGCCGCGGCGCCGAGCCCCGCGCTGTTGATCAGCACGTCGGTCGTGATGCGCGATTCTTCGCCCGTCGACGAGTCCCGCACGGTTAGGGCCCAGCCCCGACTTCCGGGACGCGCGGTGGCGGTGGCGGTAGCGCTAGAAGATGCAGAAGTAGGTGTAGATGTAGATGTAGATGTAGATGTAGGGGTAGTAGGAGCGTGCAAAGGCTCAACCCCAACAACATCCGAATTCAGCGCCGTCACGCCGCCCGCGTCCTCGAACAGCCCCAGCAGCGCCGCCATCAGCGCGTGCGAGTCCACAATGCCCGTCTCCGGGCTCTCGAGCACGCCCGCGTCCGCCCTAACCGCAGGCTCCCTTTCGCGCGCCTCGTCGGCGCCAACCCACCGCGTTGGCACGCCGATCTCGTCGCTGCACAGCCGGTGTATGCGCTCGAGCGTCTCGCGCTGCGACGCGTCCTGCGCGACCACCCATTTCCCCGTGCGCCGGTGCGGCACGCCGTGGCGGTCGCAGAAGGTGTAGAGGGCTTGCCGGCCCGCGATGCAGAGGCGCGTTTTCAGGGAGCTGGGCCCGTAGTATAGGCCTGCGTGGATGACTTCGCTGTTGCGGGACGAGGTCTCGGTGCCGACTTGGGAGTGTCGTTCCAGGAGCAAGGTGCTGGTGCTGGTGCTGGTGCTGGTGCTGCTACTGGAGGAAGAGGAGGAGGGGGAAGAGGCCTGGTGAGAGGCGAGGGCCCGGGCGATGGCGAGGCCGACGGCGCCGCCTCCTATGACCTAGGGCGGGCCTGTGAGTTGTCAAGTTCTGTATTGTATATGTGCACATATATAATATCTACGTGTTTAAAGATAGGTACATGCATATAAATATTTCCCCGGCTGGAGTGCGATTGGCTGGGGATAAAGTACGAACGAAATGCGACTTACGACATGAGTGAAATCGGCTCTAGCCGGTGCCGTGCTAGAGAACGAACGCGCTAGACATGTCACGCCGCCCGACTGTAATTGGCGTCGAGCAGTCCTGGTGAACATCTTCATTCAACGGCGTTGGAGATTTGAATAGACATCAGAAAGGGTGGATGGACCCGTTTGCTTTACCTTAGGTAGTGAGAGGTTCAGTAGGGATGATATCATAACCTAATCTGAGAACGACACCGGAGATCTTATCGACTTATCGGCTCGGAACGCTTGCATTAGTGCTTTTGTTGCAGCCCTGATTCATCAGACAGCTAATAATCGAAACACATTGAAACAGTATTGGTGACCAATATTCAGGTATAACGAAAAATATAATGTAGATGCTCGGGCTCGACTTGTTCAACCACGTGTGTTTACCCACAATGCCTAGATCTGTAGAAAGAGCCGGTTCTGACCATGATCCCAACTCCTACTCCATTTCCGACTTTATACTAGTTGTGACACAGCTGTAATTGGATCCCTACGAATACGAATTGAGCAGAGACACGAGTGGTTAGTTTGCTCTTTGCGATCTCCCAAGAACACTTGGGAAATATAGTATCACTCATTATTTCAATCCAATTGATCCACGGGGCACCGTCTAAGTTGATTGATTCGGCACTAGTCTGACTATACGTGCAGTAGTTGACGAGTTCCTGTGATTTGCATCACAACGGATCAGACTCTATGAGTGGCGGGGGGGAAAAGTACACTTGCCCTGACCCTGTTCAGAAGAATGAAAGCATAATGCTAAAGCCGTAAAATGCAATGAGGACCATATCGAGAAACAATTGTAGTACGCCGTGTTCCGAGGCATCATATCCCCTCTTTCATGGGCCCTTCTACCCTGACCTTCCGGTAACACCAACGCCGAGAATTTTACCCTAGTATGGAAAGAAACCGACTTGTTCATTCGTGATGAGTTAGACAACCAAACGCCTTAGGACCAAATTCGAATATTGCAAATAAGAGTCCAGTTCAATTTATTCGTCCTTAGGACCGGTTTCCGAGGTGGCAGCAGGCTGAGCCGTGGTGGCGGACGCCGCTAGAGTGGTAGAAGATGAACCTGCTGCACCTTCTTCCTCAGATACAGAGGTAGACTGCGTAAGCTGCGAATGATGCGCTGGTTCCCGCGTCACCCCAGAATTTGCATGAGCCTCGCTCAGTTGTCGTTCTATAAAGATGTAAGTAAGTTGCCACTGAATGAGCTAGGATAATCCATCTTACCGAGCTCACGGATTCTGTGGCGTAACATCTGGTTCTCACGAACCAAAGACTGGGTCTCAGCCTGATAATAGGCACTCTCATCCCGCACCCCGGAAAGAAGCGGCTCCACACTCTCCGCACTGATAGACGTCGATCTCAGTCTAGGAGAAGGTGCCCCACGGCTTGGTGTTCTTGATCTACGGTGGAGCGCATCGCGAGCCATATCAAACGAAGAACGAGGATGTGACAAGACCGGCGAACGGGGAACCGAAGTAGATGGTGCGGGGAATGGTGGCTGCGCACCTGGGTTCGGAAGTACGACGGAGCTAGATCTCTCCGAAGTAGGAGTTGCATCTTCAGCAGCTACGTTCGTTTGGCTTTGGCCCTGTGTTCCTTGAAGCTGCTGTAGTTGGATTTGCTGCTGACGGATCATCTGCAGAAGTCGATTCTATCATGATCCATGTTAGCCAACAGAAATGCAAATTGAATAATAATAGTATAGCATACCACTTGTGCTTCTTGTTCTGCCTCAAGTTCTTGATGTAATTCTCCTAGACTTGGTGCTCTGTTGTGATGGGGATCTCCTCCCGCGAGGACAGGTGATGTAGCCATCGGTAGAGGGCTTATTGCTCCATACCCGCCGCCTACACTCTCTGTAACCATTTCACCTGGGCCGGGAACTGATGGATCGTTGAGTTGTAGGTTCATCAATACCGTAGAGCGTCGTCTGCCCATTTGTGGCGATTGTCGGTTTCGTGATAGAGAGCTGCTTGACGAGCCTGGAAAATAAGAGGGATGTAAGTAGGTTGTAGATTTAGCGGAATCCAAAGTCGAGACTTACGTCGCATAGGTTCATGCTGGAGACCAGCGTTCATGGTGGCAGCAGCTTGCAACGACGTGGATGCTGATCGAGGAGAAGGTGATGCCGACTCACCACGAAGGGCAGAGTCTCCATTGCCATTTGCAGAGGTCATAATGCGCGGTCGTGCAGAGGATGGTGATGATGGTGGAAGTGAATTGAGGTCGGGAGCCATGTCAATGGCGAGAACAGCGTTGACGTCTGACGTAGATAAGGGAGGTCGTTTACTGGAGGTCAAGTGTCACACAAGGCAACCTAGAGCTGTGGCCAAGCTGCCGAACCTTGTCAACTCCCAGCCAAACAAGATGCTTCGCGGCCTTAGACGGAATGGAGGGGTGGAGTTGAGGTTAGCGGGTTAGGTAAAGATATGGAGACCGATATGAAGTACAGTATGCAGGTAACGGGCCTAGACGTTAACAGGCGTCAAATAGGATTGTGATTAAGAGGCGATCGTGGCATAAACGCCAGACCTAGGCACGATGCAACGCGTAGAATAGCACTCGTCAGCCGCGGATGCTGAGGCTGGGTCCTTCTGTACTTGCTCAGGTGACAAGGGAAGTCGAACGATACCGTATATGTTTCCTTTTTTCCCAGGACCGTGACCAAAGAGTCCAACGACACCCCGTTAAGACTAGACTCAACGGAACTTTGTGGAGAGAACAATCACTCTGTATGCAGGTGGGCTGTGACCTTGTGGGGAATTAGAGCTACCCCTTGACGTCAGTTGACGGGGGATTGAAATGCTTTGCCGGGAACGTGACCCCAGTACGAACCTTATTACATAATCAGCATGGTTAGGTACATACTCATCGCGGCTATGTCTCCAGCTATATACATGCATATCAATACATACATGTATGTCTACGTATGTATCTCCTGAGCCGCGTCCAACCATCAACCCATTCCAAGACAAGGACCATGAGACATCACATGTAATCAACTAATCAATTAGGCAGAGCCTTACGACACTTGCATTGCTACGAAGGCTTATACAACCGAAACCTATCGGAAATTCTTCTTTCAATGCCTCGTATTATCTACATGTACATTTATGTCAACGCGGTTAGATTGTGTATATTTACCAGTCTCTCATCACAATATTGGTCATAAGGCTAACCAACAGAGTTTCGCCATGCAAGCTAACTTGATACAGGACCCTTAAGGTTACGTGCCATTGTAACATCATGCAAGGACAGCATTCGTAGGCTGAGGTTTCTCCTAAACCTTATAGTTATGTCTAACGCCCTTGCATGAGCCCCTGATGCAAATCCGTGATTTATATATGTCGATTTTATACATTTAGATGTTAGTTAGGTATGTGGTTTAAACTGCCAGCATGAGGTCATTCGACATTGTTGCCTTCATTTGCTACAACGGGTAAATCTTAGTCTCGACCAACATGACCTCATCTATGTTTCACATTCATAACTAAGACTCAGCGTTCAATTCATATCAACCTTCAAGGAAAAATCGACTAGAACATGAAGTATCTTATCTCAAGAGAGCGCTATTCTGCGAGGCCTAGTTGTGTGTTACTGGAACAATACGCTGCTCCAGTCACTCTTTTAATTTCTATGTGGCAGCACGATAAAGCGCCCCGCTACTCGATGGATTAATGAGTCAGGCCTAGTACCACACAGTTCTAGGATCACGATTCTAATTTACGATATCATCACAAGCTAGGACCCCCATAGCGTACTTGCTTTATAAAGCTCGTCCACAAGGTGAATGTCAACCGGATCATCCGGCGAGCAAACAGCCCGGTTAGCTCAATCGGTAGAGGCAAGTCATCCACTTCCGACTCCATTCACACAAATATCGTGTACTAACCTCTTCTGCAGCGTGAGACTCTTAACAGAGATTCATCTCAAGGTTGCGGGTTCGACCCCCGCATCGGGCTCAATTCCTGATGCTTCCCAGTCCACTGGGATTTGCAACCCTTCATTTTTTGCGATTTTTATTTTTATTTTTATTTTTTTACTTTGACACTAGGAGGAAGACCGTTTAGGGCTAGGGCAAGCCAAAAACCGCTACCTTTAATACAAACTTCCGACCCGAAGTGTAGATAATAGAAGCGACCCCGGTTAAGGTGTCCGACTATTACTTTTATCTAGAAGAGGATAGGCAATGTAGCACCCTCTCATTTGGTCTAGCCCTCGATATCTCACCACGGGTATGGACCAGGTGGTGGAGGGGATCATTGTAAGTCTCCCGAACCATGATACATCTTGGAGATCTATTTCAACATATGTAGTGGAATGAGATTAGTCTTACAGATGCATAAAGCCATTCTAGAAGCTGGATTGCCACGTCGTATTCAACTTAGGGTTCTGATCTCTCCAAAAAGTACCTAGGTATCTTGCAGCTGCCAAGCTCTGCTTTGGACTTTACTACTGACATATCATCATTGAGCTGCTGCTCAGCCTAGCCTTCAGTGCCGAAACGTACATACGCTACACACATAAAGATCCCGAGCGCACATCCGTGGTATAGCCATCGAATTCGTATTCCTTCGAATCAGAGTAGCCAATCATATCTGCCGCTCCGCGACGGCAACGTATGTAGATGTTTCGGGAAGAATGCAGATGTAACAAATATTCGCGGTCGGACTTAGCAGCAATGCTCAATATTGACGATCGGTGGCTTCACTATCGCCAAGAATACCTACAAGAAAGCAGCGACCAAAGGAGATCGGGATCAAACTCAAGGGGCACCCATCCACGCTCAAGCCTAACGACAAATGTCTACGAAGAAAGCACGGAAGTAGGGTGCCCTAATAAGTCTTAGTTATGTAAAACCGAAGCTGTCAAGCCGTGGTTCCCCTCTTTTCCTTGGAGGTTTTAGGATGAATCAAAGTCTTACGGATGTGTATTGATGATTAGTGTAAGACGCTAATCAGCGTTTTGAAAAATTTTTAATTTTACTACTGCCGAACGCCTTGGTTCAAGTGGGTTCAGACGATGGAAAGCGGGTGCTTTTCGACCTCGGCGACCCTTTGAGTGGGTTTCCTTCGGGAATGGATATCGAATGTGAAGACTGCCCCCTTGAAGTTGTGGTCCGGACATACGTAATACCATTACTCCGCCCAGAAGAATTGTGGTTGAATGCGGGCTTATGGAATGTCGTATCCAAAGGGTCTAACGCTTACCATAACTCCTGAATCTACGCGTGGCCGTAAGTAGTACAGGTCGGCGAATAGAACGTGGAGAGAAAAGCAACTATTCACATATACCACGTTCTCGAACACTCGACTGCGAGCGGGTTGAAGAAAATACGTGACTGGGGTGCAGCTCCGTTCTGATCGGCATTGCAGCCCAGATAAATGCATCTCCTGCATTCTGCCACCGGTTTTTTCTGGGATCGTTTGCCTGTGATTCGCGCGTACCTATGGCCCATTGCCGTTTTTATGCACACGAGGCCGCGAGGCGTTGTCAGGGCCACATTTGCGGCCGCTCTCTTTTGAATTTCATGGAGTGCCTCTTTTGCTGCTGATAGATCGTCGGTCGCTGCCGCACGCGGACCCGGTGGTTCGGCTACGGTAGATGAATAGTCTCATTCCGCGTTCCTAACGCGTGGCGGCCCTGCTGATAACTACCACCCCCTGTAACGAGCAGCAGGATTTTACCCCCCTCTCTCGCTTGGTGCTGACTGGCAGCCTGTAGGGAACCCTAAACTCGGGTCAGCAGCCACCGGAATGACTGCAGGAAAGTTATGGCGGTTGGTTGGTTACCAAGAATAATGAATTGCCGTTATTATGAAGGATTTTAAGGGGGATGTTGGAAGCGCATATTGTGTCCAATTCCAGGAACCCCCCAAACGGAATGTGCCGTGTCCACTTAACGTAGCCGGTTGGGCTCTTGGATTGAAAGAGCGCTGTTCAGCTGAAGTAACAACTATAATATAGCTCATGGGTTAACCCTAGTGCGTGCGAAATGAGCACGTCGTGTTCTTCAGCATGTTAGCAATATGTAAATAATTGCCCGTCATAATTATGACAGAGATGTATCATATCTCACGAATTCTTAAATTCCCCCCCCTCCCGGATCTGACGGGGTGCCAAAACGATGCCATTAATTGACAGGAGTTTTAGCGGCGGAGGAGAATTCTTGAAGTCTCACACGAACCCAGCCAACGTGGAAAATCCCGGTATTCCCCGGCCCGCTACTGCAGGAACTTCTAGGACGGACTCAGAAGCGTCGCCGCCACGAAGGATCGGATGTGGGAAGTTTGCTGTAGTGGCTTTCCTTAGCTTTCCTTAGCTATGCCTACCTAAGCCTAGCGAATGGGGGTCAGAGAAATCCGAGGCTTTAGAATCAAGTTGGGAGCAATATTTTTACGTTTTTATGTTTTGATATATTGGGTGGAAACGGGGCCTATGAAGTAATAGAAGCAATCCCTATTAGCTATTAGCTATTAGCCATCCGACCTATCCGCTAGCTTCGATAGCATCGCCGAAGTACCGGGTCCAGCATGGGCTAGAAAACCCACACGTCTGGATACGTACATGCCTTGCGTTGCAGCCAGTGCTCTTTACGCCGCAAGATAGGATAGAATCTTGAAGTTCAATATAGAATGAGGGTCGTCCGAGGATGTGAACGAATTGGGGAACGGAGTACAGGAATCGTATTCTCAAATTGGGAATTGGACGGGACGAGAATGGAATGTCAGCTGAGCTAAGAAGCATCCTCGTGCAACATGCAACTGTCCACTTCCGTGTCGCCATCGCACTGCAGAGGATTATGTAGAGAGTAGAAAGCGTGCAAGACAAATTTTACTTTCTGGGAAAAACATCACGCCAATTCAGAAATGTCAAAAAGTCTATCTTGTCGTCAAGAGGTCTGTGAGGCTGTTAAAACTTGGATATTTGATCACGAGCCAATCTGGTGCATTGCATCCGATCCGGATAGAAAATCTGTCAAAGCGCACAAACCCTTGCCTGCCTGCCTGCCTGCCGGCCTGCCCGCTTGCCATTGACATTTCCACAACCAAGGGTACGGGGTAATATTGAAAAGTGACCAGCTCAGAAAGGGCATAGCGCTATGTCTCTGCAGTTCATCACATATCTATACTTCAAGAATATTGTGTAACGAAAGGGGGGGTTTTCTGACGGGATTTTGGTAAATCTGCAGAACATCCCGAAGCACGTATGGTTGGACAGTCTGATACACAATCGCTGTGGGTTTCCGGAATGTAGATATGTATCGTGCGCATACATAGGAAGTATTGCAAGTTTGTCAGATCGATAGTCTCCCGAGATATTCGCTACGTACCAGGTGCTCGTGGTTCTTGACCGCGATATCTAGATAATCAATACGACTTCGCTGACGAACTATCAAGCTCTGATATTAGATTAACATCAATGATTACCAACGATCAGACCTCCAATGCCCAATTTATCGGCACTTATTAGAACTACGTAGTACCGAACATAATACTCTACCGGAACCTGAATTGAGGGGAATGAACATGCGTAGCTCTCTCTCGAGAATGCAACATTGAAGCCCTCTCCACTTGCGAAAGTCGAGAGAACCCTTGGCATTCGCATGCGGTGACGATAGGCTCCCCGCTGCTACTGGACTGTCAATTCAAGTAACCTGCAGCAACCCCCCAAACGATACTTCGCGGCTCACGAATGAGATCACATCCTGGCACGTCGTTGATTCGCTGCGCCGCTCAGGGGTCCTCGCGGGCGCGTTTCTTCTCACAGGTTCAAAACAACATTGGAAACCATGGGAGATGCACGCAACGTGACAAACTTCGCTGCGGAAAATTCACATCGACAATTATTGGCCATACTTGCAGACGCCGAAGCTTGGGGGCAAGCAACTCTCTCCCTCTCTCTCGTCGCTACATTCCAAAACGAGGCGGGAATTTTCGTCTTTCTCTCCGAATAGAAATTTCCAAAATTTCCAACTGGCTTACCCTTTGGAGCCCTTCGAGCCTTCGAGGGGGGATGAGGTGCGTCAGACAGACGTAAAAACATAAGGTGTCTGGCGTTCAGGGCGGCAGTGGTCTGTTCGGGTTGTCCCTGATTCCCTGCATATGGCTATCTGTCGTGCCCCGCGCCTATCTGTGATTGATGTTGCGTAGTCGATCGCACGCCGGAATTTGGCACGATCAGGACCATCTTTTTGATGACTGGAGCAATTCCATACTTTGTCAACTTGGCTGTTTTGAAGAGAGACAACTCGTGGTGGCCCGTGGTATAGAGTAGGCGTCTTAGCAGCTAACCGAGGACCGCCCTACGCGATACTACCGCGGTACACTACATCCGGGGATAGAATAACTATCGAAAACAGGTATTCAAAAAGTACCGTAGTGACCTCCGCTAGTCCCACACCAAGCCGCACGGTCATGGGCCGGCGCGCTGGAAGAAGATCCCTGACCGGGATACAATACCCTTTCCCCTTGCCGTCAACATCCAACCCACTTCGTAAGTTTTGAGCAGGGATTCAGGGATTCTTTCGCGAATCCCAGCCCAGCCAAGGTTCGATTTCTTCCCAATTTTCTCTCACGAGTGTGGGTGTGTGCTTGGGGGGAAACGTCTGACTCGGGGCTTTTGCATGTTCTGCAAAGTTACTGCTCTGTCCTCCGCCCCAGCCCTTCCTCATCAGGGTCTCAGCCCGTGAGGAAACATGAGACCGCGGACCAGAACCTCGACCTGCATGCCTAACACCCTTTTATACTAGTTAGTACCCAGCATCAGAGCCGTCTGCCGGTGGCTTAGAGGGATTCCAATTCCTAATTTTATCCTTCTAAAACTCTATGCTCCCGCCTCGTGGTCTCACAGTCTTGTTTTCACTTTCTTTTGCCTGGACTCCACCTCTAATACCCTTTTTCAAGGTCGTCTCTCTCTTTTAGCTTGGAGCTACCCAGTACTAGTCGAAACCCCCGTTGTATAGTTGCGCCGGGAGTTAGGGCTGTCTATCTAGGTGCCGAGTTGTAATTCCACGGACGATCAGCACTTTTAAACCTCATCACAACACAGGGTTGCCTTGAGTTCATCTTCACGACCCCCTCGCTTTCCCCCCTCAGGATCTCGGCTCTTTTTGACTGATACGTTGGGGTTGGCGCTTTTGTTGGTTACCTCACTTTGAGACTCTCATCACATGTCTCCAGAACTTAATTTTCCTCCCGTTGTGTTGGATCCTTCCGTTCATGCATCATATGTGTCTCCCCGACGGTGCACAACAGATCTCGGGTCTCCTTACTCATCTACAAATATTACATGGCTGAAAGTTATTCAGCAAAATTAACCATCATTTCCTGCTAATTTATAAACACCACCTTCAAATACAAACATAATGGCTGAACAAGACGTCATGAGCCCAACGAGTCCTACTCTCGAGGCTCTGCAGAACCGTTCACGCGATATGCGGCGAGCCAGGCCGCCGGATATAACCATTCTTAGACATGAGAATAGAGTACCATTACGACCGGAGAGAATGGCCAAGCGTGAATCCAGGATTGGTTTAAGAAGCATATTCAGCAAGTCGAAACTGGGAAAAGATGATAAAATAGCGGAGGAGCCATCGTCCCTCAAGGACCCGTCCCGGTACATGGGAAAACGTTCCTCGCTAGCAGACCTTGGCGGTTGGCCACAGAGACTCAACCCGTCTCGCTCGGAGATTTCCTTACTAAGTTCACCTCAGGCCTCGATCAAGTCGCCGGCATCTGGAACCTCTTCTTCGTCTTCACGGCTACGACAAAATAGCAATGGTGCCAGCCAAGGCAAATTCCGTCCGCAGACACCGGCCAAGACAGGAGGCTCAATTACTGGGTTCGAACCGCCGCCATTATTTAAGATGTATCCCCAAGCAATCAAGCACGCAACACTGCCGACTTGTCTTACTCCGATAGATGCTCTAGCCCGTCTCAACGAGACCAAGGCCAGCTTGCTACAAGACGACTTTTCACGAAGCAATCTCACATCAAGTCAGGTTGACGTATCCGGGCTTGGTTCAAAATTCGAGGGAGAGAAGAGAAAGAAGTCAAAGGCACCGGAATGGACAAGTAAAATCTACGCCCTCGTCACCTCAGGATACCTGCTCCAGTATGCGGCAGAAGGCCCCTTCAATCGGTTACCGGAGAAGATCCTGCATCTCACTCGAGACTCCGCTGCTTACGTTAGTGACCTTATTCCTGGAAGGCATTGGGTGGTTCGGGTGGCTTCAACTACAGATGCCGACGGAAACCCATCTGCGGACATCAAATCATTCAGATCCAAGCTCGCTCTGAGAGGTGCCGAGAAGCGACAGGTCTCTAACATGTTACTCGTTTTCGAAAGCCCCGAGACCATGGATACCTGGCTCGCTATCTTGAGACGAGAAATTGAGTCATTGGGTGGAAGGAAGAAGCTATCTGAGACTGGAAAACCCGAGACGGAAGACGGTACTGCGATGCTCAAGGCGCAAACGAGCCAGAGAACCCTTGTTGTTCGAGATCCGGCCCGCTTCTCACGGATCGTGTCGCAGGACTTTTCATGGAACCAGGAGAACACGCTCGTCGATCCTACCGAAGAACGCGAGACCACTGAACAACCCGCCGCGCGGATATCGGAATCAACTGTGGATGATGGCTCGAGTATGATTTCATCGGAAGGTCAGCTCCTGGATAGTCTTAGGGATAGTGGTAGTGGCACCGGGAGCAGCGGCAGTAGTGGCAGTAGCGGTAATCGACTCTCGTTCATTTCATCTGGCCAACGGACGATTGTATCATCAGCGGAGTCCTCCCCGACACATTCACCGATTCGAGAGAGTTTTTCAAGTCATGGAAATGATTATCTGCAGAAAGCTTTACCTCCGACCCCCGAAGTAAGGCCACGTCCGAACGCTGCCGCAATTGCGAACAGGAGACAGTCCATGCAAACGATGATACCCGGTTTCGATCCTCGCCTGGATGTCGGTGGTCGCCCGACTCCAGGACTACCGGCTACCTTAACCTCAGTTCATGAGAGTAAACACCAATTCGTACCTAACTTTAGCGTGCCACACACCGTGAGTAGACGGTATTCATCCATGAATTTGTCCGCGATCGCTTCCAGAGCAGATCAGCTACCATCCGAACGAGACGGACCGATTAGACCACTCCGACGGAGTCCACCAACAAAACTCTCGATATCCCGCCCTCTTTCTATTGTCCTCGATCAACCATCACCAAGATCGCCAAGATCACCATACTCCCCTACCGCATCAACTAATAAGGGCCCCTCTACTTTACAGATCCCCGACTCGCCATCCATGTTTACTGCGCCTTGGGCTGGCAATACCCCAAAGGATCAAGAGAAGCATGAAACCCCCAAAAGCCAGATTCCAAAGCGAATAGCAGAAGAAGCTCAATTGAGAAGCGCCACTCCGGACATAGGTTCCCATATTAGGAACAATATACGTGCCAGCCAATTAGGTCCCTCGCATCCGCATCCGTATCCCAAAACAGAAAAATCATTCAATGTTCGACCAACCCGGTCTCAGACTCTGGTGCTTTTAGAGGCGCCTGAGCCAATACGCAGGCCTTCTTCATCTCTCGAAATGCGGAGGGCATCGACGACTCAAGCCTTCGGACACCAATCGATCAAACATGCGATCTTGTTGTCCGAAGGCTCAATTCGCCCGAATCGCCACTCGCTGATTTACCCCAAGCACTCCAAATTACCCTCTATCGAGGAGCCTGCTTATACTCTTGCGCCCCCACTCACTTGCTCACCGAAACGTTCGGCCCCCTCCCTCAAAGCCTTGCGGCAGGAAGAGGTGGCGAATCAGCTTTTAGCTGTAGACATTTCACCCAAGAGCCTTGCGACAAGACGGAGCATGCCTCATCTAGTCGAAGGACCTCCACCTGCTCCCCCGCCAACATGCGCCCTTCCTCCGCTCCCGGGAAAGCGCTCAACCAATATACCCAGGAGCATCAAGACGTGATAATATAATGTCTTAGCGATTCACACGAGAAAGCTTCAACACACCGAAGACCAATATTTCCTTACATATCGGGCTTGATTTTACTTATTTCCCTTCGTGTATATCCTTGTATACCTACCTACCTATTCTCATGACCCACCCCAAACGATAATGATGATGGCGTTTCGGGTCGATTCTTGCATAGACTCATCGACTGGAAAGATTACAACAGGCCCTTGCGGGAAAAAACTTAGTTCATTTAGTATGTAGTATGTTTTAGTTACGAAGCGTTGGAAGTTGGATGTTAGCGATGAGGACGAGGATAAGGGTGGCTATGAGGATGAAGATGATGGAAGAGATATTCCTTCGATGAGACGACAGATATGATTAGAGACATGGATGTCTTATTGACTACGTGCGGGAAGTAGTATGTCTGTCAGGATATTACTCTTGCCCCCCCCCGGACAGCTTGTTAGCGACACGCGGTTTTATTCTTTATGTTATCAATACCAAAAGCAGCCCTCCGGGATACGATACTGGGATATTTCAGGGCTGCAGAACTTCTGGATGCTAGTTCCTACTACTTGGGACGTAGGTAGCATATCAAAAAGGAAAAGAAAGGCTTCATGCCATGATCAAACTGAAAGACAAATGGCCTCTTGATATGTGAGACTTGCGAAAGACTATTTGAAACTATTGTAGATCAGTTCAATATGAAATTGGGGATAGTGAAATCGGAACTACATACATAAGCAGTTCAGGGAGTGTAGGTAGTGTGCACGGACCAATCGTAGGCGACTTTATTTGGTAGCGCGGGGCAAATCCTGTGGTACCGATAAGAGATTTGAGACCCCACACTTTGGATTAGAAACGCAGACTTGAAATTATTCCTAAACCACACAAAAAAACCGTCATCATCAACGAGATTTCATTCCATTCCGTCCAGATCATCCTCGCAAATTCTAAACAAAAACACAGCGAAAATGGCGTCTAAGAACAGGTCAGAAAGCCCTGCCATCATATTTCTACCTTTATGTGAAATGGGACCTGCTAACCCTCGAATAGGAACTGGGCCGATGACGAAGAGGAAGGCGACGAGATCTCGACCGAGCTGCCTCCGCCGCAGACCATCCAGAACAAGGACGGCACCAAGACCACCATCACGTACCGGTACAACGAGAACGGGCAGAAGGTGAAGACGACCCGGCGGATCCGCCTCGTGACGCACCGCGAGGTGGTGAACCCGCGCGTGGCGGAGCGCAAGACGTGGAAGAAGTTCGGGCTCTCGGAGAAGGACGGCGCGGGCCCGCAGATGGACACGACGTCCGTGGGCGAGAACATCATCTTCCGCCTCAGCACCAACTGGAAGAAGGACACCAAGGACGAGGCCAAGGACGCCAACGCGAACGCCATGAAGGAGAAGCTCAAGGACAAGACCGTCAAGTGCCGCATCTGCAACGGAGAGCACTTTACCGCCCGCTGCCCTTACAAGGATACCATGGCCCCTGTGGGAGCTGAGGGCGGCGCTGATGTCGCGGCGGGCATGGGCGATGACGCGGCGGCGAGCTCGGTCGGTGCTGCGGGTGCTGGAAAGAAGGGAAGCTATGTCCCGCCGGCGCTGCGTGGTGACCGTGCTGCGGCTGGTGGGGAGAGGATGGGCGGCAAGTACGGCGAGAGAGACGATCTTGCTACGCTGCGTGTGACCAACGTGAGTTCCTTCCCCTTTCTTTCTCCCCTCTCCCGCTTTTCTCTTTTAACACCGTAATATTTACTAACACACCCTCACCCACAGGTCTCGGAGATGGCAGAGGAATCAGAGCTTCGCGACATGTTCGAGCGCTTCGGCCGCGTGACCCGCGTGTTCCTGGCCAAGGACCGCGAGACGGGCCTGGCCAAGGGCTTCGCGTTCATCAGCTTCGCGGACCGCAACGACGCCGTCAAGGCGTGCAACAAGATGGACGGCTACGGCTTCAAGCACTTGATCCTGCGCGTCGAGTTCGCTAAGAAGGCTGCTTAGTTTGTTCACTAGGGTACCTAGGTAGTTACTGATTACTGATTACCGATTACTGAGTTACCGGGTCACTGGGCAAAGGGCAGCGGTCAATGGTCGAGGGTTATTGGCCATTGGCCCTTGGTCATTGGTTGTGGAGATGTAAATGAACAGAGCTTATTTATCCTTCCACTACACGCGTGACGGATATATGGAGGCAACGAGCGGGATTGGCACGAAACGGAACGGAACGAAACGAAATGATAGGCAGGCATATGCCATGGTCGAGGTTCAGCCCTGCAATATGCGAATAGAATGCGTTTTCTAGCACAATGGGACACGGGTGCCTATCTAAATTCTACTGCTTGCTAAGAGCATTCGTTTCTGGAGGCTACGTTTCCTCTTATTATGACAATCCGTCTAGTGTTCTTCGTTTCATGACTGCGTCTTGTGGCGTATAATAGATGCCGTGGTGCTGAGTTAGGTAAATTCGGTGTTGAGTTCTCCCCCGATGCTGCTCTGCCGGTAGACATATATAAGACTAGACGCTGTCACAGACAAGTAAATGTGTTCCCTAGCAGCTCGGCATCGTACCCTACGGGTCGTGGTATAGGTTAGGTAGTGTGCAGCTTTCTTGAGTTTGTTCTCGTACAGCTCAGATCCAACCTGGTATGATGTTATGAATGTTGTACATGGACCGTTGTATTGTATAGAAAGGTACTACCCGGCATATGGAGCATAAGGTCTTTCTTCCACAGCGCTTTAATCGAGTTTGTTTGTTACATATTATGATATTAAGATCTGGTGAAGAATAGCCCCTAGTTGGCTCCTGGATATTTACCCGATGCTTCACTATGATATAACGTATTGCTAATTTATACCTACCGGTTCAGTGTAAGGGCGCGTGGGTTCAATGTCAGCTCCGTGTTTCATGATTTCGTTCTTTATTATAGAGATCTTAGGTACCTATCTAGGTATGCATGAAGTTAATTGTAACGGTTACGCTACTATATTATACATCAGGTGGTTGATTACTTGCCCTACTTGATAGGCAACTCTCTGTGGGCGACGAGAGAGAACATATTTGGCCTGTGTAACTTGACTAGACCCGACATAGATTTTTCAGTCTGCCCTATCATGCCATGTGGCAACTATATTCTATTCTCTCCCCTTCACAAGTTTGACTCGCCCTCACTCTTATTACCCATGCTATTCGCGCCAGCGCCTAGAAATGCCATCTCTCGGCACACTTTCACGGATTGTGACTCTCAACCCGCATTATCTGTCTATCGCGGTATATTACCAAGGTCCGAGGCAGGCGGCGGTGACTCTTCTAAAGTCATAACCACTGCTTTTCTCATTCCAGGTGTACGTGACATACGGAACTACGCTTGCTTCAGCGCCGGAGGAACTCGTGCAGAGGTTTCTGGCACACGCGCTCGCCGATATGCAAGACTCTGGCCTAGTCCGCTTCGACATATATTTTCGGCCTAGTGCCTTATCTACTGATATTGTGCGCCACTGCCACGCCGAGAAGAAAGCGCTCAGCACTTATGCCCACCGATGCTAACGTTTTCCGTGGCGTCGTTGTAATGCTTACCAGTGAGCAATGGGAATCAAACTGTGTAGGGCTGCCCCTTTTTCGACCTTCCGCCCAGTTTGCTTAAATTGGAGTATGGGAGGGGATCCTAGGAGATGACCTGACCGATGATGGGATGTTGATCGTCCGCGACGTTGCTCTTCAAGGTCCAACCAGGTTGAGTATAAAATTATGAATGCTAGCCGAGAATACGCACGATTGGAGTAGTCTCAATGAGCAGTACAGAGACGCTATTGACGAGGGAAAGACTGAGTGATAGTTTATTCCTTAAGTAGACGCTGGTGCTTGGACAGCAACCTTCTCCTACAGTATTGCTGCCTCGGATATATAAGAACAACCCATGGCCCATGTTGTAGGTATTGTAAATTTCATTCATTCGATGGGTGGACTGTAGGAACTTCTAAACCTATTATATGAGTTGGATCTCCGAGGGCTTCTGATGGTCTTGGGTCGATAAGTCAAAGGGCCACCACTCATAATTCGACGTATCTCTGAGAATACTACTCTCCTCTTTGACGATTATACTAACGATATGCTATCTAAACGCACAGTTACTGTTGATAGAGAATGTCTTTCTACTGCCGCCACACGCTTGCCGTGATTTATATACTATGCCTACTGTTCGGGACGTTAACTTCGGTTCTGCCAACCTGACTCCCCGGGTTCGGCGAGGTGAATTGCAAGAGAAGAATCTCCCCTATCGTTATTAAGTTCCTTATAGAAGGGAGTACCATACGACACAACGGCGTTATCTGTAACCTGCCTGGAGAACAGAGTCTATACCTAGATCGAGGATTTCTTCGAATTGTAGGCTTGACTGGCCCCAGCTCATTAGCATGCCGTTTAGTAGAGCCATTAAACATCACAATACTAGTCCTATTTTCAGACCAAACTAGCCCCTCTCGCGCAAGCAGTCAAGGAGCTGGAGTGCTGTCTGTACTTCCAAAATGTGGTCTCTCTAGTGTATAGTAGTGTCGACCTAGATTGTAATGGATTTTGCAATATGGCGTGATCCCGAAACCCTCTCGGAAAATGAACTGTTTGGTGCATGGCAAACCCGGTGCTAAAGGCTTTTTGCTTACTTAAGTGCAGCGTGGCTCAGGTAGTTTCCAAAAATCTGGTTGTTGATTGAGTGCCGATAAGATAAAGCCGGTAGCGACGAGGGCTAGAGGGGTACATACCGAATTAGGAAAGCGGTATGCAGTAGAACCTGCATTCCAGAACGTGCCGTGCCTGTCCACCTGCATCTTTTTGCATGTGACGTACCGTCGGAAGTGATCCTTCAGCCTTAGGGCGAATAAATCAGCATCTTGCGACGTTGAAATTCCCATAAATTGTTGAACGCTATTGTCGGAACGGAAAATTGTACCTCAAGGATTGAAATTACCCAGTGATTCAATTTGTGAGGTTATTGTGACGTCGCAAGCGCACCGGCAAGTGCATCTTGAGGTGGAACCTTTCGTCCTCCAATTGAACCGCCTTCCGTCCCCGAGTCAGTCCCCGTTAGTTCCCCGTCGAGACTGCATTGCATACTTGCCAAGTGTTATTGAAAATCCCCTCCACTTCTTTCTTTTCCTCCGCCGTTGCCCAATTGCCAACTCATCCATTCAATATTGATCTTTTTTACTTCCATGGCTGCTAGTCGACGAGGTTCATTACCTAACGCCGTCCGACACTAAGCTAGCATTAGACAGCCATTCAACACGGTTGACATCTAGCACCATGAGCTCAGTCCCTGAGCCTTCTGCCGATGCTGGCGAGTTACGCCGTAGGCAGGTACCTTCAACAGATGCGAATAGTGAGAATGATGACGGTGACAACCATGATATCGTGACTTCGCCGAAGACCAGAAAGACTTATGGCCGTACCAAAGATGGAACGGGTAAGTAAATAAACGCAGTATACAAAATCGTGCTGCATACTAACCAATGCTTCCTCTCGATAGTCTTTACTGTTCCTACTACACATGACATGGTGTCTCAACTCCTCGATCCTAGAGAACCCAAAAACTTGTCCGATGCTATTGTTCTTGGAGTTCTTGCTGCACACATACTAGCCCTCTACTTCCTCCCGGCTTCTCTAAGGCGACCTGTATTCGCCGCTATCTTTCTATTCTGGAGAGCATCCTACAACCTCGGCATTGGCATTCTCTTACGATTGCAATCAAATGATAACAAACTTGTTGCATGGGCCAAGAAATGGAAATTGTTCGAGAACCCGGAGAGCGGTAAGAACCCACGACCGTGGCTCTATAAGCTTCTGAAGCGTGAGTTGGAAATCAAGATTCCTGAGGACTACCAATTCGAGAAAGCTCCAATTGAGTACAATACTTGGCTAGTCTTCAGGCGACTTGTGGATCTTATACTCATGTGTGACTTTGTCTCATATTGCTTATTTGCAATTGCCTGCGCTCACCGTCCCGCCGGGGAATCTCCCTACGTCACCGTTGCCCGTTGGGTCTTTGGTTGGTTGACCATAGGTTTCAACCTGTGGGTTAAGCTCGACGCCCATCGAGTTGTGAAGGATTATGCCTGGTACTGGGGCGATTTCTTTTACTTGATCGATCAGGAGTTGACCTTCGATGGTGTATTCGAGATGGCCCCGCATCCAATGTACTCAATCGGGTACGCAGGATACTATGGTATCTCAGCACTCGCTGCTAGCTATTCGGTTCTCTTCATATCTATTGCGGCCCATGCAGCCCAACTCGCCTTTTTGGTCCTTGTAGAGAACCCTCACATTGAGAAGACATACAATCCACCTACTCGCAAGAGTGAGGTACCTGTGAGACCGAGAATGCACAATCTGTTGGGTATTAAGAACATTGACCTACTACGAACCGTGGACTACTCGACATTCATCATGTTATCACTTGTTGCGCTCTTCGCTTTCGTCACGCCACAGACGCCGTTGCATCAATCCGTCTTTGTTTCACTTGCACTCCTATTTCGACTCTGGTATTCTGTCGGACTAGGCATAATCCTCACTCGACAGTCGAACAGTAAAGCATGGACGCGCCACTTTTTGAAGGTCGGAGAGACTCCAGATGAGGGTTGGCGACAGTGGAAGGGATATTACCACATCACCCAGAGTCTGTGCTATGCCACATTCGCTGCTGCCTGCTGGAAAATGTACTCTGCCCCAGTTGACTGGAACTACGGGTTCGTGATGCTTCGGCATGTCATTGGTGCCGGTCTTATCGCCCTCCAGATATGGACTGCCGTGAGCATCTATGATTCTCTTGGCGAGTTCGGCTGGTTCTTTGGAGACTTTTTCTTTGACCAAGGCGTGAAGCTAACCTACACGTCCATCTACCGCTTCTTGAACAACCCGGAGAGAGTACTTGGTACGGCCGGTCTCTGGGGGGCGGCGATCATCACGTGGAGCAGGTCTATATTCGCCTTGGCATTAGTGAGCCACGTTCTTACCATCGGATTCCTTCAGCTTGTCGAGAAGCCACATATGCAGAAGATCTACGGCCGCGAACTCAGACGCGAAGCTGGTTTAACGAAATTTATCAAGCGTTCTCTGCCTCCGCCCGTAGTGGAGTGGCAGTCGAATGTGAACAAGGTCATGGACGAGACATCTCACTTTGTTGAAGACTTCTTAGATGCCGCGCGTCCGAAGCTAGCTGCAGGTGTTTCGTCGATCGTGAGAGATACCACTGCGCTCTTTAACAAGTATCCTGCACGTCTTACCTTGACTAAACTTTCACCTGATCTTGCAGGCTTTGACCCGAAACGCTACTCCATTAATGTAGAAGGTGAGGCGTCTGGATTTTCTGCTTTGTCAGAACGAGCTAGTGGCAAGGAAGGCACAGCAGGACGATTCCCGAATGAACTCAAGACGATGATTTTCGAATACGGTGCCCCTATCAAGGTTAAGTGGAGGGCACCAGCGAATCACTCAAAAAGGGATTGGATTGGTCTCTATATGGTAGCCGACAATCGTTCTCGTGAGATCACCGAGCTTTCGTCTCTTGGGCGATGGATTCCCACTGTGCCTGGTCAATATCAATCTACCACGGCCGATAGGGGTATCCTAACATGGGATCAGCCAGTCGAAGACTCCGAAAGTGGCGATGCCGACCTTGTCAGTGGCGAAATGGTCTTTTCTGGAGACAAGCTGTGGTGGACCCAAGGTGTCTTCGAATTCCGTTACCACCACGATGGAAACCACAACGTCATGTCGATATCCCAGCCATTCGAAATACACCTTTCCCGCTTTGACTACAATGATACCGACGCGGATAATGAGGCTACCGTTCAGCGAGCTGTGGAATCGGCTCTGTTGCCTGTGGTACAGAACTGCTTTGACCGAGACCCTGACATTGCTCCAAGCACGCCGGAGGAACCGTTCGGCAGCCATGTGGAACGAGACAGCAAATATGCCAAGAGATTAGTCTATGCTATTCACCAGATGTTTGGTATCGAGTTCGCACCAGCTGTAGTTCCCGCTGATGGCAACGTGAGAAACTTAGCCTGGAGGATTTGTAATGCAAAGCAGGTTCTGGTAAGTGGCCATTCACCCCCAACCAGACAGACATCGAGTCGTGGGACTAACCTTCCTTATAGGCTCCTTACAGTATGTCATGCTCTAAGGGAGCATCGACGCCGGCGGAGGAGAAACCAGGTAGCCCTTAATCGAGTACACGAGATAGGGGAGGATATACTGCATGCATGCATGACCTGGTAGAGGAGTAATTTAGTAACCCTTGTGTGGTCGTATAAGGCAATGCATGAGCATTGGAAACATCCTTCGCATACACGAATTCATGGAGGAGTTGAGAGTTTGGAGTGAGTTTAGGTGTTACAATTTGTTTTTTGCTCCTTTCGGATGAAACACATTGGCGATGATTGTAGTTCTGCATTCAGCATTTATTGAGATACCAAAACTTCGGTGGAGCTCTGGGATGTTGGATGTCGTATAGCCTTGCAGTCATGAATACACAAGTGTGCGTTTGATACTTTTCGAAAGGAGAATACTACGAAAGTTGCTCGTGGGAAGCCTCATTGTGTGCTCCAGTGCTCCTTCTTGTCATTCGTGAATTGTGACGGCAAGGTCTTGTATTGGAGTTAATAAACATCGTGATTGCGTCTAGATGCTGAGGTTCGTAGGTAGCAAGTAAATACACTCTGTAGTTTGCTCGCTGTACATTCATCTCCTTGAACCCCTTTCCATAAGACCCCTCCTCGTGACTCACGGTCACGCGTTTGCACCGGTCCAACACGCGTGTCAAAGCAACAACGACCGGCAGAAAAGAAAAGGTTATAAGACCAAATAACATACCCCACCATCGCCGCTCCTGGATGGCGCAGTGGGCTGGGGCCACTGCGGCCGCCGAAACCTCCGGGTTCGAATCCAGGAGCGAGCGCCGGTGGCGATCCCAAAGCGGGGGACGGGGGGGCCAGGGGGAAACATGAGCTCCCCTGAAGAAGGGGAGGCATCAGCAAAGTAGTCTATGTACCTAACATACCCCCCGAGGGATCTGGGAACTGGGGGCCGAGGGCGAGGGTGGTAAAGCGAGCATAAATAAGCACGACTGTCTGATGGAATGAACAGAAGGTAAAGCGAATTATCCTTTTTTTCTTTTTTTCTTTTCCTTTTAAAAAAAAGGATTATGTTCTAGATTTAAAGTATTTGTACCGGGCGTTTTTTGGTCTTTACTTATTTTTGTTATATGGCTGGTCGTAGGTAGGTAGGTAGTTTCGCTTGTCCCTTTTTCTGAATCCGAAATCGTGTATACAGTTCATGGACTGCCTGCCTGCCTATCTAACGTAGTGCCCGGCCCTTGGGAAAGAGTCTATTATGAAGTTCCTATAATAGTTGATTAGGTTGAGCATAGAGGGCATATCGTATCATGTTTACCTATATGTCGTTCTGTGAATAAATATACTTAATGCTGAGGTGGCCACGGTCGTACATCTGGCTGGAATAGACTGTAACTATATGCATGACTTGTCGTCGATACATCTAGAAGGAATGTTTGCTAAGAAGGCCATCATCACTAGAGTTGTCGTTGTAATTCCTTACTCAACAATACTAATTATACTAATTATTGCTTGCTGAAGTCTCAGGATAGACGCTCACAGTTAGCAAAGGGCTATTCACGCGCACCCAATGTGTATTGTCCGTTCGAACAAGCTTAACCAGGCCTGTGTGAAAGACAGTCGACTATCTTGAATAGACGTGTCACCTGATTTCCACATATACGGTAGTAGCCCGTTATACACACGACGACAAGTCATAAAATGCTCTTGTTCCATTTCACGAAATAGCACAAGCACATTGCAACAACATTTATAGTACCACAAAACACCGAGTGTATTTCTCCAGGGATCAGCGTAGCAATAACACACTACCAACATCAACTCCATGCTATGCCCGATCTGCCATCCTACGCTAAGCTAGGCGACTTCAACCCATCATCCATTCCCAACTCCGAGCCTCCCTGCGCCGTACCACTACCACTACCACTAGCACCACCGGCGCGTCTCGCCTTCGCGCCCGCCTTCAGCTGGTCCCATTTCTCCCTGTATCTCATAAGGTTCGCCCTGACCTTATTATAATTGCGCTCCATATCCTCCATCTGCTTCCCCATAGCCAGCAACTGCTCCTCCAGCTCCCTATTCCTCTTCGCCAGCGCCTCGTCCGGCACCACGGGCGACGCGGCGGCCGATTTGCCGGAGCTGGCGCCTTGGGACGCGAGCGGCGACGCGGGCCGCATGAGGCGCATGCTCTCGGCGAGCCTCATCCCCGAGTTCTGCGACATGGACTCAAAGGCGTGCAGGCGCTTGCTGAGCTTGTCGAGCATGTCCTTCAGGCTCTTGTTCTCGAGGTACAGCTCCTCCACCACGTTGGTTAGGTCCCTGTCCGAGCGGCCCTTGCCCGCGAGCCGCTGGAGCGCGGGCGATCGCGGCACCGGGGACTCCTTGGCGTCGACGAACTCGTCCTCGTCGGCTTCTTCGAGTAGGTTGGTGGCCCCGCCCTGGGCTTCTAGCCGTCGCTTCTCTTTGTCTGCAAATGTGAGGATGCTGGCGTACGATGCGGTGTGGCCGCTGGTGGGGACTACGTAGAAGGAATCGTTGGCCGATTGTCCATCGCGAGAGATGGCTCGGAGGGCGGCTTTGGAGTATATTCTCTTTAGGTCGGGTTCGGCGGAGACTGAAGCGGACGTCCGAACTCTGCTACGCTTTTGCACTGGGGTCTCAGGAACGGGTGCTGGAGCTGGAGCTTCGGCTTGCTCCTCGCTGATTAGGGGTAGGCCCGCAAACGCGAGTGGTGCAGAAATCCTATTAATGATGCTACCGAAGGCGTTATAGAATCTGGAGAAACCCTCGTCGCTCGCGTTGGCCGGGTTGTTTGTTTGCTCCTTGCTCGACGTTGCATCATGTAGGTTAGAGCTGGATTGTCTCGGGGGTCTTTCTTTGTCTGGGGAGACGAGAGTATTTGGCCTTTCGGAATTATCTAGCATATTCTGCATCTTAGTTCTCGGACCATTTCTCCGTGATGCTGCCTCCACATTCCCGGGAGCCTCGGTGTTAGACACACTCGGACTCAGCGGCTGAGATCTGTACTTGGACCGAATGCCACGGGCAGAGGCAAGATTGCTGGCAATAGAAGCCCCTAGATCGCGGGCGGGATACCGCGGCTGTTTTGGGAGCGTTGGCAGAGGTTGGTTGTTCTTCTCTGTCGAAGCTCCGGTGGTATCGGACTTCGAGGGAGGCGTGGAAGAGGCCACGCCTGACGTAGCTTCATCCTTCTCACTGCCTTGAGAATCATTTTCGGAGGCAGCTTGTGAGGTGGGAGGTTTGCTCGGTAATTGGAGAAGTTCGGAAAGTCTTCGGTGATGCTGCTCGAGCAATTTCAGGGTACGTAAAGCCTCGACACTGCTAGTATTCTTAGCGGCATTGGCAAACTCGCCGGCGGCTCTCGTATGCTCGTTGACTGCAACGGTGGTATCGGACGTGTGGGTTGCTATAGATGCGGCTCTCGCATGATCATGCGCCTATGATTCGTGAGTTGAGCTGCAACGAATGATAAGGGAGTCCGGTGGGAGGCATGGGAATATTGTAAAGAGTATAGTCCTACCTTGATTAAGGGAGACGACTCCATGATACAATATGAGGTGGCGAGGTAAAATCTGGTACTATGATAAAGGGGTCTCGCTCTTCATATGAGAACTAGAGGTTGAGAAGTCTTGTATGACGATAGGCGTTAGAAGTGGACTGTGTGATTTGAACAAAAGCTAGGGGCGTGTGAAAGAAGACCGAACCATTCACGAATGTTTGGTACGGAGTTTAGTGAATAAGGCGGGGTGGAAGGGGTGGAAGGGGTTTAGGGGGATCCAGAAGTCGGGGTCGAATGGTCGGCGGCTTCCGGCCAATTTGTCCTTCCAATTGGGACTTTTCCAAATATATCCAGGTGCCTATAGTAGTATGTGGGGTGCCATACGTAGGGCCTGGAACCTCCTGCCCTTTTCTTTGTTACAGTGCCGCTTAGTTACCACTTAGTTGAAACTCGGCGGGGTGATTTCCCAGCTCCATGTACCTAATCAAGGTGCCTAATCTGCTAAAATCAGGTAGTATACTAGCACTGGAGTAGTAACGTCTCGCTGTGTGGCTGGTGAATCTAACCTTATTCAATGATTGTTCCAGGGGCTGCATTGCTACATTCAGGGTTAATTTATGAAGCAATTGTCCCGTCTGATCATTGAAAGAGTGTCGGGAATAGGTGTGGATTGATTGCCTATGTTGCAACAGGAGGTTTTATCAATTATCAATAGCTTTTGTTTTTCTCACCATCATTATCATCGTCTACATCTAGCCACATCTTAGAAATATAATATCGATTGCCGGGATTAAGAATACTCGAATAGTCATCTCATCAGAATCGCATTAGTAGAAAGACAGGGGACCTCTCCATGTGCATCGATTCGGGGAAGAGCCCCAAACTATGACGACAGTCTCGCGATAAAATAGTACAGCCAGCGCATTCGAAAACTGCAACGCGACATTCATCTCAAGTCTTCTATCTATCTACAGATGCGCTCACTGATGCCTCTGCTGCTACTGGAATCCTAATTGTTTGAACAGCAGTGCCGAGGAGCGCTTTTCGGCGTCCCTAGCTTAATTGCTGACACCTCCAGGATTTAGCGGCGTCCTGTTGTGCTACCTTGGTTATCGCTGGGCGTCATCACTGAGGAATACATCGTCATTAACACCAACATCGTCATGGATGCGGGAAACTCTAACAACTCTAATAACTCCAGTAAAGTTGGAAAGCTCCTCCCCAAGAAGCTCGCTGCAAAAAGATGGAAGAAACAACCTTCGAAAGAGAGTTTCGGCTCGACAGCCAGTAGCGAAGACTTCCCTCGCGGACGAGATCCAAGTAGCCGCGAGCTAATAAGCAGTGGCTCTTTTTCCACTACGCAATCAAACGAAATGGATGGAGATGACGAAGATGGGAGAGAAGAACCCAGAGAGGAACCCAGAGATGGCCCTGACGCGTATGATTCCGACCGAGAAGATTCGTAAGTGTTATCTACTTTCCCTTCGTTTATCTACTGTTGCACTACCGATTTATTTTGGGTTCATTTTATGTACATCGTCATATCGTCATATCATTATTCACTTATCTCATTCCTGATGTCTCTCATTCTGCAACTCTATTCCTTCGCAATCGCAATTAAGTAAGCTGCGAAATATCCCTTACCCCTCTGTCTCTGGTCAAGCTTCCCAGCCAATCCAGCCAATTCAGCCAATTCATAATTGAAAGCATTGGCCTTGCATTATTCTCAAGTAAGGCATTCCCGCTTAAACTGTGAGGATAACTCGTTATCCTTGGTGGCTGAACATTGAACGGTGTGGTCCAGTTGACTCCGCTCATGAGCTCTGGTTAGCTTAACACCTTGTCTGCCTCCTAGTCCCTTTCGCATTCAGCTCGTATCCTTCTTTCATTCGCTCCCAACCCAGCTTATTAACACTCCTCTAATCTTCTTACTTTTTAACCAAACAAATTTTTGGCTTCACCGTTCAATCACTGCGGCTCTACTTCTGTTCTGTCACTGTGGTATAGTGATCTTACAAGTACGGTCATTGATCTGACAACCAACGGCTTGTAGTCATTCTAATAGGTCCTCGGCCCGGCCCACCTTTCCCTCGACGCATCCTTCCCAAATTGGACAGTTGACAACCTCGTCGCCCATAATTCAAGCAGACCACCTACCCGAGATCCAGAATTCGAGTCAGGACGAGCAATACGGCCTTTCACGATCCGTGACCTACTCCGCTTCTACTAGTTTTTTCAACGAGCCGGCTCGTCAATTATCAGCTACCAAGACTGGTTTGCAGCTACCCCAGACTCCCTCTTCAAATCGATCAAAATCGCCTGCTGGTAGGATCAGGGACGCTTTCAAGAGCAAGAGAAACGTGAGCGGTGTCCAGGGAAGCGCCAACAATAGCCAGACGGATCTTGCCGAGCACGAGTTAGCAAACACGTCATCCCAGAGATCAACCAACGGATCGACTTCTCAACCTGCTTCTCGACCAAGCACGGCTTCTCAGTCCGACACAAATGATGTCAAGATAGCATCGTCTGAACGGTCACGTCGATACAAAAGCCCAGCGCCTATCGACACTTCCGGCCGCCCTCGTACACCCCCACCATCCGAGCCGGCAGCTCCCGTCATCGTTAATACGCCGCCGACTCCGACTGACTCGCATCATACAAGCCGTTCGCGGAAGAGCTCGTCAGCCAGCGCGAGCTCCAACCCAAATGTGGTTGTCTCACCTTCTGGTAATATGATATCACACCGAAGATTAAGATCAGGATCTGGCACCAGTATTGGCCCGAGTAAGCTATCGAATATAACGTTGGCTCCTCTAACACCAACCCCGGAGAACTCCGGACCACAGACTCCTGGAGGTGGTTTTTTCTCGAGCATGCTATCTGCTGCACAAAACGCTGCCAATACTCTAAGTAGCGCTGTCACCAACACCAACACGAGTGGAAGTAAGCCTAAATCGAACGTTTCTAGAGAGACGCAGCCGGGCGACGACAGTAGGGTAGAAGTCGAGTCGTCTACTGGGCAGTTGGAGGATAGTAGCATGGGAGATAAAGAACCTGCTGTTAAGACCCTTGGTATGGGGGATCTAAGCCTAAGTCAGCTGGGTATCCAGGAACCTGGGAGCGCGGCACCTACTCCGACAGCTTCCAAATTCTCCGACTCCACGACTGAAGTCCGCGGACGCTCAGAGTCGGCACCCGTGGACAGTGTGACTGCATCCGTCAATGACGACGGTCACTCCGATGATGTGGCGACGCGGTCCACTTATGATCCTGTTGGCATAACGCCGCCCACTAGTCTCTACGAAGGGAAGTCGGGGCTTCAACGTAGTGGTAGCATTAAGAGTGCTCTCGGGAACCGAAGACGAAAGCGTGGTAGTACTGGAGGAACTGCGGGAACTGGTACTACAATTGGCGCGGCCATTGCAGCAGCTAATGCCTCTGTGGCTCACCCTAACGCTGCTGGGAGCGTCCCAAAGCTCACGGGGTTTGCTGTAGCGAGTAAGAAACGCAATCGGGATTTCCACACCTTGTTCAAGAGTGTCCCTGATGACGACTATCTTATTGAGGATTACAGCTGCGCACTTCAACGCGAGATTCTTGCACACGGCAGACTCTACGTTTCGGAAGGCCATTTGTGTTTCAGCAGCAACATCTTCGGATGGGCGACCACTCTGGTTATGAGTTTCGATGAGATTGTCTCTGTTGAAAAAAGGAATACCGCCTTAGTCTTCAAAAATGGTCTTATGATCACGACACTCCATGCGAAGCATGTGTTTGCCAGTTTTACTAGTCGAGATTCTACTTACGACTTGATCGTTAACATTTGGAAACTTGGTCATCCGTCTCTGCAGAGCTCGTTGAATGGCGTTTCACTGGAGGGCACAGGTGGCGATAAAACCGAGAAAGTTGAGGATGCCGATGCTGTCGTTGGAAGTCAGAGCGCTACGGCATCTGAAGACGAGGATAGTGAGGACGGAGATGACGTCTATGATGAGGATCAAGAGGATGACGATGCTCCTGATATAACACAACCTACCGACGGCAGCCCAGCCGAGACAGATGGCGAGAAGTCCGGCACAAGGAAGGTCTCCGGTGCGCTTACTACCAATGGCGCTGTTGAAAAGACAGACTTTGCACCCGCACCCTCTGGAGTAGCTGATTTCCCCGGTCCCGCTACTCATGCACCAACAGACTGTGGAGATGCGGAAACCCATTACGATGTGGTTGTTGGTGACGATGTGATACCCGCCCCTCTAGGGAAGGTGTACAATTTGATCTTTGGACCTGCTTCCGTAGCGTTCATGGGGAAGTGGTTGACTAACGAACAGAAGTGTACCGACTTACAAATGGACGACAAAAAAGGATTAACTCAAGACAACAAGAGCCGAGGCTTTACATATATCAAACCTCTGTACGCTTCGATAGGGCCTAAGCAGACTAAATGTATCGTGAACGAGACTCTTGAGAACATTGATCTCGAGAAGAGCGTCAATGTTCTTGTCACTGTGCAGAACCCGGATGTACCAAGTGGGAACGTGTTTAGTGTAAAGACCAAGTATTGTCTATTTTGGGCCGAGAATAACTCAACTCGCATAACTGTCAACTGTACCATTGAGTGGACCGGCAAGAGTTGGCTGAAAGGTATGACTCAAAAGCTTCGTCCGTTATGGTAGTTCAATGCTCACGTTTACAGGACCTATCGAGAAAGGCGCGAAAGAGGGTCAAACCCAATATTGCAAAGATCTCTTTGCCAGCTTAAAGACAGCAGTATCCGGCCCTCGTCCTGCACTCAATGGAGGGGCGACAAAAGGCAAAAAGAAGCGAGCCAAAGGCAAGCTCCACCAGGCTTCTAAGGAAAGTTTGGGTGGCCCATCAGACTTGGCTATATCGAAAGCACAAGACTGGGGTATGCTTGAGCCACTTCGTGGGATCCTTGGTCCGCTTGTGGATATTATCAAACCCGTTCTCACCGGCAATGTTGTGTATGGACTACTTGTCGGATTATTAGTGGCGACGTGGTTTGGTTTCGGATTTAATGGACAGCCGAGAGTTACACCATACGGACGTGAACTAGGTTTTATAGGGTATCCGGAACGTGCCGTTGCGTATGAGGAGATTTGGAGACGCGAAGAAAGCGACTTGTGGGACTGGTTGGAAGAAAGAGTTGGTCTTCACCGCTTGAACGAAGGCTCTATACCGGTACGAAAACGAGTGATCGAACCAAAGACAGTGGAAGAAAAGTTGCGCGAGGAGCGAATGAGCGAGCGAGAAGTTGAAGAGGCTATAAGGGTGACAGAAGAGAAGTTACAGGACCTAAAGTCTTATATGGACCGAAAGAAGTCTCCCACGAAATCAGGCACAAATGGCAGACCTACTACCCAAGTATCAGCGACTGAGAGGTAGCAATAAGGGAAAGGGGAGGAGAAAGAACATGAACAAGAGGAATAAGAACTTGGAGCTTACAGCACATCACCACATACTGAATTCTACACACACACAGAGCTGCGACAGTCGATCCCATATGTCAGCAAGCATCCACGACGCCACGACGAAGCACATTAGAATTTTCTATGTAAGAATCATAGCCTGTACTGATATTTAAAAGTATATTTTGGTTTCGTCTCTATCAATGCCCTGGACTTGTGGCTAGACTAGGTAGCTATTGAAATCTAGGTATCTTGTAATATAAAGGACGGAATTATAACTTCGCTTGGGATTTCCATATTATTGGACACGGCAAGAGACTCCCTGTTGTTTTATAAGCGCTGTGATTTTAGTAATTCGTACCTACCTTATTTGATGCATGTGTCTCGCGATTAGATCGCTTAGAGGGTTTATCTACGTACGTAATATATAACCTTGGCTCAAGCTACCTAGGCTAGGTACATACCTGGTATATAGAATGAGCCGTAGTGTTGGGACGGGAAGGGCTACGCTATAGTGCTTATTTAGTGGAGACTAATTAACGCGTATCATAGTGCTCCAAAACGCGTCTTTCCTACTTTTCAATCGCGGGGTCCAACTTTTGAAGGCTGCCAACCACATACTCCTTTAATTTGATATTAACAAATTTCCTCGACAAACTTGCAAGAGAATCACGTATGAAACAGACAGACCTACTGCTTATTGTATTTTCTTAAACCAAGCCAATAGACACCTGTGCCATCGGCCCAATGGAGGAAGACGACGTACCCCGCCACTACAATAATGGCAACCGAGCCTTTCTCCAAGCCTTCATGGCCCGAGGCACCATGACATTCAGCCAAGCGCAGCCCATCCTCGCAGCCATCTTCACCGCACAAGAAAAGTTCGATCACGAGAACAGCTCGCAAAACGGCGAGGAGGGGCCGGAACCCACGCAGCCGGACCAAGTCACTCGCGAAGACTTCGAGTCGTACGTCTCGGCCGCCTCGGCCGCCATCTCGGACTTCGACCTCGAGATCCGGAGCTCCGTCCACCAGGTCACCAAGGAGAGGGTTTACGCTCTTATTAACACGACGAGCGATCCCGTGACCCAGCTCGCCACCCTGCACTCGGCCGAGGAGATCGCGTTCGTCAGACGCGTCATCGACGCCATATTCGACAAGTACAACACCCCGCGCATGGAGGTCCTGGCCCTGGACGGCATGCAGGCGAACAAGCTGCGCTCGGCGCCGCGCAGCGACGACGAAAATCCAGACGCAAACGCGAGCATAAACGGGCAGGCAAACGGCGCGGACCCAGAGACGCAGACGCAGACGGTGGGCGGGCTAAAGGGACTCAAGAGCAGCGAGGTGGAGGCCGTGATGCGCAGCATGGTGGACGAGGGCTGGTTCGAGCGCAGCCGCGAGGGCTTCTACAGCCTGTCTCCGCGGGCGCTGATGGAGCTCCGGTCGTGGCTCATCAACGAGTACAACGACCCGGAGGCGGAGCCGGACGAGTGGCAGCGCGTCAAGTTCTGCGAGGCGTGCAGGGAGATCGTGACGGTGGGGCAGAGGTGCGCGGAGCGCGACTGCCTGGCGAGGCTGCACGACGTGTGCGAGGACGCGTTCTGGCGCACGCGCAGGGATCGCAAGTGCCCCCGGTGCGAGAGGGAGTGGGATGGCAGGCATTTCGTGGGCGAGCGCGCGGTTACGGAGACGGAGGCTTATCGGAGGGGGAGGAGGAGGAGTGGACGGGGAGGTGGGCGGAGTAGTCTTGTCGAGCAGATTATGGAGGATGGAGAGGGTGGAGAGGATGGGGATGACGGGGAAGATGGGGAGTAGTAAGCTCTTTACTGCGAGGGAGACGTGCTTTGCCTTACTGCGCGGTGGATGTGGACTAGGGATGAAGCTGGTAGTTTTTTCTACTGTATTTGTGCATTAGGGTTGGCTGGCTGGCTATAAAAGAATCAGACAGGAATGGATGGAAAATGGAAGGGATATGATAGATACCCGTGGGACATAGTTCCTCTAAAATAAATGAGATTTGCATTGGGCTATGCTACGCCTTAATATTGTGATTGTAGACTGGCTCGCAGAAAGTCATACTAATCGACGATGACGATGAATGCCTACCTATAGATTACGTTCCTTGTGCTTCTCTTTAGTATTCGACAGCTCTTACATGATACATGATAAGCTACATTAGCTAGAAGCTACATCTATTGAATTGCTTATATGTAATGATTTTCTATCTATTCCTTGTCGATAGTCTAGTCATGAAGACACCTCAACGAGGCCTCCTATGTCTGGCGTACAGATCTTTCTTCCCGAATCAAATAGGGGTCTAGACCGTTCGAGGTTGAGCTTTCGCCACAGATGTTGTGGCTGTGCAATGACCTCATCAGCCAAGCCTCAGATCTCAAGCTTCTCCTTGTTTCCTTGTTGCTGATGGAGGGGCATTGATTCAACAATGCACCTTGAGATATTAGCCAATCATTTGTATTCTTACCAACAAAGATAAAACAGGTTCCAGGGTCAGGTTTTGTATTCTCTTAACAATTGAAATGTGATTCCTTTTCCATCCTTCTTCCTCTCATCTTCAGATCCCCCGATATCCATCTCCCGACTGGGCATACGGTACATGCCCAAAGACAAGATGCTCGAGTTCTTCACATACAAGAAAATAAAGAAGCACCGGGAGGAGAAGGCTGAGAAGCAGCGACTAGAGAAGGAAAAGGAGAAAGGAAAGGGGAAAGAGGTAGAAGACTCCGCGAAAAAAACCAGCCCTGCAGTTACTCCATCCGAGTCTTCTAGCTCACCCGAGATCATCGTGTTGGAAAAGGCGGAGGGTATGCCTATCCTCGACCAGGAGGACGAGAAGTTCCTCGAGCGGCTTACCTCTCCGTCAGATAGCCACGTCGGCGACGACTACGATGACGAGACGCCGCCGCCCTTACCCCCGCGCGTTAAAACGCCTGTGATCGAGTTGGAGGACAGCGACGTCTCCAGCTACACCGGCAAAGACGAGAGCGGCGATAACGACGGCAAGGGCAAGGGCAAGGGCAAAGACAAAGACAAAGACAAAAATGGAGACGAGGAGAAAGACAAACCCGACCACAACAAGCCCAAGCGCTTCGCCCTCCTAACGAACCTCTCGCGCAACATATCCCTGAAGCGCAACCCCGACGCCAAGCACAAGCACAAGCATTCGCAGCACCTAACCGTGCCGGCACCCTCCCCAGACGCCGAAGCCCGCAGCGAAGAAACGGACATGGCGCGGGTCCTCGAGGACCTCAACCTGGCGGCCTCCACGGACAACAAGGCCTTCTCGCTGTCGCGCGAGTCGGCCGAGACCCTGCGCAGGTTCACGCAGGTGCTCAAGGACCTGGTGAACGGGGTGCCGACGGCGTACGGGGACCTCGTGGCGCTCATCGAGGACCGCGACGGCGTGCTCGCCCGCTCCTACGAGAAGCTGCCCCGCAGCCTCAAGAAGCTCGTCGCCCAGCTGCCCGACAAGCTCACCTCGAGCCTGGCGCCCGAGCTGCTGGCCGCGGCGGCGGAGGCGCAGGGGTTGAAAGTCGAGGGGGAGGAGGGTGGGAAGGGGATGGGGAAGAAGTTCTTGAGTCCCGGGAATCTCATGGAGTTGGTGACGAAGCCGGGCGCTGTGGTCGGGCTGTTGAAGGGTATCGTGAATGCCCTGAAGACGAGGTGGCCGGCGTTCGTCGGCACGAATGTGCTGTGGAGCGTGGCGGTGTTCCTGTTGCTCAGCGCGCTGTGGTACTGCTACAAGAGGGGGAGGGAGACTCGGCTCGAGAAAGAAGCGGCGGAAGCGGCAGAGGGGGCGGGAACTCCCGCTGAGGATGGAACTGTGAAAGCCATAGGGAGCACGGAAGGTGGAGGTAGCGCACCTAATGGAAGCGTGCCTCGTGTCGGGGAGATACTGGACGAGTCATCGCGAAAACAACAGCAACAGCAGCAGCAGCAACCTGCTATATCTGTATCTGCTCCCGCAGTATCGGCAGAAAGGGCGATGTAACATGAAGTAACGACAGAGCCACCAACTAGGAACGGAAAAATTAGTCTGAGGGGAGGAAAACGGAAAAGAGATAAAGGCATGAAGCGAAGCACCTGGCTAGCTGCTCATGAGGTTATGAGAAATTACGACGATGGATTAATAGCTGGTTATAATGAAGATACCCGGTTTGTTACATGTAAGGGATGGTAGATTCTACTATGATAGTCACGATAGTTTCGTAGGGAAATTCGAGGTCCGGGAGAAAATGAGCAATAATGGCAAGTGGCGATAATAGAACACTGGGCGGTCTGGTTTGAATATGGGTTACTCTACTTATTAGATTTTTCAAGCATGGGAAAATTTCACTTAGGGGCAATGCATGCCATTTCTACGCAATAAGCCAATAGTAGTTGCGATACCTGATAGAGCAGTTGTATTTAGACTTCCGTCGGCGTCCAGGTATAAACTAATTCCAGACGGTACAAGTGCATCGCGTCTTCCTTGATATCCTTTTATGCCAGGAACAAGTCAACGATGTCTCGTGCTGCTATGTAGCTTACTTAGTCCTAGCTACCTACTACAGACGTCGGCTCTCCCTCTTGCCGAGTCCAGATCAACACAACTAAACCTCACTGCTGAAAACGTTGCATAGGCCTAGTTGTAATCTCCTTACTTCCTCTCGTATCACTCCCCAAGACCAGACGTTCAAAACGTCCATGCGCAGACAGCTGACTTAGGAACCCCTAAGAGCCCGTCTTTCCATCCTCCCTAGGCCTCAACGAGGCAAGCCTGCTTACAGATGAGAAGAAGCAGAGGTGACCAGGGTAGCAGGGACGGACGAAGACATAGCAGCGTCCTCCGCCACAGCAATAGTAGCGGCATGGGTAGAGGAGTTGGAAGAATCACTATTTGATGACGCGTCCTAGTCGTCTTGTACAAGTTCTTTGATCTCCTCCCGGCCAGGCGCAATGCCTGCCGTGGTCTCGGCTTTCCCGTCTCTGCCTCCGGTGCGGTCGATGATGCGGGCGCCGTCGCGCATCCAGAAGTCGACTTCATCAATTACGTCCGCCACGATGTCTTCCACAATCTGTTCGTCGTAACGCTCGGCTACTGCGCGGACCTTATCCAGCTTTCCCTTTGCAGTCGAGGTGGCCACTTTGACGGTGTCAGTGTCGGCTTCCGCGTCGATCATTTCCACGTCACCATCCGTGTCTGCATCAAGGTAGCCAGGGGGCGGATACCAGAAGTGTGGGCCGAAGTTGACTTCGGCAGCACCACCGCGGAACACGCTGATTGCTGGGTAGTATCCCGCCATGCCATCGTCCATTCCTTCACGAGCGCCGACTTGGGCTTGTGGCTTAGAAGCGGGCGGGAGAAAGGCGAGAAGGTCTGTGAAGGGTGTACCCATGAGAACACCGTTCTTGTAGATACGGATGCACGACTTAGGCAGTGTACGCAGGGCAGGGACTTGGTGGTTAGGGTTGGGTTTGTCGGCTGGTCTGCTGCCTACTGTGCCCGAGGGGCCTGCAGGGGAAGGGTTCATAAGATCCTCAAGCTCCTTAGTCGTGTGATAATCAATCTTCTCGAGATAGATGTGCTGTTTAAACCGGATGGGAATCCGGTCCCGAACGATGTTTGCCGCTTCCATAGTCGGCTCATCTTCATTAAGTAAGTCCACAGCAGGGTTGAATTGACCCTGGACCACCTTGCGATGAAGGTGCTCGGACGGCAACTGAATCTCGAGTCCGATTACGTCACCTTCGCGGATCTCTTCGCCGGGAGGGAAGAAGTCCTTAGGTCGTGACATATGGACCTTCTGACCTTGGACGTCTCGGATACCGTAGCTGTAGGCATCATAGCCCACAGGCGCGTCCAACGAAGCCTCGCGTCTTGCGAATCCCATGCGTACGTGGCCGTGTGATTCGACGCTTCCATCAGCATTGCTCTTAATCGTACCTCTAGTGATCTTGCACTCCCAGAACCATCGGCCCTGGCGTACAGCGACATTGGCTCGTGCAGTTCTGAAGCCCTTGTCTGTCGTTATGTGGCGACCTTGTTGATCCATGTACATGTGTGTCGCAGCATCTTCGAAGCTGATATGGGCGCCATAGGGCTCGGGTTCGGTCTGTCGGTAATAGAAGGAAGAAGGGAATGCCGGGTCGGCGATGCAGTGCAGATAGTGGAAACTTTTTTTGTTATAGACGCTAGGCGTAGGTTAGTAAGAGATCACTATTATAGAATGTTAAATGCGACTTACTGTTCCGACGTCTCGTAAAATTGGATGGTTAACCCATCCGGGCCGGTTACCTCATGATGAGGGGTGAAAACAGGACCTCTTGCCATCTCGAAGTCCGAAGGCTTCGGCGGCGCTAGCTTATATCGCATTGGCGAAGACTCGCTAGGGATGGCATCCTTGATTTTAGGATCAGGCGTAGCTCGAGAGCTATCTACACCCCCAGCCTTTGATTCCCGCTTTTTCTGCGTGTCCTTCTTGCCTCTAGCAGGTTTCTCACGCGTCATTGCTGCTACGTCGTCATGCGACAATGACTTGTTAAACTTGAGGTCAGGATTGGGGTTGAGAGGTGAGGAAACAGGCGGCGCGTGGTCGTCTTCAAGAGGGCGTTTCTGGGGAGCGGGCGTGGGGAGAATGGGTAGGGGAACTGGGGTGATTTGGCGTTTGGATAGGTCTCCGTCGGTAGCCATGGTGAGTTGTAGTGGTTGAAGATTGACGAAAGTAGAATTCAATGCGCCGATTATTTGAAACCTATCTGAGAAATATTACTCGGCGACGGAATTGTTATCTTCAAGGCGGCGGATTGTAGGAGGAAAAGTGCTCGGCGGTGGTGCGGTTGGGGTTTATTTACGAACGCGAACCTTGTTGCGGCTCTAGACTTCCTTATTTTTTTACACAGCCCGTACCTTCCTTAAGCTTAAGATCTCACATGTTCTGATCCAACTTTAACGTCAATCAATGAGGCAGGTACCTCCAAGTACTCTACCTCTTCTGATTTGGGTGGTTGCCGCCGAATTGCTAATCACAACGCAAGTCCAGGTTAACGTTTCCTAACTCGTCGATTAAATTATTTGCCTAGATACATATATACGAATGTACACAGGGCTCGCGAGATATAGTTAATAGATGTATCATCTCTATGATGCAATACCTCACTCAGGTAACCTCCTGTAGTGTAGACTACCAACATCAAGCCCACTACGCAGTGTGATTGTTCCATATGTGATTAAGTATTCCAGCTAAACAATGTATACCTAAATACATATAGCCATGCAAAAGTGTACGACATTAAATTTAAATGATTTGACGCTTTTGCTCCCGACTCCATCCATTGCAATTACTTAGGGTATGTAGCAGGTAGTGTAATACCTAATTCAAAATGTATTTTGGAGATGCATGTGTGTTCGACTGCACCAGTATACGACAAGCGACAACGATAGTTTCCAACAACATTGAAGGCAAATCGCATTCCAATTTCAATAATACATACGTAAATAGCATCTATTGATTAAGAATTAAGAAATGTAGCCCAGTTCCTTAAGTAATTGCTTTCATGTTAATAAATATTTGCGCAAAATAAAACAAGCATCGTCAAAACTTTGACGGCATCCATAAAATGACTGATCCCTTTTTCTTTTCGGGAAGCAGCATGAACACGTCCCACGAAAGGCTGGAGAAACACTTAACGGTGGGCGATATATTGCGGTTGCAGCAAGTCTAAGTTAGATATTGAAAAAGAAAAAAAGTTTTACAAACAGCGTTCAAAAAGACACCAAATATCAAACGAATGAAAGGAGTAGCAAGCAAGAAATAAGCAAAAATAATCTGCGACCACCACGGGACTCGAACCCGCAACCTCAGTCTTTCACTACCTATTTCACGGATAAACCGCAGTAATAGGAGGACCGCGCGCTACCATTGCGCCAAGCAGTCTGCTTCGTCGCTCAATGGGAGGATGAACGGACGATTCGCGGTGAGATTCGGCGAGTTATTTTGCTTTATAAAGCTTAGAACATGGCTTGGTGGCCCCTCAATGCCGTCTGTGCGGGGCATTATAGCTTCGGTACTGTGGTGGGTGAGACACATACCTTCATTCAAGTCGAGAACACAAAGAAAATGAGAGTGTAGAGATTTATTACGTCATCTGAGATTACAATTGGTAGGTCTGATGGTGCAAGCCTGTGTGTAAAATAGCCTAGCCATGGGGAACCAGGGTCCTTGCTGCGTGCGGAGTACATCGATTCCAGGGCTTGGCTACATGTCAGCTAGGGCTTTAAGTTGGGTGGTGGCGTAAGCAAGGTACCTAACCTGCAATGAATATGTACCTACTCAGTAGACATTACAACATATTCGCTTTGGCCGTCGAGAATTTCACTTCGTGGGAATATGACAGAGTTGAATAGGTAGGCATCCATTGATCTAAGCTTCATTGCGTAGGTAAGTTGCAGGTAAGATACCACGCGATTCCGGTTTAAGAGCAACCTAGAACGGCCATAAGTACAGAATACTAAGCTCAGGGTTGAATAAGCCTCCTCCGACATGATCAATCCACACACACTTCCCAGGAGTTTAGCTCCCTTCAGCTCGTGCGTCCAAGTTTGGAAGTGACGCCGGATCCTTTAAATATACCAGGCACATAGCCACGGCATAATCCCCATCGTGACTGATACTGACGCGAGCATATACATCTTCATGGGTATCATCGCCCTTAATAATGGCTACCGGCGGGCTACTCTGGAAAGCGGGCTGAAAAGAGTTTCCTGGCGAAAGGTCTGGTGATATAGACTCCTGTCTCTCCTGCGGACTGGTGGAAGAATTCTCGTCTCCAGGCTCCTTGGTCAAATGGCGCTCATAGGTGATTACAATGTCACGGAAGAATACCCTGCGAATGCTGTAGGCCTTCATGGCTGCTTCTTTTGCTGCGAACCTAATATAATATGTGAGTTCCATGTTTTTAGCCGGCTCTTGGAGGCGAATACACTGACCTCCCAGCAATGAACTGGGCTGCCTTCAGGATTGCAGGATCCCTTGGATCGTCCAGGTTATCGAAAGGTCGTTTTATTACAACATTGTCCTGCAGCATATAGACACATCTGAGGACATTCGTGGCCTGGGGGGTCTTGTACTCTTCAGGGGTGAGAATGCGATGAATGAACTTGACACCAGTGCCGGAGGTCAGGTTCTTGTAAATTCTAGATATCTGACAGATGTCTGTGCCAATGCCGATCGGGAAAATCTTGGAAGCTAGCATGATGAGAACTGAGTAATTGATTAACTACCTAACCTAGGAAGCGCCTTAGGTAGGTAGGTAGGTAGATATGAGTGATCGCAGTTTGATGAAGTGCGCAAATTTCACATGTACCTATAGCGGGTTCAGGCGCGTTGCTACATTAATCTTATCGTTATCGCTAACTCAAAGTTCACAAAAAATCGACATGAACTTCTAGGCAGCACCAACCGCCTATACCATCTTGCTCTTTTCATTATTTTATTACAATCATTTTTCCCTATGTAATACTTATGTTATGCTATTAACTGAAAGGACAATGATTAATAGTTCCATCATCTACCTAGAAACAGTCAAGGGCAGACAATTTAACATCTCGCTCTCAAGTACCACCAACGCCATCGCACTGCGAAAAGGGAAAAGGGAAAATGAAAAGAGTGATGGGTCAACTCCCATAACCCCATTATCCGAATGTGCAGAGTTATTAGATAAATTCACGCCTCTCAATTACAACTTCCCATCGTCCTCAACAAGTCCTACCAACAATTTTTTTGGAGGGCATAATGCTTAGTTGTTCTCGCCAAGGAGCGGAGCTCGCTCAGCTTCGCCCTCTCGTGCTCTCGCAAACTTGATATCCTTGCCAGTTGCAGCGGGAACGGCAACTATGACGGTTGCGATGAAGAGAATCGCCATGATGATAAAGGCGAATATCCACTGGAACGCAATGACCTGTCGGAAGAATTGGGATACGCCGATCGCCGCCGACAGGACGCTGAGATTGAAGCCCATGGTGTAATCCTAGCGAATGTTCAGTCCATGTTCACCTGATATTGATAAGTGTATTAAGGGGAGGGTAACAGTTACTGACCTTGTAAACAACGATAAAGAAGAGGCCATATACCAGGATCGACCAGATGAAGATGTTGCCAAAGATGCGGGCAACAAGTGTGTCGGGATGGGGCACCATAATGGCTCCGTTCCAGTAAATCGCTACGAAGGTCCATGCCAACGGTCCGGAGACAACCGGTGTATGAATGAATTTGGCATAGCCGGGATGGCGGAAGTATAGCGAGGTCAGGTTGATGAAGTTAAGGATAATGAACAGTTCAGCCCAGCCGAAGTAAGAGCGTACGAATAGCATGACGAAGGCAAAGTGGAACAAGTTGTTGACGATAAAGTGACTTCCCACGGAGCATGCCGCATTCACGCGTTCCACATTGCCGGAGAAAAGGTGGGCGATGTATCCTCCCTGAAGAACGAAGAGGACGATCCTGATCGAATGATATATGTTAGATGGGCGCCACACAACACAGAAGGATTGTATGGGACCCTACCAATAGATGCTAGCGATGATATGGTTCAACCGGAACGCTGTGTAGAACAGATCGTTCTGCTCCCATATCTTCCGACGAGACCAAACGCCATCATCAGGACTACGGAAGGTGTAGTAGATTGAGACGATAACTGACAGCAGCCAGGTAATAGTCGTCAAGACCTTGTCTATTATAAGTTAATACTGTATTCGCAGGTCCCAATATTCATATATTATATAATTATATTGTCGATTTGCGCGGGGAGATGAGGATAGGATATACGAGAAAAGGCATTATGACATACTACCCACATGTTAGCCTTTGTCCATTGAGAAATCAAGGTGCATGGCAATATATCATATATACCAGGACAATAGGGTCGCGATACTTACCAAGTGATGACAGTGTTCTTGCTGTGGCTGTCGCGCTTCGCGAACGGATTTACTAAATGGTCGATCAGCACCGACTTCGTTATATTTCATAACCCAGAGGGAATGAAAAGGACAACGTACTTTGGTGAAGTCTGTCCATGTTGGCTGTTGCTTCTCTTAAGCTATGTGTAAGTGAGACCAATAAACAGTGGGCTTATAAAATGAATATATTAACTAGAACCACCCGTCCAGGCGAACTCCGAAATAATTCTCGAGGAGCCAAAAGGAAAGTAAGAGGAAACAGTCAAGAGATCTGGAAAGGGGAGCTAATTGGTTTTAAACTAGGCATCGACTGATGGACGTACAACATGAAGACCAGTCTGTCATTCCATACAGCAACCTTGAAGGCCTGGACCCGGACTTAGATGACGATGGTGGGGTCCCCTTTGTATGCATGAATGTGCGGGGGAGGCTAGCGAGGTGGATATTGGTGACGTTGATGGGTACTAGTACCTGAGGTAAGAAATGCAGTTATTTCCAATGGTTCCTACATAGAATACTTGCTACAGTATTATGACTGTTCTGAACTTCAATGTTCCCATCCTCATCCTCACCGAGTTCTGCTGTACATGTATTACTGAAGCAGGATTTTCGCTCCAAGCCTGCAGCTGCAAGCATGAAACACGGCCGGAAAGGGCCTATGATATTCGATCAACATTACTTCTGGCAACGCGGCATGTTGCTCTACAGGCGAATCAACTCTCTTGAATCAATACCAAGTCTTACAATAGGCAAGTCATGCTATTACAAATTACTCCTTACGTTAAGCACTCAAGTAAAAAAGGAGGGTTGTGTAGGTGTTGTGTTTCGTATGGTTCATATTAGGTAAGTGTATCGATGGGTGTAAGTCCAGAGCTGTAAAGTCTATGACGCTGTGTTGCTACACATACGAAATTACGAAGAATAGACGTAATGCCGCGTTTGACCGCAGCACCAAATAGCTATTAGCTCGCATCAAGATCGAGATTAAGCCTGTCACGAGGCTTCCCAGACCCCCGTAGTCACCCATGAAAAGGTCGATTGATATTTCTTCTTAGTCGCTTAATTAAGGTCTTAAGGCTTGGTGATCTTCAAACGAACATCTCTGCAGCAGATCTTGTGTAAGAAAGTGCGGCTTGTTCAACTTCAAACTCTGCTTCTCTATCACTGGAACGGTTCCAAAGCCATTCCTTACTCCTACTCAGGCGGCAACATACCGAAACTTCAAACAACCAAGTTGCGCAACGAAATAAGGGATAGCGGGCTCTCACCGTAACGAAGGGAGCATTTGGTCCGACGCGAACAAGTTCAGTACAAATTCAGTATAAAAAAAAGCATGCGTAAGAGACTGATCCTCAAATCCTGCGTCGTGCAACATGGGCAGGTAACTACCTATGCATGTATGTAATGAGACCAGCAGGCTTGGCTTAATGGCTTGAGAGGCTTGATCGGGGGCGAAACTGCACTGTTGCCATGTGTCGGGGACTTCTCTCCAAGCTGCGGGGTGAAGGCGAGTCGGATGTTGCATCCAGAAGCACGCACGAGCCAGGTGTTGGTCACCAATCCTTGTAACGGTCTTGGAACGCTGAGGAGGATGTGTAACTCTTCCAACCCATAGGTATTCATCGTCACTGAAATGCTAATTCCCCATCACGGATTCCCCTGTTACGAGGTTTTCTGTTTCACGAGTATATAGCATGGCATAGCAGCCTCTCTCATGCCGCATTTCCTATTGTTTGTAACACGGAGGGTGTTATAGGTAACGTCGGTGTGTCTAGGACCTTTCGGCTGCCGACGCCGCCAGCCAATATCCGATTACTGAAACGCCTCAATATTTCCCTTTACAGATCTGAGTGTTACCTACCTAGGTACCTACTTACACCTGTGTTTCGTAGTCGGTAAAAGGCTAAATTGCTCACCAACAGCTATGTGCATGAATTTGCTGGAGAATGCCCAATAGCAAATATACCTACCTACCTAGGTATGTACAATCATGTTGTTCTGATGACTAATCCCTTCAGAAAGAGGTTATGTGTGTTAGGGCACTTCTCCGAAATATCGAAAGCCTTGCAACAGCTGCTACGTTGGTTTCTCTTCCAACCTCTAGTTGCCATTCATACCTAAATAGATGATTATAGCCAATCATCTACCTATTGAGAGCCCAATAGCATTTTCTTCTGCGGAAATCTTACTACTCGTCATCAGGGCGTGGTAGATTAATCATATTCTGTGGCTGCCCCAAAGGCCATCAAGGTATTTAATTGTGCGGATGGCCACCCCCCCTTTCCTCCAGTTCGGTATGTATGATTTGGTGTCCAACCAGACCTACCGTTTCGCCACGACGCTGGGCTATTATCGCGATTGAATGTCATAATGCTGCCTTGAAGCACTAGAGTTCTGCCAAGCAGGAATCTCCAGTGATTCGAGGAAATAATAACAGTTCTAACTTAGGCGCAGATAACTCACCTCAGGCCGATGCGTTTCTTTATCTTGCGAGTAGCACAGTCGACGTCGTTACGCTGAATTGCTTGAAAACTGCTCTTATATGAGCTAGGGTATGCGATGAACTAATAGAAGGTGGCTCGGAAAAGAGGTCCACGAACGCCTCGCGATGAGCCCGCTGTGATCGGATTGAAGGTATCGGGTGATAGTAGCGGTGTCTTCGGTTAAGAATAAATTCGTCCGCTTCCAGTCTCTGATCGTGCATTTGCTAGGTTGGGCGCCAGCTGGCGCATATCCTACGTAGGTAAGGTACTGAGAATTATACCATTTTGATTTCTTGGGAGGGCGGGCAGGTAGGCGGCAATGAGTCGGTTGTCATCAAGCAAGACATTGTAGGGCGGTGGTGTTCCGTAGACGATTGGGATCACCCATTTGAGTACCCGTTAACATCAGCAGAGAGATATCGCGCACTATGGAATCCCCAGTTACTAGAATAGTCCCATTATAGCCGCACTACTGGTTAGAGTAATCTATGTCATATCATCGCCATGGATAATTCTTTGCTCAACTCAATTCTCCGCAGTATTATGGCGGTAGAGTAAGCCAGTGATACCAGAGACGGAATCATGGAATTTGTGCCTTGGATCCGTAGTCATACCCTTCAGCTCGACGATAAATTTGAGTAATTGGGAACACCGCTGGCATATATGTAAGTAAGATCACGCAATAAGTCTGCTTACTCTTCAACCGCAGTGTTGGGACGTCTAATGATAGAAAGGCCTGATATGGGTGAAGGATTGCTAAAGCTTCAGCCTAATCAGGTCATCCATACCTTAAAGAGGTAATACGAGAGGTACTTTATACATATTTGGTAATGTGCTTTGAAGTGAAGGGGGTGAGAAGGAATACTAAACCTATCGGGTTATCGAGAGAAGGATATGTCCAGATAGCTTTAATATACCGTTGATCTTCGGCAGACTCCGTCGCGCCTCTTTCGCTAACCGTGCGGTATCGTACTATATATAGCCGACTCCGGGGGTTCTTTCCGATGACCAAGGTATCCATCCTGCAGTGAGAGAGATGCAGCACAGCAGCCCTAATGGATGCAAAAACTCGATATGTGATGCACGGCCGGATACGGAAACAACCTTGAAGCTTATCTCAACGGAGTGACGGAGAACACGACCTGTAAGCCACCTCACAACGGCGGGCGTACTAGGATACTCATGTAGTGGTCAGAGAGATTATATCCAGCTTAACCATTCGCGACGTGAGAGCCGTCTTTTGTGCATCCGGCGTGATACAAATGTATGCGGTTCGGGGAAGTTGAGCATGTTTGTCTTAAAATGAGTTGTTCTTCAAATGGAGCGCCAAGAAGATATGACGGGGAACCAAGCGTCGTTTGGTTCTTAAATCGGCAAGGTAAGAACGGTATCGGCCAAATTAGGTAGTAGATAACTACCTCGTATACGTAGATAGACATTTCGGATTCACTGTATAAATTGCAAAACTTGTGAAATGTCTTCAAAGTTGGCATCTTAATCAGCCAAAACACCGCAATTTCAATACAAACCGTAGAACCTTCCTGGTATTTGGATCATGTCTACATGTAGTCATGTCAGCTCTCTCCTTCCTACAAAATAGAGCAAGCAGTGGCTGGCGTAAAAAAACGGAGAGTAAGATAAGCTTTAGGCAAGGGTAATTCACACCTTGGTGGGGCAGCGGCGACAGATCATCGCTATCGGTTGGACCCGGCTATTCCAGAACCCCTTTCTCAAGTTAGTTCGGCGAAGAGATACAATCACTATAATTCAAACTGTGGTGAATTAGGTTCGAAAAAGGCCAAAAATCTTTGTTATTCATTTTGCTTGTCTTTGTAAATCTGTCTTCAAAGTAATTATTATATAAAACAACCCCCCCTGGGAAAGTTTAGACCGAGAGCTCATGGGATGGCCAGAATAAAGGAGAAGAAAAAAAACAGGCCACGATTACGTACCAGTGTCCCTCTTGGAACCATCTCTAACCAATCACACAAAGGATTGTATTAGTTATCGCCGACCTTGTCCTTCCATTTCCCAACACTCCGACGATAAGGGAAACTGCAGGTGATTCTGTCCCCGGAAATCGGCAGGTCACTAGAAGGAGTTCGCCCAGGCCTGCAGGGAAAAGCGGAGTTTGGAGGACACAAAGGTCGCAAGACCAGTCTGACACCGCCTCTCTACTCCCCTATCCTATATATGCTCCATACGATAGGTGTCAACCACCTAGCCTTTCCATCGACAACGTGCACTTCCCATATCCAATGCCATCAGAAACATTGAACACTCTGGCGAACCTGAGCATAACCATCAAAATGAACCGCTTCGAGCAACTCGTTAAGGACATCAAGGATGTCCTAGGACCGTCGTCGGGGCTGACCTCCGATGATGTAGATGTAGAAGATCTAACGCATATCATGGAACGATACATCTCCGACGAAAAGGAGTGGTCCATGTATGCAATGGAAGATGCCAATATGGCATACACCAGAAACCTCGTCGATGAGGGAAACGGCAAGGCCAACCTGGTAAGTCATAACGCTTCGAGCCTAACCCATGCGATCGATGATGCAGACCAAATTGTACTGACCCAAGGCCGTCAATATAGCTCGTTCTTGTCTGGACCCCCGGAAAGGCTAGCCCGATCCACGACCACGGTAATGCCCATTGCCTGATGAAGATCCTCCGCGGCGACCTTACCGAGACTCGATACGACTTCCCCGACGGCAATAAGGAGAAACCAATGGAGGTCAAATCGGAAAATGTTCATAAGACGAACGCCGTCGCCTACATGGCGGACGAACTTGGACTCCACCAGATGTCCAACCAGGGCAGCGACTACGCTGTCTCCCTACATCGTAGGTCCTCTTGAGTTCAGAGTATCCCCATGCCACTTGGCTAATGTTGATAGTGTATACTCCGCCGAACGTGGCCAAGTACGGTTGCAACATCTTCAACCATAAGACGGGAAAGATGATGCATATCGCCAAAACTGGCCTTTTCTCAAAGTACGGAAAGCGAACCGAGGACTAGACTTCCTGTAAGCTTTGTAAAGACCATTAAACTGGGTATATGGAGTTTTGGAGTTATCTCAACACGATGATTTTCGGTTGCTTTGTAATATGATCAAGGAACCTGCCCCTTTTCAGATAAGGAGTAAAAAATACATGGGCGAGATATAGGTATACATGACTTCATGTAAATACCGATGAAGAGGACTGCCTATACAGGGTAGTATAGCGCATGAACGATAGCGATGATGAATGAGAATGAATAAATTCGTACATCCATATTTCCCGGACCTCGTGAAAAGGGTTGAAGTGAAGTAAAGTGAAGTGGGAAAGGGAGAGAACTTATTCTATTGAGGCTCGGTTCTCGCAGTGTTAGCCGTCTTCTGTCGCGATGATTCCGTTCTAGCTCGGATTGCACCATCGTAGTGTTGTCTCATTCGTCCAAATTCGATGGTGAGATCTCCACTTTTGTACCGTTTGGCTACTGTGACGGCTACTGTGGATGGCGATATCGAAGATATTGATAAGATACATCCTTATCTATGTAGTATATGTATCCTTCTAAAGCACCTTTTTATCACCTTACTACAGATACATATAAATGTGTAGCGAGAATACCTATCTACCGAAGTGATCCTTATTATATCTTTGTCCTGTGTATTATTTCGTGTTCAATACTCTCTACATATATTCAAGCCTGTGCATGCTCTTGGAGAAAGACAGTGGAACAGAACGAGAAGAGACATGATCTGAAGCCGATGACTATGATTGGCTGTTTTTATGGACCAACTCATGTAAGGACGCAATCCTCTGTCTTCTAGTTGGTCAATTGGTCCAAAATAGGTAGGTCAAGCATAACATCTTCTGTATAGCGAACTTGAAGTGAGTGAAGTCGGACTCTTGTCAACGAAGAGGATAGGAGGTATTCGTGTAATACCAACAACTACAAATGTCGTAATACTGTTGATCTATTGGCAGGGGAATTCATCACGTGATTGCGAGATGCTAGTTGCGTCAGAGTCCAGGGCAGTCGCGATCGAACGCCAAAGCGCGTTTGCTTGGAAACTCTAATTTGTTGTCTTTTTCTTTTCTTGCAATAGAACAAGTTGATTTGAGATAGACCACATTATCGAATTCAACGCCAGAAGCTGGTGTGTGCATACCACTTTACCTCATTTTTTTCTTTTCCATATCTCTTTCAAGTCGACCGTTAAACGTCCCATCTTTACTCGATTAACACCGACTACGATGGCATCAAAAAAACGCCGCCCTACCGCACCCTCAACGGGAGCACCTCCTCCCAAGGCTGCTCGCCGTAACGGTAACGCTTCCGTAACCTCATCAAGTCGGGCTTCAGGACTAAATAGTCACTGGCCTGCCTATGCTTACCAATCGGCACCTCCATCTTCTCTTGGTCACGCTATGCTATCAAGGCTTATAGACTATGGTGATGAATATGATGATCCCGATCCGAACCAGGACGAAGATGACTCTGTCTCATCATACGAACTTTACGGGACTCTAGACAACAAAATCGTAGGCGTTAGATACTATGATGGAGTAGTGAATCCTGGCGAGAAGGTTCTCCTTCGCCGGGAACCCAGTAATCCTTATGACAGAAATGCCATTCGCGTCGACAATGTCATGCGAAACCAGATCGGACACATTCCTGCTAAGGTTGCATTAAAGATTGCACCATATATCGATAGAAACGAGATTTCCCTAGAAGGTGTCCTCACAGGCGACAAGAACACCTTTGATTGTCCTATTCGCTTGTATTTTTATGGAACCAGTGATTCTTCGGGCCGCCTCGAGCTAGAAGAGAAGTTGAAAGCCGACAAGCTCCTGAAAGCTACTCAGCTCAAGGCTACAAGGAAAGAGGCAGAAGCCCAAAGGAACGCCGCCATGCGTCTTAAAGTCAACGCGACCACCATCGGTTTAGGAAGCAGCGAACAGCAAGAAAAAGTACTACAGGATGTGCTAGGAGATAGCGAAGCTATTCAGTTCAGAGGTGACCTTAATTCAGTTGATATATTCGCGATGGACGAAAACGCTCTATCCAACCTACCTAAGGCGCAGCAGCCAGAAACTATTCAATCAGAATTGCTACCGTATCAGCTCCAAGTAAGACGCACCCGCTCCGCTCTCTATTCAATAGCAAAACCACTGACAGCCTTTGTAGGGATTGGCTTGGATGATCGCTAAAGAAGACCCTCAACTCCCAGCCCAAGGATCAAAGGATGTTGTACAGCTGTGGAAACGCGATAGCCGTGGCAATTTCGTCAATATCGTTTCCAACCATATCACAAGGAACACCCCAAAGTTAGCCTTAGGTGGTGTGCTTGCTGATGATATGGGTCTAGGCAAGACTCTCCAGGTTATCAGTCTAATCATGTCAGGTGGTTTTAGTGAGGGTCCAACTCTGATCGTTGCGCCAGTGGGTGTCATGAGCAATTGGGAACAGCAGATCCAACGGCACGTAAAAGATGACCAAGTTCCCCGTGTCTTTAGATATCATGGTCAAGGAAAGTATTCGAAGTGCGACTTACTAAAGCATGACATCATTATCACTACCTATGACAGGTTGCGCACCGATTATACCAAAAAGGGAGCTCTATTTGCCGTGAAGTGGCGCCGCGTTGTCCTAGATGAAGCCCACGCCATCAGAAACCATTCAACTGCTAGGGCTAAAGCTGCATTCGAACTGCAGGCTAAATCTCGTTGGATGTTGACCGGAACACCAATGTAAGTCTACTCATAATGCCCCAGGTTCTTCTCGTTCTCACTTAGCCTCATCTATCTATCAAACGAGACTGACACTCACGCTTTTAGAGTCAACTCGCCCAAGGATTTCCTCTCGGCGCTGAAGTTCCTAAGGATTACTGGAGGCATTGAAGAAACCGCCATCTTCGTTAATCTAATTGATAAACCTTTATTGAATGGTCAAGCAGGCCACCAGAACCACGATTACAAGTTAGCCTCTCAGTTATTCCAGTCACTAACACGAGATCTCTGCCTTCGCCGAAGAAAGGATATGCAGTTCGTTGACTTGAAACTACCTACCAAAACTGAATATATTCATCGCATCAAGTTCAGGGAAGATGAGAAAGTTAAATATGATGCTTTATTGTGAGTACCCGTTGATACTCTTTGTCTATCAATAGCCACTGATAATAATTTGCAAGTTCCGAAACTACGAAAATATTGGAATCGTATCGTCGCAGGAAGGAGGGCGTCAATGGGCCTCAGGTAAGATTTACCAGCGTCCTGGAGAAACTTCTTCGACTTCGGCAAATGTAAGTGTTGTCCACGTCGTCCTGGACCGACCGTCACGACTAACAACTTGCTCGCAGGTGCTGTCATTGGACCTTGTGTAGAGGCCGGGTTCAAGATATCTTGAAGCCTCTAGAAGGCGAGAAAATAGTAGACTTCACCTCAAGCAATCTCAAGATTCTGCAGGAGGCCCTCCGCACTGCTAATGACGAGGGAGAGGAATGTCCAATATGTACCGAGGCAATCAGCATTCATAACCCGGTCATCACGGCGTGCAAACATCGCTTCGGGAAGCCTTGTATCTCAAGAGCACTTGAAAGAGATGAGAGATGTCCAATGTGCCGTCAGCCATTGACATTGAACACTATTACTGGGCTCGAACCGGTGGATGTCGACCACAAATTTGATGGTGACACGCGAAGCTCGAAGACGGAAGCTTTGGTAAAAATTCTGAAGGCAAGGCTCAAGGACCCAAAATCCAAGGTTGTCGTATTCTCCCAGTGGACATCCTTCCTTGAAATTATTGCGAAGCTGCTAGATGAGGAAGGATATAAATACTGTCGCCTTGAGGGTTCAATGACGGCCGCCCGACGCGATGTATCAATTGAAGCACTGAATAACGATCCGAGCACGCGAATCATGCTTGCCAGTCTGGGTGCAAGTGCCGTGGGCTTGAACTTGGTTGCCGCTGACACGGTCATACTTGTGGATTCATGTAGGTCTACTTGACATTTTGCTTTATCAAGATTCATATCGCTAATTCGAACAGGGTGGGCGCCAGCTATTGAAGACCAAGCTATCGATCGTGTGCACCGTCTGGGCCAAACACGGGAGACTACGGTCTGGAAGCTTGTTATGGATGACAGTGTCGAGGAGCGCGTTCTCGGGACCCAAGCCAAGAAACGCGAGCTAGTCAGCCTGGCTTTCCAGGACAAGGCGAGAGAGCAGAAGGAAACTAATCGTCTAGACGACGTGCTACAGTTACTTTCTTAGGACACTG